>PTEX01000542.1:0-104210 GCA_003342815.1 Eudromia elegans | reverse complement strand
CGTGACGTCGCTCGGCCGCCGTGACGTCGCTCGGCCGCCGTGACGTCGCTCGGCCGCCGTGACGTCGCTCGGCCGCCGTGACGTCGCTCGGCCGCGGCGGCGGGAACACGAGCCCGTCCTGCGCGGGCTGCAGGCACGTGGGCCTGCTCTGTGTCAGCTCTCCAGGTCGCCAACATACAAGCTAGTGGCTTCATCTTCTGATTGCCCCTTTGCGGGTCTCTCTAGCATAATCCACGTTTTAGTTACCAATAGGAAGATGCTGTGCGTTAACCCATAAGCTGGAGTTTTCTAAATGATGACCTAGGACAGCTGCTAAAATGACTATTGCCCACCTAAGTGAGCCAAGGAGCCTTTAGAAACAAGGAGAACCCGCACCAAGGAAGTGCAAGGTAGCTGAAAACATGGAGAACTTCAAAGAATGCAGCCAAGTCCTCCTACCCACGTTAAAATACTGGAGTTATCCAGTAAAGTACTGGAGTGTAGTGGCCTTGTTTTTGGATAAATTTTGTTACTGGATCATGCAGACTTAAGGCACTTGTTTAAACGTACTGGAAATAGGTTTGATTCCCTTTGATTTCCCTTTTCTTCCCCATTCCCTTTGGCATAGATCAGCAACTGTGGTACTTGTTCCTTTTCTTGAAGCTTCACATCAAATGGCAAGATGAAAAAGGAGATGAAAACAGTGCTTGGGACAGCAAATATATTTAGCCTCCTGAAATACAGAGGCTTGGCCATCTTGGTAGTACCTGCTTAAGTAAGATTAACAACATAAAAACAAATGCTCTCGGATGAATTTTGAAACGTGTTCTTGAAATAGAATTGTTTCCGTCTGTGCTCAGTTTCTCTGTGTTAACAAATCTGAGTTTTGTTGGTAACATGGAGTATGTGCAGGAATCTTGGTTTATTATACTGACACAGACAGCTCAGATATTCATGTTTCCCGCTGTGCATCTTGGGTTAAAATTTGTTCTTAAGAACTGTTTATCTAACTTGAACAGTAATGGGGCTGTGGGTGTTCATGCAAGATGATCACGGGGTGGTTTTGGGGGACACACCTCTGGAATGATCCCACCTTCTTCAGGTGAGTTATTTTGACTCATCTTGATGGTATCAAAGCAAAAAGAGAGCAAAAAGGGAAATTTAGTGCATCTTTCGTCTCCTACATGAGATACGGACTTGCTGGTAAATTAGAACTGCAGCCTTAACTGTTAGAGCCTGTTAGAGCTGCAGACATGGAGCTGCAGACACAGTGCACTGAAGCACTCCATGCATCACAGTCCTGCTTTGGGGAGTCTTAAGGAATGGTATTGGTTCCTCTGAAACCCTTTCAAAAAGGAAAGTCAGTTACTAGTCTGCTCTGTGTGGTTTGATATATAAATCAGCTGTACAGCTCCCTTTCATGAAAGTGTTTGTCTTTTTTGTATACAAACTTCATCAAGTCCACAGACCAAGACTGTGACTGCTTTTAATTTTGAAAGTTAATGAAAAAGGGAGAGATTTTGTTGTTTATTGCGTCCTTGAAAGCATCACCTTCCCACTCGTCCAGAACACAACGCTTCTGGTTGGCTGAAAAGCAGTTTCAGGGATCAAAGCACCTCAAGGTTCCTTGGAAGTCTGAATGTTTTGCTCTTTATGAGCAGAAAAAAACCCTTGAACGTTGTGGATTTCTGATGATCTATACAAAGAATCTTACACTTCCAGGGGAAGGAGAAGGTGCCATGCAGGTCTTGACAAGTACATTTCCTTATTCTGTTGATTTTGACAGTAGGAAAAACTAATGCTGCCTGAAAACTCTTTGGCACAGGCGGGAAAATTGGTACGGCCTCTTAAGTTTAAGAATCAGATTGAAGACGAGAACAGAAATGTGTTTGCCACGAGGCCTGGGGTACAACCTCCTTCTTAAATTCATCTAGGGAAGACCCCGAGGAGTAAAGTTGCTTTCCTCCTCTTAAATTTCTGAGAGAGACGTGTGTGAAAGCACAGGCGTCTTTCCCAATCCCTGAGGTGCCTAATCTGCAGGTTTCATGAAACTCCTCAGTGCTGTCGCAGGCTCTGACTCCCGTTTTAATTGCTCATTATTTGCTATTAAATTATCACTATTATTATTAACTGCGTAGAACCTCTGATAGTAGGAAAATAAACTACGCAGAGCAGTTAAGGAAATGCAAAGAGAAGTGGAAATGCAGTAAAATAATACGTATGCAGTAGTATACATTTGATAAGAAAATATAAAAGTACAAATGGCATATTTTATATGTATTTACCTATGTATAATTGGTATATCAAATTAATTTTCTGTTTTAATAAAATAAATGCAATTTTAAATCTGTTTTGGGCTGTGATAATTGTGTGGTTGGTGATAAACAGAAGGCTTACAGAGCAAATTAATAGCCAATGTAATTTGCTTTTGCAAATTAATTGAATTTTGGTCTCTTTCTTAATGATTTTCATATGAATGCTTACTGAAGTTTAATGTCTTAAAATTGTCCCAGGAAAGATGCAGCATGTTCTCAACACGAAAACAAGTTTTTAAAAGACAACTTTGACTAAATGAAATGTAAATAGAAAAAAAAAATCAAAGCTTATCTGGTGGGTTGTGTTATGTGAACAACTTTATGGAGTAGCTTAAGATCTCTGTGCATTTAATTCTCGAGTCCAGTGTGTAGCCAGTAAACCATGGTGCTCAGGTGAGAAATGAGAAATTTTAAGGGCTGTTGAACACTCTGAATTCTGCAGAGTGCTCAATAGCCCTCAAAATTTCTCATTTAGGAGGATGCATATGTATTGCTTCAAAAATGAAAGTGAACTTCACTTTCCCCCTTTGATTTACATTTCTCCCTCCCCGCTTCCTCCCTCTCTCTCAGTCTTATTATAGCATGAGTAGCTGCCCTGACTTTCTTCCCATTTTGAAACGTATAAAATGCACTTGCTGATTAAGCTATTGGATTAAGTTCCAAGTGGGGAACCACATACACAGGCTCAATGATAAATAGCACACTAGGAAATCCCTTGCCCTGTGGTACCCTCAAAGCCTGAGCACTTGGGGTTCTCCTGTTGCCACTCCAGGCCCCAGTTAGGTAACTGATGTAAAAATAGCTCTTGGGTTAATAAAAAGAAAGGATCTGTTAACTGAAATGCTGATATTTTTTTTTTATCAAGCTGTTTCCATTTCATGATGGCAGTAAGATATTTTGCATTGCTTTGTAGCTTACTTTGATTTTAATTTTTAAAGAAAAAAAGAGATCAACTACTTTGTCTTTTAACCTTAAAGGTTAAAAAACTTTAGAGTGCCAGGCCCCACGGATAGAATCCTATTGAGATCCACTATATAAATTCATAACTGCACCCTTTTCTCTCTGTCCGTAGTTTATGCAAAAAAACCATGAATTTCATATTAATTCTCATTCTTTTTCTGGAGTGGGTCTTTTTGGTAAGGCTGAATCTGTCATAAATCCACTTGAACTTTATCTCCTGTAGAAATAAGTAGTGGTTTAGGTAACAAGGTTAGATACGCAGGCTAAAAGCAGCCGCTTTTGGTGCTCTGAAGTGCTCTTCAGAAAAGGCATCCTGGAGGACCTAAAGTACTACAAAGGCTGGCCTGGCCAAGAACTGGGCTATTAAGGGAGTGTGTTGTGGAGGATGTTGGTTGAACAGGATAGTAGTATAAAGCAGTCAATTTCTGCTGCTCCACCAGAAAATAAGCTAGCTAAAGCGTTGAATACGCGAGCTGCTGCGTTTTGGATTCCCGTACAGACCGGAGGGTGAGTTCTGTGCTTGATAAACACGGGTGAGCTGATTAGCACTTGGGAGGTTCCCTAGGGTGAACTTTCCTGTTGATGTGCATGACTGCATGACAAGCATGACTGCTGGTGGCCGTGCGGCCGCCCGGGGCAGCCACGTGGCTTGTGGAGTTAGGGCAGCGCTTGCAGTTATGGGGAGGCTCCCTAACTGGTGAAAAGAAGGTAGAATCTGCTGCAGAGGGCAAGGAGGAGCGCGGGGTGGCTCTTGAGACCGCAGGACGCGGCCGAGTTGACACGAGCAGTAACCCAAGAAGCCTACTTTGCTGTAGAGCTTTGCACAGCTCTGAGTCTGAAAATGGGAATAAAATTGGTCTTTGAGATAATTAAAAGGAAAAAAAAAATAAAGGAAACACGGGACAGGTTTTTGCACTATGGGACAAGCAGTAAGGGACTTTTCGGAGTCTGCAGCTCAGCCTGGCCTGGCCCCTCTGGGGTTCTGTGTGAGCAGGAACAGAGCCCGGCTGTTCCTAGGAAGCAGGAGCCTTCCCTTGCGCCAAGCTGAGCGTTAGTGTAGTGGTTGTGATGGTGAAATCCAAAGATCAGTGCAGTTGTTCTGCTGGTACCTGCTTGTTTTAATCAAAACTGAAAGCATAATCAAGCTGGTAGCAAACTCTGTTTGCTGTCTTCTTTTTCATGAGGAAATAATGGCTTTTCAATGTATTTCTTAATGTACTGCAACAAGCTATCATTCCTTGGAAGGACCCTCTCATTACGGCTTGTACCTGTTAGTGTTTTTAAATACAGATCTTCAAATGGATAGGCTTAATTTGCTTTCCCAAAAATTTAGTGGTTTTAACAGATAAATCTTAATTTTCTTTTATAATGTAACTCTTTAAATTGCAGTGCTCATTATTCGCCCTTCTCATGACATCTGCTGAAGCATGTGTTAACAGTCGTAACTGTTTGGTATAGTGGGTAATCTGGGCTTCATTTCTGCATGTGGCAAGACCTGCTTGTGTTACTGGTTGTGAACTACCTCCCAGGAAGATTTGGCTTCCACCTTTCTTCAGACCTCAAGTGTAGTATGTGGAGTGAAGCTCTTGTCCCTTTTTTCTGGAGGTTCAGTTCATTTAAGCAGAACTTTTAATCTTCTGTTTTCCAAGAAAGCTTTAACTTACTGTTTTTATTCCTGAGGAATGTATGGTGAATTAGTAACATCCACAACCTCTCTTCAAATGCATAATTTAGTCTTTCTGAGGTAGAATAGAATGAGCCTGTTTATCCAATTCAGTCTTTATTTCATTGATCCTGGGCTCTGCGTTAATAATCTACCACTGTTATTGGCTTTTTAATTGTTGGCTCATGTGGAAGTCTTTTTAATTTAGTCCAGAAGAGTAAGAAGTTGCACGTACAGCCTGAGTTCATGTTTTGTGTGAAAATGGTTTGTGTTCATTTGGAGTTGTGCAAAGGAGAGTGGAAGCGAGTGCAGTTTCGGTGGCTGCGTATTTGGCATCAATGTCTGCAGTGTTCGTGTCCTATAAAGACTTGGCCCGTGTTGTCTAATTAAACCAAGAAGAGCTTGGTTGTTGTGAATATAATACATAATTAAAACGAGTCTGAAATAAGGCACTTTGTGAACAACACTCTGTTTAGTTAGATGCGGCAGCGTTTTTGAGATTGCCTCCGCAGGCAGGCACATCTACCTGGTCAGGCCAGCTCTTGTGGGATACCACTGCAGCAGAGACCGTCAGGATAGCGAAATAAGGATGTGGAGGTAAGTGCAGATGGAGCACCCTCAGCACGTGATAGCTTAGCATTAGGTCTGTAGATCCTGGTCGAGACCTGCAGGAGAAAGCCAGCACTTTCCGCTACCCCCGAGAGCGTGTTTCAAACGAGACCTGTTCCTCTCGCTGGCTCTAAGTGGATTAGGCTGGCAAATTAAGGCTTTAGTTAGGATGACAGTGGAAGTGGGTATTTGGTTTCCGTCTCCATCAGTGCCCCTTGTCTCTAATGTTTCTCTTCTAGAAATTGAAAAAACTACGGTATGCCGGTTTGAGATTGTATTTGGTCTCTCAAGATGGCCTCCCAGGTCTGCTGTTCAGTTAGGGAGCGCGGCTCGGTAATCCTTATTTAATTAGAGCTCCTTGCCGTGCTCCCCGGGAGCGGCGCTTGTAATTGGATTCGCGCAAGCGAGAACAGGCGGCGGCCGCCCCGGAGGAGAGCTGCGCCCTGCCGGGGCGTCGCGGACCCGGCGCCCCGCGAGGCTCTACCCTGCACGTTCACACCACGGGTCCCCTCCACCTTGGGCGCCCTGCTGCCCCGGGGCGTGTGCTGGGGTGGATAAGGACATGGAGCGCCACACAGCCTGGAATCCCCCATCGCTGGGTGCCGTGCGAGGGCCCTGGGGCGCTGCTGGTACCTCTGCTCCTGGGCGAAGCGCCTCCCGCTCGCCAGGCGTGCCCTGGGGAGCCAAGGCCCCGGTGGCAGCGTGCAGGCAGAGCGCTCCAAGGACACCTACCTCCCTGCTACGTGTCCCTGCTTCCCTTCTGCCTTTATCCGAAAACCATAATTTTCCAAAAAACTCTAACGTAATTTTGTACATTCAGGGCTTGCAAACACTGAATTCATTCTCTCTAAGACAGCAAATATTGAGGCGCTTTTAGAAGTGCTTCCTTCTTTGCAAAATAATAATAATAAAAAACGCATTTTAGATGCAGTATTATTTGCATGGATGTATATGTAAATGCACATAGTTTATTATAGTTAGAGGAGGTTGGATGGTCACCTGAGTCACTGACCCAGTCCACCTGTCCAGGAAGATTTAATGGCGTTAGCTCTCGAGGCAGGTACTCCAGGAGGAAGCCCCGTGCCTGTTGCTTGACCCTCCTAACGCCTTCCTGCGTCTCTCCTTGCAGAGCTGGAGTTCTGCGAGCCGCCCCGCATGCTGTGCTCGGGCTACCAGGCCGAGGGGCGCGGGCCGTCGGAGCACAGCTACCCGCTGGAGGTGGCCTCCGACGGGGACACGGAGACGGAGGGCGGCGCCTCGCCGGACCACGCGCTGCGCCTGTGGATGCGCGGGATGAAGTCGGAGCACAGCTCCTGCCTGTCGAGCCGGGCGAACTCGGCCTTGTCCCTCACCGACACCGACCACGAGAGGAAGTCTGACGGCGAGAACGGTAATGACCTAATGCACCTCCCGGGCTAACGTGGTGGCCCGTTTCAACCTTTCTTCTTTTCATTTGCTTTCATTCTCATTCCTCTCCCTTCCTGCCTCCTTAGGTCTTGGTACTATATCAAACTTAAAAAGGTGGTTTGGTGCCTCTGTTTATAGCATAAGCTTGCACTTGTCTAGCACTAAGACAAAAAATGAAACACCAGCTTTCTTAAAATGTGCAATTCTTCTGAAGGCCAACTACCTTCCAGTCTGTATGCAACGGGAAGTTTATCCCTGGGATTTGGCCTATATATTAGGTTGGAAACAAATTCCTGTATGCGTATTTCAGTCAGGTATGTTTTGTGTACAATCAGTCCAGCATCCACCGGTTTCTCAGCCAGCTTTAGGACTCTACGGGCAGGTGGTTTCAAAGCGGCACCTTGGAGTCCGGAATTACTGATCCTAGATGGTCCATTCAGCTGCCACTTTGAGGTAAGACTCAGTTTTGGGCTAAGAGCTTTGGGCTATGCTCACGTGAACTGACAGGTCCCTTTCACCTTTTCTTCTGTGTGTGCAAACAGCGGGGTTTCAGCTTGGATTGTTGTTTTCAATTGTTTATTCTGTACAAGGATATTTTTCTGCTTATACATGTAGTGTGTCATAGAAGGAAAAAGTGTGAGTTTAATTGTGTAACAGAGGGAGGAAAATATTTATCTCAGTGCCTCAAGCTGAAAATAATGAAGACCTACTAAAAATACTTTCTTGAAGAGCATATAGTAAGTAAACCAATTTATCCTGTTAATATCAACAAGTTCAGCTTATTTCTTAATTTTTGTGTTTAACAGCTGCATGTTAGGGCAGTTGGGGTTTTTTTAAGTGATTAAGAAGAGATCAGAGAAAATGGCACATATGCCTTCAGTGTCAACAATGGGATATTTATTTTCGTACTTCTCTAGTGATAAGGTGCAAGAGAGTTCAGTTTTAAGGGAATAACAAAGCATTGCCTTTACTTACACCCCATAGTCATTGTGATGATGGTGGCCCGAGTGGGTGTAACCGAGACCAGCGCTGGGAACTGATACTCCTGAGGGCCTTCTGAGTCTATTATCTCTACTCTTTGTGTGTGCCGGTGGTCTGGGTATGTGTCTACCCCCTTTGCTGCCTGCAGCTCTGAATATTCTCATGCAGAAAAACAGTTTACAAGTTATGGATGTTGTACACTTAGAAGGTATTGAAGATTATTAGGAAATTTTAAACTCTGAGTCAAAAAAATTAATTTTTAGGATTTGACCTATATAGCTTATGGCATCTTACTCTTAAGTAGTTCATGCATATTTCCTCTTAAATTTATTTATGACAGGTTATATTTTATTGTGTATTTTGAGTAGCCACATTTGAGAATATACTCGAATCTGTTCCTTCGCAAGCAAATAGATCAGCTCTGAAATATGCTAAAATCCCTGTTTAAGACATTCTCTGGTTGTTTTGGAGGTGTTGAACAGATTGTGTGAAACACCAATACTCCCATTTAGATTAGTGTTGTCAGTGTTAATGGCAACTAATAATAGGCTATTAGTGCACAAACTGCCTTCGGCTTTGCCTGAGGCTAAGCAAAATATATTTTAATTGCAAGTAATGAATGGCCAGTTTCTGGGGGATCGTTGCTTATCTCCGTTATGGTGTAACTGCCTCTGTTTTAACATGAACTGTGTTAGCCTGCCACGTGTGAATGTAGTCTTCTGACAGGAACTCTACCAAACAACAGCATTAAATATAACTGCTGTATTTCTTGAGGAAGACTTCAGGTAGCCTCTGTTTGGTGTCATGATGATATCTGTCGTTGCAGGAGTTGAGTGATTTAGTCTCTGAGAAGGTTGAGCTCATATATACTCTTAAGTTACAAGATACTTCAACATCTACAGATATGTTTTTAATTAAGTTACAGTGTCTGGGACGAAAGTACGGGCCTGAAATGACTTTCATAGTGTTTTTTGCTGCTTTTGAGAACAATATGAAGATGCACAATTGTGTTGTGTTGGGTTTGCTTCTGTTTTCTTGTTTATATGAAGTAAAGATCTGGCCCAGGAGAACATAAAACCCTGATTTCTAAGGAAAACAAACCAACCTGCTGTTTTGTAGGTGGATGTATCTAAAACTATATCACATGAGGTAGGATAGCATCTTACACTAGCTCGTGTGCAAATGAGACCGAAGCTCCTCTTATGTCCCTCTGCTCTTCCCTGTTAGTTTGTTCACGCAGTCTCTAAGTTCTGCACCGCTGCTGCAGGGCTGCCCCGTGAGGCCATGTGTTGCATCCCAAGCTTACGCCCACCAAGCATTTACAACCACATTTGACTTGCCAGCACAATCATGTGCTCTTTCACTCTTAGGTACTGTGCATCAGCTCAGAGGTAGTAAAGAACTTGAGTCACTTCTAAAGTAACAAAATTTTAAGTTTATTTCTGGTTAAGTTGCATTGTTTTGAATCATTTGGAAGACTGCCTTGCTTGGCTTGACTCGGACACAGATATCTTTATGTAACTATTACTCTTCTCTACAAAACGGTGAGAAGCAATAAAAGAATGCTAGCTTCCTGGGTAGTGTGAAATGCAACCTCATTCTTGGGAGTCATTCGTGCTCCATTCCTTTGGCTGCACAATTTTATGAAAACTGGACTTTAGCTATGGCTCTCAATCGATTCTCTGAGATTTGTAGGCAAGAAATGAGCGTGTTCGTACAGGCTGGGGTAAGACTAAATAATGAAATAATGAATAATGAAATTTGGGGTGCTTGAGATCTGGGCAGGAGATATACATATTTTTAATAATATTTATGTTTTGTAAAACAATACAAGGGAAGAAAGTTTAAAAAAATAAACACCATGCACGGTTTAGAGATTCCATTTCCCACAGAAGTTCTTGGGAAGCCTCTTGACATCAGCATTCAGTATCAGATTTAATTTGGAGTAATAAATGTTTTAGTAATATCAAGAATTTTAAACAGCAGATTACAAGGAATAATATATTAGCCATATGTTAATAAGTAGAAGTAGCATAGAAATAAGGAACGCTTAATATAAGTCACTTTCTTGTGTGTTCACATAGTGAATCAGCAACAGAATCAGATGTTCCCTAATTCTCACTCCTGGGAGTAAGTTCTGATTTAAAATATGCCAGCTAAAATCTTGCATAACTTCAGTGAAGTCAATATAAGCCAATTTAGAGGAGCTCAGAATGGAGCTCCAGCGTTGCACCCTGGCTAGCACATGCCTGACTTAACAAATCCTTGGTGTACTAGGTTACAGATCAAAGCTGAGTTTATTGACACAGGAACATGTAAGATTAATATTGTGTAATTCACCTAAGTATTTATTTTATACCTTGGGAGCAATGGTCCGTTTAATAGAGCTCTTGACTCCAATTTCCTAAGTCTCCGGGGGGAGTTTCCATCCTTTGACTGCCGGGCAGGTGGGTGGCTCTGAGCAAGTCGCCTCAGCCTCTGCACTTTGGTTTCAGGAGCTGTTAAAGACCCTTTAGCAGGATACCCATGCTGCAGTAAGGAAAGAAATGCTGAAGTTGTGAGTATGCAGCTTTGTGAATGCTGTAGGTATCCAGACACGAGGATGAAGACAAGATCCTGATTTAATTTATAGTATGTGTCAATAGACCTGCTGTGGATTCACACCTGTGTAAATTGGACCCAAATTCAGCTCTTCATACAAGTGTTGTGTTTTAATGCAAGACAGGGAGAGCATTGGGATTAATGTTGCTGTTATTTACCGTTCTTTTGTAAACAAGCCAGTCATTAAGCTGATCTCTCACTTTCTCGTTTCTTCAGGAAATGATTGCCAACAGCTACATTATAATATCAATTCATGTGCTGGGAAGAGTTGCCCATGTGACTGTCAGTGCAGGATTCTGCCTGTAATAACTGTGGCTGTGTCTGAAGTGTTTCCATTAGCTTTGGTCCTGTCACTGTCTATTTACAATGGAGCAATTAAGAAATTGAGTTACTAATTTGCAAGTAGAGCAGTTAGGTCAAATATGTGTAAGTAGCCTTGAAAATAGAAAGGTAAACGTCAGTCTTAATCCCCCTTTATCAGGATCATTTAATATTTTCTTCTTCATTCCTAGTGTTCCTTGTTGTGCTGTGGATTGTACAACAAAATTATGGCCATGCGTTGGATGTTTTCAGTCACTCACAGGATTTGGACAACCACATAATTTACACAGACTGCAAATCCCTATGGTGAAAACTCTTAGATTTGTGGTGTTTTAAGGTATATTCTTAGATAGTTGACATTCTCCAAGATCTTTGCTAGAAAAGGGCCATTAATTCTCTCAATACAAGAATTCATTTGCTTGACCTTTTTTTTTTTTTTTTTTTCCCTTTTCTAGTGCTTACACAATATTTTTATTGGTGACCTCTACTGTATATTCATTATTGTTTCAAAAAACCCTCTTCAGTGTCCAATGAAGTGCATGAATCCCTGCAGGAGCACAGCGAGAGTTTGAGGAAGTGCTGGAGTATGCAGTGATGCTGTAACTGCTCTCTTTGAGTTGTTAGGGTGTGACGGTTATGCTCCTTCCCCATATATTTTGGGGTATAAAATGCTTTTTTCCTTTAGAAACATTACTGCCTCAAAGGAAACATAAATTGTCTGAATTGCCTTGGGTAAGTGTGGACACTTCTGCAGCATCACCCTGCCTGTAATATTGTGAAACCTTGCCTTTGTGGAATTGCATATATGAAATTACACACCCACAAAACGTAGATAATGATGAATTGTTAGGATTATGGGGGAAATTCTGTCCTTTGAAATAACTATCATCACTAGTTTTGTTGACTGACAAGGTCATTGCATTAGTCTGTCCTTTCAAACTTTACAGTCCTCATATGATAGATTAAAATCAGTGCACAGTGGTGTTAAAACACTCCTTTTTTTTGTATTATTTTGTAAGCACAGTAAACGTTCATTTACGGACAGATATCAAGCAGTATTTAATATGTTACACTAAAGATATTAAAAAAAAAATTAGAAAGTAGCAGAAATATTTTTGATATCCCACAGTCCATATGTCCTTTGTCTACGCCATAGTAAAATGCAGCTATGTATTTACCCAAGATTGTGCATTATTTTTAGCCCTGCAATTTTGTTTTTTGTTATTGACAACTAAGAGGAGGGAGGAAAGTGTGAGGAGAACGGTCAGGACTAATTTTTAACCCAGAGATTAAGGACTAGACATTAAAACAACAACAACAAAAATTTGCTCGGTTTTCCTTCTTGTGTAATGCAGAAGGGGTAGCGCATGTGCCCAAGGAGCCTGTAGCACTGTAATTATTGCTCCCTCTTTCAGCTCCCTTCGTTTTAGCAATCAACCTGAAATGAGGGGAACCTAGAACAAAGTGTTTTTTATCCATGTAAATGTGTGTCGTTAATCCTACCTGAGAAAAGATCTGGTTTAGGGTATGGCAGGTAGCAGTTGCGTTCTAGGCAATAGACAAGTCTGTGCTGCTTTGTTTATGTTGTTTTATTATTATTGTTATAAAATATTTTATTTCTCGCCTTTAGAACATTCTATAAAATCAGAAATTCACTTTTCAGAAATGACCTACAATCATACGTTGTGCATATTTCCTTCTTTATAATTTATTTATTTTAGCTTAATGCTAGTAGTTTACTTTTATGTACTGCTTCTGAAATATAAACAATTCCTGCTTTTGTGTCTTAAAAAGTAAATAATACTAATCCTTAAGATACTGATTCAGAACTGCAGCCCTCAAATGGCTGTATGCTTGACACACAAGGTTCCCTTTTTATGAAAGACTTACTTGCATTGGTCTTGAATGCTCACATATAAAATGTAATCTGTTTTCAGAGGAGAATAGATGCTCATTCATTTAATATGTCCAACGGTATTAGCCAATGTCACAAATTTGATGTCACTTGAATATATGTTAGATGTTATGCTTCAAGGTAGGCATTTTGTAGTGCCCAGATGAAGTTGGTCCCTGTTTCATGCCTTCTGTAAGGTATTGAAAAACTACCATTTTTTCTTAATGTTTAAAGTTTCTAAGCTCTGCACTTTATTTGGTGAAAGTAATTTACTAGGTAAAAGAAGAAAATAATTATTATATGTTATTAATTTATACTGCTTAACTGCACATGGATTCCTGTGCATATTACTTGAATCTAAAGGATAGGAAACCTTCCTGTATTACTCAATTTTGGAAATAGTGTGACGTGAGGAAAAGCATGCACGTTTAATGTCAGTTTGAGGAAACTGTGGAAAGGAAGAGGAGTGGTAAAATGGTCACCAATGTTGTGATGGCATTCAGGAAGGGAATTGCCGCTTTTTCAAACTACACCTTAACTGCTGTATCAAACTATATAGTTTGCAGTTATACTGCAAAGATTTGCAAAGATTGTTGTAGTTTATTTCCTAACTTTTTAATCTTCAAAAGTGACTGTCATACTGAGAAGATTTGACAGTTGGAACTTGTTTTTCATCGAGGTAGGGGTTGTTCTTCTGAAAGCTTCGTGTAAAGCGTCACTGGTGCAAAATGAGCCTAACAAGAAAACTTGGGAATTCTGATCACAGGAGAATTGTACTTGAGGCTACCGGATAAATAAGGTCAAATTACTGTTATGAGTCCCTCAGCCAGCGTAATTTTAAATACAGAGATGCTGAGGCTCTTTTTCCCCTCAGCAGAATACTTTTTGGCTATTCCAAACAGAATTACTGTAAATGAGATAGAAAGAAAGGATCTAGCAAATCAGTACAGGATTGGTAGAAAAGTGGAAAATACTGACAAATTATCCTTTTAGGGAGAGCAAGGTTTAATCTGAGTATCATTTCTTCTTGACAGTATGAGAGCTTCTAAGAATTCATTATGTCATCTGATGGATGACAAAAAGATTGTTCATTCTTCTTCTTCAGCCTTTTTTCATTTTTACCCATTTAATTGGTTGTATGTTAAATTTCATAGGAAAGTCATATCTTCCATTTTCAGATTGTTAGTATTTCATTTCACATTTCAGTGGGAGTATGATGAAGATGAGCATAGATCTATATTTTTCAGAATTCCAAATATTAGCATATCCTCATTTTACAAAGGAGAAGTAGCAGCCTTGGTCAGAGAGTTGAAATGGTAAAAGATAACTGTGACCTTCACAGTCTTCTGAAAGAGAAAGAAAATAAATATATTAGGCTCTGTATTTCCTTTTTCTTCAGTAGAAGGTAGGATAGGAATTGGAAGTTGTATGTAAAATTACACCTAGTTTCTGCAGAATGAGGTATTGCTTGTTTCTCCTTGCTTTCATGTAAAGGTCTTACCAAAAGAAAGGCAATATTTTAGATGCTAATTTGTTTTCCTTAATCGTATCTAGCTCTGTGCACAGTTTCGTTTTCTATAGCATAAGCTTAAGAAGAATTGTGTGTAATTAGCTCTTCTGGAACACAGGTCCAGGAGCACTGAATAATTCCTACAGGCAGCTTCCTCTCCCTGACAGATGTTTTTGAGTAATATTTTAATTAGATTCACATTTTCTGATGACTAATTACATTGTCGATGTAGTTGCTTTATCTTAAGCTTCTACTCCGGATGATTTGCAATGTAAATTCTGTATGGTGCTGCACAAGGCTGACTTGGGATTGAGCAGCACATGTTGGCATCTGATGGAGAGCCCTTCCCTGCGAGCTGTGTTGGCAGCGCAGAGGAGCAGCCCTTCGGGCACAGATAGCGAGGTGCCTCAGCACAGCTCTGCTCCTCTGGCTGGGCTTTGGCCAGAAGAAGTCTTGAGGAAGGCTTGCGTGTAGGCAAAACCGTGGGTCCGGCTCAGGATGAGGGTGGCTTAGGAGGGGGAAGGTATGGCCGTCAGGCCAGTGGTGTTCCTATCAGAGACCCTGCCAAGAGCGACCTAAAAGAATGTATGAACCTCCCAGCAGCAGAGATGAGATAGGGGCACGCAAAGCTCTAGGTAGCATTTGTTATGGCCCACAGTGCTCCTTCCCTGCCACGTCCGCTGTTTTATACATTACAGCTTTGTATCTTCCCAAACACAGTTGGGAAAGTGCAGTAATCAATACAGTGAGGTACACTTGAAACATTTTATTAGGTTAAAAGAAGGAAAAGCATCAGTATTTCAAATAAAGTCAAGTAAAAAGAGGTAAATATCTGTAGAATTTAATTTCACTTTTTCCCCAAATAATAGTCACATTATGAAAGTTTGAACACATGCATATAAATGATTCTGAAGTATTTCTGTGATCGCAGCTACTAAGCTTTCCTCTCCATTTTTCTTTCTGAAGATCCCATTTAGTTTTATGCTGATTATGCCAAGAAATACTGCAGAGAATGATTCCGGTTTGATACAACCAAAGTTGTCTCCTTTTGGGGATGTTTTTATGGAGGAGTTGAATGCTGCTGATGAACTATTAATGTTCTTCTGGCTTTCAAATTTCTAGTCATTGCACTGCGTGTTTCTGAATGTTGCTTTGGGCTTGCTTTTATAGCTGCAGTAAGCATGTTGTTTGTTTTGAAGCTGAGTGAAATACCACTTGTAAATGAGCTTGGAATATTTTATGGTGATTTATTCTGGTATTCTCCAAAAATATTGTTACATTTCTCTGTCATTCGATATCATGGCCACAGAAGGGTGAAAGGTATATTTTGTGCTTGTGGGGGTGGACTGATTTCTTTAATGAAGCAGATGTCCCTAGAAGACTTTCAGGAAACTTATGAAGAGCAGGTGGAAGGGATGGCTGCTTGTCCTATGGTAGATCCTTCAGGCCCCTGTTGTCACTCGGCTTAGGCAAGCCTCAGTAGTGGGAAGTTCAGCATTTGCTACAGCATTAGGTGGTTCCTGAAGCGATGCCTCTGCTGCAAGGGGAGGCAGCAAGGAGATACAAGGGTTTGTGCGCCACAAATACCCCAAAATGAAAGTGCAGTTAGTCAGCAGAGCAAAACGCATTTAATCAAAAGGGTATTACTCATATTTTCCTGGCCAGTTTTCCCTTGTCAGAAAGGGCTGCTGGTTTGGAAGATGCTGCTGCCAGGGGTAGAGATTGAACGCTTGCTGTAAGGCACGTTGCTCTTGGTGAAGGGACAGTTTCCAGATGTGTTTTTATGTACTCCAGAATTTTCCTCAGGAGACCAAAAGCTCCTTGAATATTCTTTGAGAGGAAGATGTTAGTGATGGAGCAGTGTTTCTAGTCACAGAAAATGCTTTGGAAATGGTAGGTTTGAGGTGAGGAATACGCCTTAGCTTACCCTGCTGGTCACCTTCCTGGTGTAATCATAGCAGGCCTAGGGTACGTCCAGCCAGAGATGACATGGGAAGTGACGTGATGCCTGTTTCGTTTGTAGGAGCTCGGTCAGTTTAGATCAGCAGATAAAAGCCACCTCTGTGCGTGGCTCTGATTTCCCAGCACAGTCTCTTCATTCAGGCTGTTTGGGACTGTTCTCAAGAAGCATTTTTTACCTCAGTAGCCTAACCATGGCAGAAAGATCCGTCTTTATTTTCCTTCTTTCCCTGTGATGTTTCGGTGTCTGCGGTCCAGCAGTGGAGCGAGGGCTGCACCAGCCCTGTGAGCTCTGCCCGCTTTGGTACGAGATCCGTGGTGCGGGTGCAGGAGGGAAGGTCTCTGTCCCTGCTGCCCTTGGTTCAGAGGGGGCAGTGAAGGCAGGCAGTGGTGCCGTGGCCTGTTCACCACCGGCAGTGCGGCTGGTGGCCCAGGTGCAGGTGGCCACCACTGCTGCAGCCTGCTGGGACCTCCAGGCCCAAAGGCAGCCAAGGCTCGAGGCATTTTTGCTTCCACAAAGTCCATAATCACTCGTCATTCACAACTGCGGTTTGCCCTTCATAACGAGGGGCATTGCCCGGCTGTGTTTCTGGGATGTTTTGTGGGTTTGCCCACAGGGAACAGTATTAATTGAGCCGTTCTCCTTGCAGCTGCCTGCCTGGGTGTCGGTCATTGCCTGGTTGTGGTGACCTCCCTGCAGATGACGGCTGGGAGGGGGGTAATCACGGCTGGCCTCTTCATTTTGATAGCTCACTGCCTCCTGAGCAGCAAATTCCGCTGTGTTCGGATGTTTGCGTGTTGTGTTGGAAATATAATCCCCTCGTTACAGACTTCTCCGTAGCAGCTAATAATCCACAGTGCTTGAAAGCTCCTTTTTCCTTTTATCACCTGTCCTCTTCTCCAGTATTTTTTCTGATGACTACACTGCAGTTTGATTTTTTTTTTTTTTTTTTTTATTTTTTTTTTATTGGATCACTTTAGAGCGTGGTAATTTATTTCTGATCCGTAGTAACTCTCCGCCGTGCCTGGAATGGTCCGCATAATTTCGGTTGCTCGTTTTTGTTTACATCATTTCTCTGAAGTCAGTCTTATACTTTTTGTCTCAAAATACCTTTCTGACCGGCATCGCCATTTTAGTCTTGTGATATCCAATTTCCTTTTAATACAAAATCCAATAGAAAGCATTTTCTATGCTCTACCAGCCTATTGTAGTTGCCTTTTTTTTTTTTTTTTTTTTTTCAGCTCTTACAGGTATCTCAAAAATCGGTTGGTGACAGATAGTAGCAAAAAGACAGTTTTATAAAGTTCTTGAAGAAAAAAAAAAAGAAAAACTTTCATATTGAATGCATTTAAAAATATAATGGTAATAATTGCAATAAAATAGACTATATGCAATTACTGTGGATTTTTAACAGTGCTTATTAATGTTAAAAAAGAGCCATGGTAATGAAACAGTCTAAATCAATTACATGTGAACTTAGAGCGTAAATCATTATGTCATCCCTTGTTCATGCATTGCCTCTACAGTAGTTCAGAAAGAATCATTATCTGCCATCTGCTAAAAAATAAAATGAAAATCCAGAACTCTACAAATTTTCGTGTTGCAGAAACCTGTATTAAAGCATGGCACTTGAACTAGGTTTCTCTCTCATGCTTGGCAAGAGCTCTTAAGAAGCTGAACTGTGGTCAAATCTGCGGCAAGGATCTCTGCTAAGAAAAATGGCTGTGAGTTGCCATTTTCAAATGACTTCAGCCTCAATTCAAATAAAAGCAAATTGTTTAGCTGATATTTTTTTCCAAAGTGTTAGGTTTGTGCAGTCATGAAATAAAATATAGTTCCTGGCTGTGAACTCATGTAAATGGATCCAACCTCTAGACATCTGGCAGAACTCAGGTTGTAGCTTCCCACTGGGGAAATATGCATTAGGAGGCAGAGGGAGAAAACATAAATAACCTGCAGCCAGATTGGAAACCAGCAAGGACAGTGCACGCAGCGGAGATGTTTGGCGCTCGGCTCTGCCAGCTCGGGTCGCGTTTCCGTGATACCTTTGACGGCCGTTCCCTGTAGAGCGCCCGTCACCGCAGATGCAGAGTCTCCAGCACCACTGCCCCTGTCACTGCTGCCCTTTCAGTGTGTAATGATGTAATTTGCACTTTCGGATGCCCATAGGAAAGAACAAGCAGCCCAGTCCTCTTAGGAGCGTAGCCTTTCAGGTCTCCGGCATAGCTGCCAAGAAGCCGTGGCAGCAACTTCCCGTCCTGCTGCTTTCCCCGCTTCCTGTCAAAATGTTCTCTGCTGGCGTGCTCCGGTTAAAGTCCCTTTATGTTCTCTAAGGAAACCGACGTATTTATATGGTCAGGTCTATGATTGATAGTATCTGATGTTTGAATTCGCAAATTGGCTTCGCTGTATTAATAACGCTGAAAAAATCAAGTTGTCAGGAATCAAGAAGTGGAAATGAGATGTGTTTGTTTAGTTTTGAAGGACAGGGAGAAATGAGAGGAAAAAAAGAAAAAAAAAAAAAGGAAAAACGAAGCCATCATTCGTGTAGATCCAGGCCTCTGAAGTGCAAGTCGGACTCTTTCTGGGTGCCCCTCTAGGATGTGATGCATGGCATTGGCCACAGTGCTTATTTCTGCTAGATAACAAGTGCCCAAATGCTCAGTACCGCTGCAGCTTGTAGCAGCTTGACAAGTTTGAGTCCTGGAAGTATTTATATGCCTAATTCCCAAGTATGAGTGGTTGCACTGAAATCAATGAGTACTCAGGTGGAAAAGGTGAACAGGTGGAAAGGAGCAGTAGGATTTGTTCTTCTCAGGTGATAAATTTGCTGTTGTCTTTTAGTTTGACTGACACAACTGTTGCATTATAATTTTAATTAATTTTAAAAGCTAGTAAATATTTCAGAAATTCTCAGGCACCCTCTTTTGATCACATATTGAGCCACATGCAAGTAGGAGAAAAACAAATATCCCAAAGGGCTGCTGGCTCCGTAGTCCAGCATTTGTTCCTATGAATAATGATTGTATTTGGCAATTTGCCTGTTGACTTCACTTGTTTGATAATTTCAGATTGGTAATTTCAGATTTAGACCCTTCTTTGGATGTCCCCAATGAACCACTAAAGCAACAAGACAACAATTAGGGACATAAATTAGAATTTCTCTACTGTAAGTAGGTCTCTTTTTTTTTTTTTTTTTTTCAGACTTGCTGTGCTTAGCTGATTTAATTACTTTTGAAAATATTTTTTCAGGTTTGCCTTAAATATTGATAGTCATCTGAAAACAGAAAATGACAAATGCTTAAACATATTTCAAGGCAGACAGTAGGATCAGCTATTTTATTTCTTGTAGAAGAGCAGAACTAGGAACAGAATTCTGCTAAACTAGCCTAATTAATTTTAAATGTCTACCAAATATGATGGCATTTTGTTAATCCACATCTTTGAATTAATTTCTTGACTTTTCTCTTGAATGTGGCTTGAGTCTGCTAATCTGAGGGCACCTCGAGGATTAGTTGGATGTGCTGCTAGGTCACCTCAGCAGTGCGATAAACTGATAGCTCTGGCTGAAATTTGAAGTCATCCTAAAACAAAATAGAGAAAAAGAAGAAATCCCTGTCTCATCGAGCTGTCGCTTTGGAGGCTTCAACGTGGCAAATTGTGGAGATGGAAGAGCAGAACCTGAGCTGCAGTCAGCAGTCAGCTCCATCCGGCTAGATTGAGTTTGAAGCATTAGTTGTGCTCGTAACACAAGAACACTTTGAAATGTTTACCTCAGTTCACTACATGTAATTATGTTTATTCTTAAAATAATGGAGGAGGAGGAAAAATGAAGAAAGAAAAAATCCTTATCATAATAGGACACTGGAGGCAAGTCCCAACAACAGGTTTTAGCTGACTATTTTAACCTTTTCATTTGACAGTTCTGTGAAATTCTTCTGTAATTTCCTAAACAACATTTCTGGGCAGTGATATTTGTTTTTTTCTATTACACGAATACTAATAAATCCATATCAAAATCAAGACTGCTACACAGACATTTTTAGAAGATGTTATGCATACATGGATCACTTTATCTCTGTTATCTTTCACAGTTGCATTTTGAGTCTCATATAATATACATAAAGCTCCTAGATACAGAACTTCATTATTAACAGTGAAGAATTTTATTATTATCCTTATCTTTTGTTAAGATAGTATCACATCAAAATTTGCCAAAATATTTATTTTCGGTATAAGCAAGTTTTTATTACAGCAATGTCACTTTTCAGACTTGAAATCAAATATAGAGTTAGAACAGTGCAGTCATTCAGCATGGGCATAGTTTGCTGAAGGACACTTAAGTGCTTAGTACCTCAAAACATGCTTAAGAGGAACCTTGCACTGTTAGGTTTAATGTAAGGGTCACTAATTGAAACTAATTCTGATTATGAAGTGATCAGATTGAATGGACACATCAATACTCTTTGTCTTCATAATCTGTAAAACTGTTACGTTTTCACCGTTTATTACATTTTTCAAACATGATGTCTGCTTAGACTGTGAACAAGCTGGCTGTGTGACTCTCGTTGTTTAAAACAAGCCTTTCTAAAAGGTGTAAGTATTCAAAGAAAAATGTATCTAATCAATTTGAACCAAGGTTAAATCATAACTCCTTCCATCACCCTATTTCATCAGCATCCTGCCCAGCAGGGTGTTAATCCTACTTTCCTCTTCTGTAGATCCCATGCTTTGGATTCCTTCTGTGACAGGGCCTCTTCCCTATCAGAGATTGCCGTCAGATCCAGCACGGTGGTTCTTCCAGCCCCACTTCAGTTTTTATTCTTCTAGTGGTTCCCCATAATGGTAGTTTTCAGTTCCCAAAACTGGTGTTTAAGCCTGGACATGATGCGAATGAATCCCCCCGGGGTGATGATGGGATCTGAGTGGCTGATCCCTGGCATCTCTTTCAGGGTTTATTTCTTTGCGGGTAGATACTCCCTCGCTTCAAACAGAAACACGCTTTGCCAAATTCTTGCTTTGGAAAATTTTGAATGGTGGACTTAAATCTCTTGAGCTTGTCTGTATTTCCAGCAGAGCGCTTTATATAGATAATGAAAATCTTCTATTAGGATTTCTCTCTTTGCTTTTGAATTTCAGAGCTAACCTCCTCATTTAAAAAAAGAAAAAAAAAACTTAATATTTGACTTTAATGTTTGAATTAAGTAGCTTAAAGCTAAGATCCAGGAAAGCCATTTTGTCATTTTAATGTCAATTGCCAGACTTAAATTTGACCTAATGACTCAAAATTTACAGTCTCTCATGCCTTCACTAGACTTGTAAGTTAGTTATCTTACGAATATCTTCTTTATTATTATTAGCAAAGGCTAAGCCACAATGAGAATGGCTACTAATTAGAACAGCCTATTTTGCATTTAGAAATCTAGTGATAAAAATACAGTCTGATGAGCTTGGCTGTGGTTCTCCTCTGGCTCCTTGCTGGGTACTAACATTTTGGTTCCCTTCTACGTATAAAGCACATCATCCTCGCTGATGGCTCTGTTCCTTAGCAGAGCATTAATATCGCAGTAACACCCTTGCCCTGTACGTCTAGGAACACTCACCAGGACGTGTCTTTTTGTCACTGCGCTAGGATGGTGACGCTTCTGGCTTATCCTTTGCTTATCCTTGGTCCACAGTTGATGTGAAGAGAGAGTTGTGCTTTTCTGAACCTTAAAGAGTTTCTCTTCAGAAGAAACCCAACAGGCATCTACCTTGTGCATGAACTGATGTGTGTGACTGGTTTGATGCCGGTAGAAGAAATTAAATTACCTTAAAATGAATGAATGTTTTCAGTCTGCTCCTGTCGTTCATTGAGAGCCATAGGAATTGAACTGAAATGTGAAAGTGAAAGAGTATATGAGCTCCTTTTTGCTAGTTCAGTGGTTTAAGTGAGCTTGCACAAGCAGTGAGAATGTGCCCTTGAAAAGCTACTCTTTATATGACTTGTGTTTTGCCATCCTGATGTGGCTGCTGCGTGTGGAGAGGTAGAGGAATGGGCCTGACTGTTTGCTGCTAGTGCATCCTACTTCATGACCAGCCTTAGGTCCTGTGAATCAACAACGTGCAGCCTAGAAGTTTCTTAATGCTGACCAGAATGAGACTATATTGCAGGTGGTTCTGATTTTAGAACGGCAGAGAGAGGATGTGGCCATAGTGAGTGTGGCAGCATGTGCCATATGTTGCGTCTGCTGGTTTTCTGGCTGTTGCCTTGGTGGAACAAGTGGTTTGACCCAAGTTTCTTACCTGAAGGCACGATTGGATTGCCTGGTTTGGCAAGGTGGAGGGGAGGTCACTCGCCAAAACAGGGATGTGATCTTAGGCTTTTGTAGAGTTGCTTCTGAAGGGCAGGTACTTCACTATCTTCATTGTGCTTAGTGCTACCTCGTTACAAGTCAGTCTATAAGTGCTAATAATAGATGGTGAAGAAGGCACTCGTTATGTGTAAATACACATTACTAAATTAATTAACGCTGACACTTGTATGCTAATCCATACATTTAACTAATGAGAAGATTTCAGTGTTGCACTATAAATCTAGATTAAATGGAAGCTGAATTTGCCTCGTCGTTTTGTTGAATAAAATAAAAAATCTCTAATTACCTTTATTCCTCACACAGACTAAGATCAGAGGGAAGTGAATAGGTGAATGAGGGTGTGTGTATGTGCATGTAATTTATTGTGCCCTGAAATTAAAGGTCTTCCTGTAGAAGTTGGAGTAATGATCTCCTGTGAGGGTGTGCAGGCATGTGCAGCGAGAGAAAGGTCCAGGACAAAGGTAGCTCGTGTGTCCTTTTGTCCCTCGTTTGGAGTGTTTCTTGGTAAATTAAGAGTGTCAGGTAGAAGATTTTACAGCTTGTCACCCACCACCTTTGTAGAGCTTTTATCCCTCCCGCAATGCCACGCGTTCCTATCTGCCTGCAGGTATATTTTAGTGTTATTTACCCTTTCATGTGAACAATACTGCTTTTCTGTATTTATGTGCTTTCCTTATAATGATAATGATCACTAATCTATGAATATCAAATCTAGTAGTCCCCAAATTAGGAAGTATCAGAATTAGAGATGGGTACACGTAGGTATTATGCTACAGTTATTATCTGTATTATCTTGTTGTCCTTTCCCCCACAAGAACTGTCTCATATTGAGTGTACAAAATAGACTGTGCTGCCTTGATGACAAGCAATCCAATATTTTACTTTCTTTTCATTATTCAATGCATAGTGTTAAACCTTATTTATTACTGCTATTCAAAACTTGTTCCTACAACAATATTAATTTCCTGTTGGCAATTCCGTGGTGCTCATCACCACAGTGTTCAAATACTTCACAAACTAATTTATTTTCCTTTGCAATAACCCTGGGAAATGATGGTGGTGCTAACTTCGTTTTATGGGCAAAGAATTCACATGCATATGGATTAAAGTCAAGTACCTGGTAACCTCGAGTGTCTGATTTGAAATACCCAACATCTGATGTTTCTAATATATATTTTTTAAGAATACTTTGAGCATTAGTGCACTATAATGAGAATAGCTATCATTGCCTTCTGTTATGGCTCTGTAGCTTTACAAAAAGGCAAAATGAGAAGTTGAGTTATCATGTGATGTCAGCTGGTCTACAGGCAGTTTCCTGCACCTCGATAGGTCGTCAGTTAATGTTAAGGATGAGAGAGGAGGGAGGTTGTGAAGGAAAACCTTGGATCGGCACCGGTGAAAAAGTAGGTACATGTACTTACATACAAGTTCAGTAAGAGATGTGGCCTGAGGGACTTCGAATTTACAGGTAATATATTTGTTTTCCCTGTATTTTCAGCTGTGTGGTAATTATCCTGTGCTAGACTTTCAATTTAAAAAGCTGCTCAGTGAACTAGCAGTCATAATTACATTGTACAATGTTGCTATCAGATACCTGCAATATTCCTCAAGCCTAAAAACATTCCCTGAATGCTATACCCAAAGTAGGTACATCTGCTCTGCTAGACTGTTAGCATAAATGCTCACACCCGCTCCATGTTACTGCATTAGATGGTATCCAAAGTTTTCTTGTGAGTTCTGTTTTATTATCGGGCTTGAATCCGGCCCCTGATCTTTCTAGAAGAAAATTAATCCATCTCTTTAATATGTGAAAAGCATTATTAATATTAATTCCTGCTATAATAATTGCTTGGTTCTTGGATCTTTCTCTGCAAACTGCCCTAATCTTGTTTTGACATATATATTCCATGCCTTGAAAAATACCGTGTTCTGAAAAAAACTATGAATCTAATGTCTTTTTGTAAAAAATAACTAATAAATAAATAAATAAACCTATTCTGAGGAGGATCCATCTTATTTACGTGTAAAATCCCTGAGAACAGTCCTACCATGTGGAAGGGCACAGCTGGCTCGTAATTCCTATTGCCGAGACACTCGGCCTTACCAGGAGCTCGGCTGCGGCCTGGCCCATCTCAGACGTGCTCCCGTTCGGCACCGCTGATTCAGGCAGATGTTTTTTCCAGTGCCACATTTATATTGCCAGGGGTGCTGTACAGAACCCCGTTTAGTGTACACTGATGTCCTTGGAAAAGATGCATTTAATGAATGTAAACTGAATTATTCCCAAGGCTGCTGATTTTTTTTATACTGCTGTTCATGCTTCCTGTACAAAGCACTGTTTTTGCTAATAATTTCTTTAAATACCTACCATTAACTTGAAATATTTATGAAATAAGCATGTGCCACCACTTACTTACCAGACAAATGGAGAAAACCTCTTTGATCCTGAGTTTTATTGTTCTGTTCCTGAGTTTTATTGTTTTATGCATTAAGAGTTATATTCCATTGCACAAAACGTTCTTAGAACCTGGAAATCTCATATTTTCTGTGTCCTGTGGTTACTAAAAGCTCCTCAGTAATACTGTAATGCACAAATCACATTGCTGAAGTAGATGCTCGCACACTTTTAAAGGCTGAGTCTGTGTAGACATTGTGTATCCTACAGTGACTTGGCCTTCAGCCTTGGCTCCTAGGGATTAAAGGCATGGTGCCTCCTCCTCTCTCAGAAAAGAGAGGCTATGGAGGAGGTTTCCCTTGTGTTTTCTTTCTTTAGTCTCCTGGCTTAAGAAAGGGAAAGAGGAAGAGGAGTGATCTCCTCATGGGCCTTACATCACCCGTAAGGCTCCTGCCTTCCTCTCCTGCACACTTTATTTCAGATAGGCCCCTTCTCTGGCTTCTACAGCAGTGGTGGGTTTGTGATCTGGTGTGATCTGTGGGTTGCCTTTTTAGCACTTTCGTGGGAAAATTATCACTTTTTGTCGTGGAGGTTTCACTGCCTTCTGGGTTGGAAGATGAGAAGATACTGGACTTAGGGAAGACCATTGTGTTGTATTGCTGGAATGAGCTTTTAGGCATGAGTGTACGTGCAAGATGAACTGTTTCATCTTGTACTGATGAGTACTGATTTAATACTTGAAACTACTTTTAATCTATTTTCCTTAATTTTTTTGATGGTTCCCGTTTTAGGACTTATCTTCACTGTTGTAATGCTAGTATTAAAATAAGGATTAAGCAAAGTTGGTGGGAATTTTTGCAGCACTGCATTGAAGTCTTTTAAATAATCCACAGTTTTCTCAGTTTCCACATATTATAATGTTTCTTACCTGCTTGTTACCTGTATTATGTTTTTGTCGTTGTTGGTATCCTTGGTATTTTGAGTTTTTGATAAATTAGTGCATTCATTGTGAAAAGGGAATAAAGAATGTGTGCTGTGGTAAAGCTCTGTGGAGGAGGGATTGCTAAGGGAATGAAAAGGTGCAAATTAACGCTTCAAATGTGCAAAGCAGTTAAGAATGCTTAAAAACTAGTCTCCGAGTAACACGCGTGTGCTCGGCAGAGTGGGCGAGAGGTTGTCACGTCGGTGCTATTTAGATGCAATCAGAAGTAATCAAAAGTTTTAATACTCAAGCGTCTGAATGTACACAAAGGCTCTGGTAGCGGAAAGAGGCTGCTGGAAGCCTGTGGTTTGAAGGACGTGGGGCATGCAGAAGCCACCCTGCGAGGAGATTAATGATGGTGGTGGTGAAAATGCTCTAGGAAATGCACATTGTGCGCTCTTAATCCGAGTTGGGCTCTAGGACTTCTCCTCTCTTTCTCCACTTAAGAAGCATTTAGGAAATGTTTTTATTACATCCATCATTCACTACTGCAGTCTCACCAAACAACACACTTAAGCATCTGCTTCCCTGAGCTGACACCTGGCTGGGTGCTCAAAAACATACTTAGAAGTGCTGCCGAAAAGAGGGAAATATATTATTAATTTGATTCTTAGAAAACGTGTTTTTAAACTAATGAAAGGTCAGGACAGGAGAAGAATATCTTAGTGCATTAGAAAGTACATTACCTTGATTTAGCTGTTAGCAATTCTAAAGTGAAATGGTTAATAAGGGATCTTGGCATGTAAGTGCTCGTAATTAGGCATCCAGGTTTCCTATCACAAAACCACAGCTGGCACTAATGGGTGCCCTTGTTGTCGGTGTCAGCCATAGGCCAAGGACTGAGTGAAGATCGAAGAGAATTAGCTGTATTCTCGACAGAGAGGGGCCGTGCATGTTTGGTAGGAAGCAGATTTAAGGCTTCAGGGCTGATCTTTTTCATAAGCACTTCAGACTTCTCAAAGAAGTCTACAGAACTGAAGCTTAAAGACAGCATTTTAATAGTAATGATGCCTGCAACTTTTACTTCTTCTTAAAAAGATCTGTCTTAAGCACTTGCACTGCATTTGGCAGAAAACAGAACCTATTTCAAGCTAAAAATACAGTGTGTTGTTTTGTATTTGTAGAATGTAGAATAAATGGCTGAATCATAACATTACCAATTTCATATGTTTTCTTACTATTGCAGAAGAAATTTTTCCTAATCTGCCCCCTGGCTGTTTGCCCAGAATGACAAGAATGCACAGTGAGATGATAAAATAAAAATAAATGCTCTTTTAAAATACCTTTTATAAGGAGCCGTTTCTGCGTGAGGGGCCCTGTCTTGCCCGCTCCCATACAACACTGCCCTTGATTTTGGTGAGTTTTCGATTGCCATGAAATACTTGGGAAGCAAGATCCCCTATTTCCCTCTGCGTTTTCACTGTAACCAGTGTCCTCCCCAAGATGAGGGAATGGTGAAAGAAATTAAGCAGAGTTACCAATTTCTCTTGCTCAGATTAAATCACTTTCCAGCAGCCAGTTTGTTTGCGGGCTTCTTAATGGATGTGGCTGATGTCATGTTGAAGACCTGCTGATGGATCGTGAGAAGCTGGCAGGGATAGAAAGCAAATGGTAAATTTAGGAAATGAATTGTAGCAACATGAACTCTTGAAAAAATGGCATTTGGAAGGCATGCTGGCTGTTGTTGCTCAACAGGTTTTGACTTGCATTTAATTGTTTTGATGAATATTTCAATTTATTTGTATTTTAGCACAGCTAATGAAACTGTAAACACTGCATCACAGGAAGGCTTAACTCTTTCAATAGATTGTCATTATAATACGCTACAATCTCTGTCTCACAGCATTAATTTTAACTGCAGTTTGCACAAACAGTTCTGCTCCCGTGAATGCAGCTGCCTCTCAAAAGCTGGTCTGAAGGGCTGGCTGAAGCACGCTCGGTACCTAGGGCATGGAGCACGCTCCCTACGCATGGGCTGGTAGACACTTTAGCTTCACGCTGCCCCAGAAGGCTCCTCTTCCTCAGATGCCTGCTAACCAGTTCCCAGATCAGTTTATTAATCTGGGTTGTATTGGATTTTGAAAGATGTCAAGAGGAAAGATCCAGCCCTAGTGAGCTTTGACTGTTAATGCAGAGGCTTCAGTTCTGTAAGTTCTAGGTATGTATCTCATATTTATTTTTTAGAAAATTTATTTTTCATGACCGCGACAAGAAGAGATCAGCCTATTTTTTGAAAACATGGAGCTATCACTCTACAGCTACAACTGTTTTTATTGATGCACTCTTCCATTTCGTGCCCCACATTTGTGCCATGGCTGAAGGCTCGGAAATAGCTGCTGGAAGTTGACTGCCCAGGACCAGTTTTCTCTGTATCCTTCAGTTTCTAGATGTGTTGTGCTGCTGTTTGTGACTGGCTGACTTCAAATGAAGGAAAGTTTTGCTTAATTCCCCTCTCTGGTGTCTCATTCAGCATTCAGGCATTCGTTTTTGCAAGTGGGATAAGCATGTGTAAACGTTTTACTCTTCTGAAATTATTTGGGCAGCTTTCAATGTCTGACAAGCTTCTGGATGTTATTAAGGTCGTAAATCTTGGCTATAATTTATACAACTTCTGTTCCAGTAAAATCGTTCAACTCACAGAAGCAGTTTTATTTCCTTCTCAGTGGGCAGTGCTGGAGAAGTGTGTAGTGTAAACAGCCTCTCCGCAAGAAGGGAATGGCCTCTCGGTGACTTTTAACTGCCGTGAGAGATCCTCAAGATTAACTATTGCAAGGCCTCTGTTCAGCACAGTTATTTTAAAAGGTCATTTGAAAAAAAAAAAAAAAAAAAAATCCACCCTTTTCCCTGAGACTGCATGTTAAATATCCTGTAAGTTTGCTCTCAGTTCTACTGCGTCTGAAAGAGCGACCAGTTCTGTGGAGTGTGTTGAGCCATGCTTAGTTCTGCCTCTCCCTTGTAAATGTTGTTTGATATGCATACATTTGGACTAATATGCTTGTTCCATGGCATACGTACTACTAACATCCACGGAGACAAGGTTATTGCTCGCTCTTATCAAGGGTAGTGGAGAGGATTCAACCCTGCAGTGGTTCTTCCCAGCTCTGGCCTCCTGCTCCGTATTGATTTGCTAAGTGCCAGGGAAATGCCCCTCTGTGCTGGTGGGGCTGGAGTCACTCGCCACTCAGGACACGGTGGTCTCTGAAAGCCTGGACGCTGTCAGTGCACAACAGAAGCCATCAGTGTGCGGTGTGCAAGTCCCATACTGTGAAACCAACCTCGTTTTGCAGCAGCCAGCTCAGAAATGCAAAGAAATTGATTCTCAGGAGCTTCTTGGATTCGTATTTTCTTGAGAGATCTGCTACTTTATTAAGTATCTGTAGCAATTCTGTCAAGACACGTAAGAATGATGCTCTTCATACTCCTTTGGCGCAACATAAAAACCTGAACGTAGAAGTAAACTCCTTGTCCTGTCCTACCCTTACCATGAGCACCGAACTGGGGTTTTCTAGCTCATTTTCTTCCCTGTAAACCTGTGCACTGGAGCTGAGTTGCACTGTGCTTTACACACCGACGGCATCACTAACCTGGCCAAAATCTGTGCCGGGAGCCCGCCCAGGTGCCCAGGACCCGGTGCCGGGAGGCAGCCTCGCTGGGACCCTGTGGGAGACACGGCCGTGCTTTCCCTGGTGACGAACAGCAAGACATTGCTAATCAACATAATGGAGGGAAAAAAGCGTATTAAGCTCAGAAGTCAGTTTAAAATGTCAGGCAAGGATTTTTCCTGGTATTTACTGATAGCTTTATTAGCTTGATTTCATTACTAAGTGAGAGAAGTGGTAGTCAAAGGAACGGATATAAAAACATTGAGGCCAATGTACCATGGGAAAGGATTTTTTTTTTAAAAAGTTTCCTTCATAGGAGGTTGTGTTAGGCTTAAGCAAAAAAAGCAGAAGATTTAAAACACTGAGCCATTCTTATTTGAGTAAGCTTTGCTATGAAATCCAAACTTCTAGAAATAGTGTTATTTCAAAGAACCAAAGCAAGACCTGCTAATTATATTTTCTTATTTTTACATTACATTGTACACATTAATTTGTTAATGCTTCCCATGTGAGATCTTTTCCCTTATTCCATGAGCTGTCACAGAGGTGAGCATACTTAGTAAAATTTTTTGAGTTTCTTCTTTTTGATAGTAGAAGGTTATAATGTAAAGAAGGCCAGGATGGCTGTTTTCCAAGGTATATCCAAACTTCATCAATTTTAATAACGTGACCAAGAAAAATTAACTTCAGTAACCAAAGAAAAAAGAGTTGCTGTACTCAGTTTGTAAAGCGTCCACCTAAGTTGATGTACTTAAATGCCTGAGAAGATAAGACGGTCAGCAAGGGCTATGGTTTGTGGGGAGGAGGGAGGAGGAGATTAGGAGAATTTTTAGTGAAGATATTTTCCTTCACAGTAAAGAAAACTCAAGCCTGTGTCACGTTGCTTTGAAGTGCAGTATTGAAATTGTAGGTTTTTCCATTGTCAAGCTTAGGTTTATGTAATGGCCAGTGCCCGGCTCCGTTTTTCTCTGTTGCTCCAGCGATCCTATTTGCTGGTCTCCGTTACAAATCAATATTTCAGTAACGGAGAGCAGAGTTCAATTTTAGCTTTCAGGAAAAGAACTGTTGAAAATGTGTTGTTATTTTTATAATAGAGATAAATAAGAGAAGCATAATTTGAACTGACAAAAAAGTGAGAAATTAAGTTCAAGAGCTAGGTCTGTGCCAAATGGTCTCTATAAATGGTTTCACACCTATAAAATCCGGAATTGTCATCTGTGCTTTACAAAGGCATTCATTACCAAGTGTCAGCCTTAACTGTAGTTAATTTTTTGTCACTTTGTTCTTAAGAGCTGTTCTTGCTGTTTATTATCAAATTTATTTATCCCTATTGATTTTTCACCAATGCAACCATCGTCTTCCGTGTCGATTATACCTTGTATGAAAGGTTGCCTCTCATCTCATATTCGTTACTTTTTTCCCCTCTCCCCACCAAAACCAGGGCCCTTTTTTGAATGCTCCTTACGTCCTGCTGCAGCCCTGGATTTTTCTTCCAGGACTCTCATGAAGTTCGTTCTTGGGTGATTGATGGAGCACAGGGTTTCATGAAGATTGTATTTCATATCTTCCGCCTTTGCTGCTAAATCTTGTTTCTACAAGTCAGAATAAAAATGAAAACTCTATTCTCAGCAATTTAATTAACACATGTGCACTACACATATGCATACATGGCATTATTGCATAGGGGGAGCATGTGAGGGTGAGTAGTGTCACTGTGGATGCTGTAGGTGTGCAGGTTGGCATTAGCCTTGGCCCAGGGACTGAGGTTAGACACGGGCCTTTTGTCACTGCGTGCAGGTGATTAGTTTTGTGCCGAGCCCTGGCCTGGTGTGTTTATCCCGTTCGCTCTCCACGTGTCCGGGTGCGACCGCTCGGTTCTTGGCCGTAGATCTGCCTGTGTGCGGTTACATTTGTGTGCGTTTCTCAGATTGATTTGATGTCTTTTCTGGCAAGTAAACCAGGAGGGCGCCACAGTGTGTAGTAGGCACCTGGAGATAAGGCTACTTGCAAGAGTTGTTTCATAAGATGTTTATATATATGTGTGTGTGTGTGTGTGTGTGTGTCAACCAGTAGCTATAACATATTTTCCATTGTGTTAAACGGCCACGGTGTTGAGGCATCTTTCCCGAGTATGTGAAATTATTCGTAAAACTCTCAACATAAAGCCTAGGTCACGGTGAAGTTCAGATCTTTGATGAACATGGAGTGGGACGGGCCCGTTGCTCGTGAGCAGAGCCAGGGCTGAGACGAGAGCAGGCCGGGCCGCGTGCCGCGTAGGAGCCCGATGGCCTCGACGCCCCGCGGGGCAGTGCGCGATGCCCCACGTACGTGCTAGGGGCTGCCTTCACCCTGCTGCCCCTTTGCCAGGGTGCATTACCTGGGGGCCGCCCTGTTCTCCATGGTCCCGGAGAGAGCTGGAGCTCCGAGAATGGACCAAGCTCCCTTTGGGAACACATATATAGGGCACTTTCTAGTTAGGGCAACTTTTTCTAGTTGTTCAGTTAACAGGCTAAAATTGGGTAAGATCTGTTTGGTGTTAGACACCTGATCAGAACTCCACGTGTGGTATAGTGGTTTTTGGTTTTTGAGGTTTTTTTAACTGTCATTATTTTAACTTCTTATTTGTATTTTGCCCATGCAGCGCTGGCTGTGAGATGACCTTCCTCATTAGTTGTTATATGAGTGGGGCCTTTGTTGTTTTCTCATCTTTGACGTGAGCTTCAAAATTCCATCCTTATTTGTACAAACGTCATTAGTTTTTCCCTGGTACCTGCCTCACCCTCTGCAGAGGCAATAAAAGGCTGTTCGTGTCAGGTCCTTGGGACTTGGGGACCAAGACATGAACTCGGTGCGTGGTGTCTCAGGTCAAGCTTGCAGCAAAGCCTCTGCAGGGTCTGCCAGGCGTCCAGGGGGACGCTGCCAGGAGCCTCATTGCCCTGGCTGGGCAGGAGGAGAGCAGATTTCATCCTCGTGTGTGGAGTTTGTGTAGGGGTTCGTCACCTGCATCATCTGTCTTCATTCGTTACAGAAATGCTGATCGTATAACTGAAGTTGCTACAGCAGCTCCTCCATTTGCTCCTGCAGCCTTTGCATTCCCTCTAACATCTCTTTTTGTGCATTTATTTGTTATAGTGTCATAAAAGTTGTTTACAGATAGTACTGTTTCCTAGTGCTGGTAGAAGTAGCAAATGAGCCATGTTATTCTATGTACGGTCTGTATCTTTGTTTTATGTGTATGGTGATTTGCAGTCCTACTTATCCTTGAAGTATGTCTGTAAGCCCTGATTAAACTATGTTTTTCTTAAAATGGCAGTTTTGATTTGCAGCAAATCTGGCTAATTTAAACACAGCAGTTCTTCCTGCAGCAATGTTTGGCCCTGTCTTTTAAACGGATCTCCTTTTTTGTCCTTTGTTTAAAGTATGATCATAGCTAGTCCCCTTAGGTTGTGCTCCCCTGGGAGACTTGTGTCAGACTGAATTTGCTTTGAGTCCATTGCATACAGTGTGGTTAAATGAAATAATATGTAGTTATTCTGAACCTATTTTAATTAACATAGGCTGAGTTTTACTATATGTAAGTATTTCTCTTAGGTATAAATGCTATCTGTATGTCAAGAGCAGTTCATACCCAACGTTAATATTAAAATGATTTAGCTTTTCTGCATATTTTTGTGACCTGTTTTGTACAGGACAGGAGTCATTTGAACTCTAATAACGCTTGCATTCTGAAAAACCTTATTAGAGCACCAAAATATTCAGCAGTATTTTGTTGAATAATAATCAACAGTTAAAGCAACATTTTTAAATAATGTAAAATTAGCAACATATAATTTTTACTTGTATTTTTCTTCAACAGGTATATTTCTTTTTTTTTTTTGCATAAACAGAACTAAAAAAAAGAATCAATTTAGTATTTTTTGAATACCTTTGCTACATAAATGTTGTTAGAATGATTAGGGAATCTGGAGTATAGTCAGAAGAGACGGATATATCCCTAGATCACATCTGGAGTCTCTCTTGTCTGACCCTCAGCAGGTGGGCAGGATCCTGTCCGTGCTCATTGGAATAGGTTGGTGTTTATTGGAATTTCATAAGGCAGTAGGGCTTTGCTGGCTGCTTTCTGTCTTGGGGAGGTTGAGGTTTTGGTTGTTTGATTTGGTTTTGGAGGGTGGTTTTGTTTTGTTTTAAGCTGGGAGCTGCAGAAGAACCAGAGATCTGAAATAACTCCCAGAGCTGTGGACACTAGCAACAATAAATGGGCATTTCAGGCATGGTACTTGTATAGCGGCTGTAAATTTGTTGAAAAAGTGCATGTTTAAGGAGATAAAGAAATTAACTTGGACTGTTTTCTTAAGCTTGCTCTTTTGGAAGTGGCTCATTGATTCAGCAGCAATAAGTAATGTAGCTTTCCTTGGTCCAGGTCAGCTCCCTTGGAAGAAAGCTCCGTAGTGAGAAATCAGGTAGATCTAAATTTTGAGCTTGATCATCACTATTTTATTCCCACAGCTGAAATTGCTTGAAGTTTCTGCCTGTTTGTCCTGCAGTGTACTGACTTGTATTATAAACACAAATAGGAGAGTTGTTTTATTTTTGTTTTGTTTTAATTCAAAAGACCAAATTTTCAGTGGAGCTTAGTCTCCTCCTTAACTTATTCTCTCATGTTTGTGTTCCAGACCCCTTTTAGCTTTAATTCTGTAGGAATTCAGAAGAAATTACCATCCAGAGGTGCTTACATTTCTTTAGCAATGATGAACAGGTTGGTTTGCTTTCACCATATCCTGCTGCTTATAGATGCCTTTTGCTTGGCAGACCCCATTATGGAGCACCACATACCCTCCCTTCTTCTTCCAAGATGTTTTTAGCCTCTTTATAGCCAATTGAGGCCAGGTGTTGTTCATTAACATGTAAATAGTGCAATTAGTGCCAATTACGATTTTTTAAAGAGCATTAAAATCAATGGGAACGCAGTTGTGTCACCCGCATTCTTCTTTGTGTTTTATTACTTTAGCTTCTTTTTCAGGCATCTGCTAGTACTTCCAGTCTAAATTCCTGTGGGGCTCCAAGCTGTTGTTTGCTTCTGAAACCTTAGCTCTGCGAGGAGAAGATGCTGGAGGATAATGCAGAAGCAGGACCTCGGGTCTGATTGCATTTAATCACCTGGCGAGACTTCAGTCCCTGTTGTGTGTCAAAGGGGCATAAGGACTGCCCTAGACCTCACCGATTTCAGGCAAGCCTTGGTCATCTCTGCTCCATCTCTCTCTATGTATATATTCACACACAAACATACATACATACTTCATTAGAGTTAGCTGTGGCAGGAGTGCCTAGTTCAGTCTTCTAAATCAAGCCTCATTTGACTTTAAAACAAAGCTTGACTAGAATTATTCATCAGCAACACTCTTCGAGGTAAGGATGTCCTGTCTCGTTGCAGTCCCTTGTGTTTATCGTGCTCTTTACCTCGGAAACTCCGTTCCGTGAATCCTTGAGTCATGGATGACATGACTTTCCATGCCACTGAAACCTTTCTTATGAGTTTCTGTTTTTTAAGGGTGGTGTTTTCAATCAGCCAAAGAATAACTTCCTTAATATGACATGCAAGGATCCAAATTAAGACTAATAAGCTGATTTTAAGCCAGTCAAAGAAATAATGTTAAATATGAATGTTTCTGGGAGCGCTCGGCAGGTCGTAGCTGAGGAAGAAGTTTGCACGTTTATAAAGTCGATTACGCGGTTCTTACGGCTTCATCCTCTGCACAGCAGCGTGTAGGGTGATGTGAGAGTGCCGGCTTTCTCTTCCAGTGCAAATGTGCTCTTTTCTATTGTTTAACGAAAAATGTACCCCTAGGACTAAAAAATTCCCAGACCAATGGATCAATGGGTTTTACAATACCACTCAGTTTAAATTGGTACCTTGTTTTCTGGGGCTTTATTCATAATTTGTGAACGGTTGTGGTCGTAAATACTGTGTACCTTTCGTATAGGCTTCCAGGAATTTCCTGTTAGTCTTTGAATGGTGTTTTCCTGAAGATTCGGACTTGCCGGGATATTTTAAACTGCGGAGTTCGTGTCTGAAATAAACCCGTTGCTCATTTTTCAGTGAACTCTTGGTAATGGTGCTGGCGCTGTGCTACCCAGGCTTCCACACGTGTGTTCATGCTGTACCGCACGTTGCTCTAACTGCAGCCGCTCCAGGTGCGGGCTGCAGGAGCGGGTCAGTGGAGTAGCTCCATCTGAACTTGACTGGGAATCTCGCTTTCCGCTGCATCTCGTAGGCAGACAGATGGTCTTCCATACATCTGGAACAGTGTTTCCCGCTGGTACCTTCCTTCTCCTGAATTTTAAGGAGGTAGTTTTTATGTTTTTAATTTTAATGTGTTGCATTGTGTTGTTTGGCACCGCAGGTGGGCTGATGATTTGGATGCTTTATGAAATGCATACTAATTTTATTAGTAATGCTCAGTAGCAGTGGTTTAAAAGTCTAGTGGAGTTATTGATTGGCAGTCCATTAAACTTAAATATTGATAAGAAGTTACTCATTTAATGCATAATTTCTGTCATCTTGTTTTGGCTATTGAAAGAACTGAACTATTAACTCCAGCCACAATATTTATGGATAAAATCCTTCAGCTTTAAAATTAAAAATAATTAGCTGTTGTCACAGTACTAATTATTGTACATACAGTATCAGCAGGGCTATAATCTATCTGTCCAATATGTGTTCTACTCAAATTGCATTAATCATAACTTGCTTAAATGTTAGCAAATGGTTCTACAAAGTGCTGGCAATAGCGATTCTTACAGTGGAGAAATAATGAAGATGTAAATCACTTGTACGCATCATTGCCGTAATAGTCACACGATAGGATATGAAACTGCTGCATCTGCTTTTATACTAATATTCCAGATAGTTATTCTCTGTGATGGCAATATCGTGCGGTAGTTCTGCCCATTTCCCACTGTGCAGAGGTGTGTCAGGCAGTTGCATTTGTGAATTTAGATTTACTCTTTTGAACTCGTGGAGGAAGTCAATACTGGTACGGTGTGCTCTAAATCCAAGATAACATCATTGATTTTTGGATATGATGCTTTATACATTAGCATGCATAGCCAGAGTAGGATTTATCCTGTGTAATTCTACACATGGAGTGTAATATTTTGAGTTTTTATTGAGAATAATAGGTCTTCACTTAGTGTAAATTGCTATGGCTTACTTCAACAGAGATACACTATTTTGTATGGCAATACATTGCTTCAGGACTTAAGCTTCCATGCAAACTCCTTTTCCTGGTGCAGTTTGCTTAACGTGACATCGTGCCTTTCTTTCTTTGGCTCGACCCTGTGCTCTTCAGCACGTTAACAATACCAGCTGCAATTCGTGAGTAGCTCAGGAGCAAGCGCTCCTGCAACCTCTTTTATGCAGAAAGATGAGCACAATTTATTGGAGAGACCACCAGCTCTCTCCATATTTCTACCCCTGGGGAGATGCCACGGGGTTGGTTCCTGCCAGGCCCATTCCCCCATGGTGCGGAGCCACCGGGAGGAGGATGGAGCTGCTGCGCTCGCCACCCCTTTCCCTTTTCTCTTGGAGCTGGTATGGGACGCTACCAGTCTCTGCTGGACTGTGTCTTCAAAACCCATGTGGAATTTAGTGGCTAGAAAATGGATGCTCTTCTAAGAGGAACTAGGCTGGGAACACATAGGTCAAGTTCTTAAGGTATTCGAACATTAACTCATTATTAGGTCTGAGATTTTTGTAGACTGTGATTTCGGTTGCTTTTTGGAGAGTTGTATTATTTAAGGCGCGAGACTGTCCCCAAGTCCCCTCCTGCGCGAGGTATCAAGCGGGTGCTGGCTATCATCGTGCCTGAGAATCTCAGAAAGGGCCTTAAAAAGTGTTTTTTATAAACAAAACAAGTACAAGTAAGACAGAGTAATAATAAGGACCTGCATTTGGCAGCTGCTTTCTGAAGTGTGCCATTCTTGTTGCTATGATAATAGAGAAAATGAATATATCCTGTCAGGACCACATGACAGGAACCCTGAAAAGCTGTGAAGTGACTGTACACAGTGGAATAAAGGAAATCCACTTTGATCTACCATTTTTGATGTTTTATAATTGCACTTATTATCAGGTCCTTTACTCTCTTCTTATTTGACACAAGATCCATTATCAGTGACAGCATGAGTGTGAACATGGGCTTGATTTGAAAAACTACTTAGGATGAGGTAATGGGAAAAAGCTTTTTGTTCCTAACTGTTGAGAAAGGGGAAAAAAATTAAAACCATTTCAGTCAGTGCTATCAGCTAATACCTTCCCAGAAACGCTCCCCTTCATGAGTAATATTGTTTATATGCTGCATTTGAGTGCAGCTTGTTTAATTAGTTCTCTAATGAAATATTGTATAACAAAATGGAACTTTATCATTTGCTTTTATGCTTTTGTTCTGCCGCGAACTAGGGCAGGTCGCTGTGCCCAACCTGAACTAGACACCATCTCCTTTTGTGCTGCATTTGAATGCAACCCATTTAATTTTTTAAAAATGCTCTCTATTGAAATTGTCAAACAAAGGGCCAAAGTGCTGTCCTTTTAGCTTTCAGTGCCGTCTCTTATCTCGGCTGCATGAGATCAGAGGAAGCGCTGCTCTGCACAAAGGCACATTACCAGGTATCCAACTTTTATTGGGCTGTATAGCAGAATTACTCTGTCTTTTTAGCATCAGCAGTGCAGCTGCATGGAAACGTTCGTTATCCTCGGAGCTTTCCGCTTCTGTATTGTGCTGAGAAGAAGAACTAGAGAATTGGTTATTCGCTGTGCTGAGCAGATTTGAAGTGATGTGCTGGGACAGGTACGTACGGCTCCTTCCGAAGCCAGCGTGCCCTCCTGGTGGTTGTACAGAGCCCACATGTCCTTACCTTGTTGTGGGTAGTAATGGTAAGTGAGAGCAGTGGAGCTGGTGCCTCCACAGTGCCGCTGTCCCCGAGGGAGTCTCCCAGCTCTGGCAGAGCTTGAGCCTGTCCTAAACCTGGCAGAAAAGACCCTCTCCAGCTTGAGGCTTCTGCACTCAAAGGACAGAGACCTTCCCCTGGGACTTGGGTCTACCCTGACGTGCGTCCCATGTTTCCGCAGCTGATCTTTAGAACGACGAGTTGTATTTTGCTGAAAGTGTGTTCAAACCCACACGCTTCAGGAAATGTGTCACTTCAGTGTTGTTCTCCCCAAAATGGCCTCTGTTTGGGGCTGAAATTCATCATCGGAGCAAGAGGTTCCCCTAGGAATGTGGCTGCGTAGGTGCTCCCTGGGTAAGTCAGATAATGATGGAGAGGCCTGGAAATGATGTGCCTGCCCTGGCACAGCTGCACGGCTCTCTCTCTTGTTCTCTCTGTGAGTCTCTCGGGAACTGCTTTGTCATGTGTAAATAAATGGTTATTGAGAGGAGAGATGGAAGCCCTGGCTTGCCCAGCAGCCCAGCGCGGGCACTGCAGCACCGTGTGGCAGACTGGAGCTGCCCTCCTCGTGCCACCTGTGTGTTGGTGACACGGAATGTCACCGCTCGGTGCCAGCGAGCAGGCGCTGGGTGCGCGGGTCTCGGACGCCTCTGTGTCAGGCGGGCAGGCGGAGCTGAGGCTCGCGGTGCCGCTCTCCTCCGGCCTCCTCTCCATGCGGCCCCGTTGTCCCCGTCCGCCCTGGAGCGCTGGGCTGAGCCCCGCTGCCGTGGCCAGCGAAGCTGTCGCCTTGCATTCGCTGCTGCCACGCTTAGCGCCTGCTAGCGCGTGTATAGTGCGTTTTTGTGTTCCAGGTGTTGTAGAAATACGCAGGGCTGCTCGCAGCTCAACTGTGTCCCCATTCACTGCCTGGATTCACTTGATGGTAGGAGCTGCAGAGCAGAAAGTGAAGAGCCGCTTTGCACCAGTGGAAGCATCAGGGGAGACCTGGTGGAGGAGCAGTGTGTCACTGTGTGCGTGGGGAGGGTGCATTAGCGGGTCCCTTGCACTCGCCTGGTTTGTGTGAAAGGAAGATTAGCCAGAGTCCCACACCATCAGTGCCTCTCCCTGGCCATGCTGTGAAGGAGGGTTTTGTCCTCTGATGTCAATAGTTTGCCCCCATCTATAGCTCCCATAGGGAGTATCCGTGCTGGTGCTCGCTGTATACTGTGCATGGCAGTTGCATGCAGTCCTGCTGTGCATGCAGTTTGTGCACCGTTTCCTTATAATTCATGGAATTTGTACTGAAAATCCTCCAGGTGGTTTTACATATTCAGGGTTGACATGAACAAAATTATTCACTTAGAACCAGGCACATTCAAGGGAGGTGTGCTAATTCAATGGAGCAGCACTCTCTGGCTGGTGGCATAAGAGGCTTCCTATTACCAGACATGGAGCTTGCTGTTATTTCTACGCAGTTTGGGGCTTTGGAGCTTCCCTTATGTTTTTAAGGAAAGTCGAGTCTTTTGGAAAGCAACACAAAGTGTTTAGTTCTGTGTATGTAAATAAAGCACAGCTGTTTTAGTGCCACATTTATCAATGTTTAGAAAATGGCATTCAAAATGGAGCTTGTGCTTCACGATGGAGATGGAGGCAAACATACACAATACTGTCATACTCTTGAGATCATCTGGAAGGAGAGTAATCACTAATCAGGAAATGGATAAACTTCCCAAACCTTTTTACTTTGTGTTAAGCTTTGGAGTCAGATCAATACCATAAATGTCAACTACAGTTTCAGTAATTTAGCTTTGTCTTGTGAAGTTAAAGTTGCTTTTGCATTAGCTATACTGTCAAGTCTAGTGCTCAGCAATGTTTTTAAGTCATGTAGCAGTATAATCCTATTTGTGCTATCAAATTACAAGAATTTTCACATGAGAAGAATTTTGTGCCTACAGATGTTGCAGTGCCAGTTCTTTCTCTCATATCCTTTGGGAGCAGGGCAATTCCTTGCAGGAAGCAGGCAAATGTGGGTACTTGCACAGACATGACAGAGCAGAGCTGGTGACAGATCCTTCCCCTTCTCTTACTGGCTAATCAAAAGGACAGAATTAGGACTTTAGGAGGTCACTACAGGCTGTAAACTAACCCCAGAGCATCTCTGCAGCCATCTGATGTTCCCTCCTGAAATACTGGGCAAAATTTTCATCCCAGGGGTCTGGATTTGGGCTGTGAACTGCCATAGAGCAGGCCTTTCCTGGGTTGTTGTGTTCAGGTATGCTCTCTGACATTGAAACCAATTCATTAACCTGGTGTTTACTTGTTCATCCATTTCAGCTACATGTTTTTTCTACAATAGGATATGCTTGAATTTGATCGGGGTGTGGTGTGCTGCTTTTTCTTTAAGGTGCGGTTTTAAAACCAGACTGTAGAAGAAGAAAAGCTGGATCCAAGTAACCTGCGCTGTTTTGGTGCATATTTTCATGATTTCTACTTCAGAAGTACTGAATTATAGATACGCCAATTATGCTAATTTGGAAATTCCAAAGAGTTGAATTTTAGCTGAAGCTAAAACTTGGCTTCAATAATTAAATTTAACAGATCGTTTGGAAATTGCATAAGCTGAAACTGTCTGGCGATCTTCACCCGTTCTGTCCGTTCTCTTTAGGGAAGGGTAACTCCGGTGGGTACTTTAGATGTATGCGTTATGGCCAACTCTGTCCTCCAGCTCCATGATGCAGTTGCTTTGTTTGTCTTCATTCTGGTTAATCCAAGCTAAAGGAAGGCAGGGGAAGGAAGCACGCGGCAGGTATACAAACAGAAATACAGTACTGCAAAATGAGTTTGGCGTCAGGTATTTTTGTTGTGATTGTTGTTTTATTCAGGCTTGAGGGCAGTAATCGCATTTAGAGTGTTGACAAAATCTGCATGAAGTTGGCTGCAGTATTCACTCCGAATATCTTGTCAAACGGTTGTGAGTGAGTGTCAAAGGTAGAATTTTAACAAGTCCGGGCAAAATGATTCTGAGATTGTTTTTCTGTTCTGAAAATTAATTCCTACTGATGTGGATTCACACAATGTTTATATACATTAAGTTTAAAGCTGCTGTTTTAAATGTCGGTGCCTACCTCAGTCTGAAATCTGCAGATCAAGTGTTTGGCTTCTAATTTTTGTATTCTTGATGATTTGTGGGTTAAGGTGCGTTCTTTCACAGCTATGACAATGGATGTTTTTTCATCAATAGGCTAAGTAAACTGCATATGGTTCTTAATGTCCCCGTATGTGGCTCGGGTAAAACAGGATTGTCCAGACAAGATCAGGGGACAGTTACCAGTGGATTTTGGTAACGTTCTCTGACCAGAACAAAGAACGAGCAATGAGGCAGTTTGTGATGATGTATGCAGTAGTATGACATGATATCTCTCAATGTAATAAGAATTCAGCCTTGTAAATGAACTGAGACAATACCAATCTAAAGTTTATTTTTTCAGTTGTGATTTCAGTTTGGCAGACATTTGTAATAACATACTGGCAGAAACTTTATTTTGGAGAGATGTGTATACATTAAGCTTGATTGTCTTTGCCCTTCTTTGTGCTAATTTCTCCCTTCATTACATGATCTCCATTGAAAGACATTAAAAATATCTGTATATATGCATAAAATATGTGTGGTTATATATTATACACACATAAAATGCACCCTTTTCAAGTGTAGATATTCTTAGGTTTTTATATACATTGCCAACTTTACATGTGCATAAATAATTAACTATATTAAATTTTAAAGTTAATATCAACATCTTTATCTCATTGGCAATCTGTAGCAACAGATTCCTAGATTAACTACATTGTGGAAAATGCATTCCCTTTTATCAGTTTTAAATTTGTTTCCTGTTTCAGTTAGTGATCTGCTGTATATTTATTGTGAGTGTAAATAGTTGTTTTCCTGTTAATTATCTTGTTTCTGTCGTCTGCCTCTTGTCTTGTCTTTAAACAACACAGTCTTTTTAGTATCTCCTCATGTAGAGCATTTTCTCTACCACTAATCTAGTCACCTGTCTATACAATTTCTTCTCTTTTTCCTGAATTGTTCTGAAAAGAAGTGTCAAGAGTAAAGTGCAGTACTGCACAGCACATGTGCAGTGCTGTAATACCATTTTGCATTTCACTTTGCCTAGTTCTCCCTGTTTTTGATACTGCTCTTCTAGTAGGAGAGCTGTCCATGGAAAAGAGGTTTTCACGGAGCTGTTAGCAGCTCCATTTTCTGAGTCCTTGCAGTTCATTTAGATCTCAGCAACCACCTTGTGGTCATTTGCCAGTGCGAGTTGTGATCTGCTGATGACAATTGCTGCCCTTTTGCCCCTGCCTCCACAGGCTGGGCTGAATGTCCTCAGTGTCTGCTGATCTGCACAGATTCAGAGGAGCTTGTCTGAACTTGTGTGCTGCTGTTGTTGTGTCCGTCACTTCCTAAGTCGTATGTAAATACGTGTAAATAACCCGATTTCTGGAAGAGGATCATGTGGTGCTCCACAGCGCTTTGAAGCTTTGATAATTTTCCTTTGAAGTAATAGGTTGCTATTTCTATATATGTAAAAAATGTGTGTGCCCTTTCAGGGGAGGCCTGCTAGCCTCTGCAGCTGCACCTCGCAAGCTGAGTCACAGTAACATGTCTGAAATGAACTGAATTAAGCCAGAATCATGCTGTTGTAACTGGGAAAAGAGAAGGATCCTAAATTCACACCTTAATCTTTCAAATAAAGCCATCTGCTCAAAGTTTGGTCAGAACAGGTTTTAAGCCCATCATCCTTGCAATAAAAGCAAAATGAATGATTCTGTGAGGCATTCAGCTTTTTGTACATAAAAATGAAACAACCTTGAAAAATCTATTGACTTTCCAGTAGGTTAATATTTTCTAGTAGGTGAATATAGCCTATAAATGTCAAATCTGAAAACAGGTGAGCAGAGGTTCCTCTAAGTTGCTATAAATTGCTGAAATTTGCCTTAATACTTCCTGAATGCATAACACAATAAAGTCTGGTATTTGACCTTTCAGGGCTAAGTTTAACAGGAATCCATAGACATATTCTAGTGTATGTTCAGTTTATAGAGACATTGCTGCACCTACATCCCATCCCGAATTTTATAGTGTAGGGAAAACCTTTCAAATATCTATTCCTCGGACAATGTTTTTCCCAGATGTCCAAATATGTAGAACACCAAATTCTGCTCAATATCAGGCCTAGAGGAAGTTACCCATCCATGGCTGTTGCCCAAAGACACCTAAGGTGTGAAACTCTCCATGGAAGCTGCCCAAATGGTTGAACTTATTGGGACTGGTATGAGGAGGCACTTGCCATCTCTGCAGTGTTGGCCCTTCTTTGAGAGTCCTTCTGTCTCACTTTATCTTCATGGATCTTCTGCAGTTCCAAAGTTATCTGTGTAAAGTCTGTTCTCATTCCCCCACTCCCCCTCGCTCCTCCTCTCTTTCTCTGTAATTATATTAACTTCTGAAACATGTAGGAGTTTGGCCTAGGATTCAGAACTGCACGAAGAATAACGATTTTCTTTCAAGAATTGTGATTTCTGAGAAGTTAGTGGGTTTGTTCTTTGAATTTTATCATTGCAAGTTTCAGGCAAGGTATAATTATTGTTATATCATAGAATAATTATTATAAAGTAACTTTGCCTAGTCTGGAAAGCCAACAAAAATAGCTGATAATGAGTTCTGAATAATTTAGAGGCAATTTTAACAATGATAAAACAAAGGCTTGCAACAATGCTCTCTCAAACTTTGCATCACTTAAGGGGAAATTTCTATAAAATTCACAGCTAACTTTATAGCCTTGAATTTAGAAAAGATGCAGAATTTTTTTTCTTTGATGCCAACTCAAATATATTCACAGTATTTGAACTCAAAATATTAATTATTTAAAAGCATTATGATAAGTCTTCAAGTGTTCATGAAAGATGGATTCCTTTTTTGATATTCGGTTATGTTTAGCTTTCTATTATTTAATTACAGGTCTTGATATGTAACTAATCATGCATGCATCCATATGAAGCTGGCACATTGACAGGATAAAATCATTAAACAGTCATTACTATAAACTGATGTTGGCCTGTAATTTTTGCAGTTAACGGGGGAGTTGATGCTTGGTGAACAATCCAATTAAAACTGGCAACAAAAGACCTAAAATGTCAGCCAAATTGCTTTTTAATAGTCAACGCAGCCATCACAAAACATAAACATTAAAGTCCCCGTAGTAGCATAAAGCTTCATGGTGAAACAATTCTAGAAAATGAATAATAATTACAGCATCCTGAGAATTCTTCTAATAGATGTGCACTCATTAAAATACTTTGTTGGTTAGATTCATATGAAAAAGTATGTTTCCCTAGATACTTCTTTATGTATTTGTTTTGAAGGTTTTATTTGATATTTTATAGGTGTAATTTCTACCAATATTCAAAAATGCATGTCTTATTTACAAAGAGCTTAAATAACTGTATATAGATAAGATTTGGATGAAAAACACCTTAGAAATGTATTGTGAGGTAAACTGAGAAAATGGTCACCAAGAGCTCTTATGGCCTATTAATGCTGTAAAATAATGTCAACTTTATTAATTTTGAATTGCACCAGATTTCTTTTGCAAGCTGAGCAGGAATAACAAGAGAAATTTTTCAAGCTGTATTTCCTGAAATTAACTAGCTAAATCAGCTTATGTGCTAATGGCTTGATTGGTATTTGATTAGGTGCTTGTGCTCAGATCTTCGGGGTGCTAGGAGTGCACAACTCTTAATGAAATCCAGAGTGAGGTTCAAGTCCCAAATGGATTTGAAGAACCAGGCCACAAACTCTGTCTGAGAGGAAGGTTTTGGGCATCCTGATGCTTCTGAAAATCTGCATGCTTGGTTATAAATGCCAAAATGCACATTTGAGAGAGTAGCTTGTAAGCTGTAAGTTTGTGCCTAGACTAGTGTGTGCCTTAGGCATTATATTAGCTGTTTACTTGTTGTTATTTTGTCTTTCCCCAAAGGAGTTTTTCTTTGCTTTAAAAAATAATTGACTTGTTGTTTACTATCAGTTACGCCTGTAACATTGTCTTTCCTCCGGCAAGCTTAATATGATAGAAGTGTCAATATTCCTAAAGAAAGTGTTACCAACATCAATGGCAGGAACAGATCTTTTTGCAGCAGTATGTAGATTGTTTCTGTGGAGTACATTGAGAAGGACAGGAATGTATTAGCTGCTCATGTGGGTAGGCAGAAAAGGTTGGTCAGCTCATCCTATGGTAAGGTGTGGATACATATACCCTGTTAAAGGAGTTTAATGTATAGACACAACATGGAACTGTATTAATCCTGAATTATCTAATAATCACGTTCTACCTTCTTGTTAAATGCACTTCTCTGTCTCTACATGCTATTGATCATAAAAATGGATCTACTATTTGAATTGTGTTCTGCAAAGTAATGTCAGTAGATGTGGTGATCTGTTACTATATAAGTAAAATTTCAGTAATTTGGAATTCAGAGAATTAGGTGTGCTGTGCCAAGTTATTGCGTGTCCAGGTTGTTGGAGAAAACGGGCTGTGATTCATCCACGAACCTGGGAAGTTCAGGTGCTGCCTGAAGCAAAGGTGCAGTTGTGTGTTCCGGCGCTGAACTTGGATCGATGGGGATATTGGGGGCCTTTCCCCCCGAGTTTAGCAGCTGTGTGGGACCGCGCTCTGCAGGGCTGAGTTGGACTCCTGGCGTAACTGGTGAGTCTGTGACCAAGGCCTCCCACCATCGTTTCACGTGTCCGTAGAGCCACCGAGTGTTCTGTGTCATCAGTGTACCGGTTGGCAAGCTGATGTTTCTTGGGCTGCGCTCTGTGTTGTGCAGGGTTCTAGTTCTCAGTAAATGGATATATCCCACAGGTGAGAGGGTGTGATTAAATGGAAGGGATCGTGGGCCATCCTTGTGCACTGCCTTCCGGGGGTGTACTTCTCATTTGGGCCTCTGGCAGGGATTGACCTCAAGTAGTTGTTTTGTAAAAATGCTGCAGAGCTACAAGAACTGTATACACCAGATGAGAGATGGGCAGGCAAGGTTATCACCCACTGCAGGCTGTCCTGGTAACAAAGTGAGTCAATAATGTCCATATTCATATTTCCATTGGACTACTGGGTTAAATATGCTGTGTATTTCATTATAGTTTATAGTTCCTAATTCTGTTACCTACAGATCCTTTTAAACAGCCCTCTCTACTAATGAATTTAGTGATGCAGAGGCAAAAACCTGAATGTATAACACTCTGCTAAGACTGTTAGTAACTGGGGAAATGTTAATATTTACAGCCATGCCTAGTTGCAACCTTATTTTACCAATCATAAACTGCTCTTTAATCAAAATCTGTTCACCTGCAGGGTCAGCAGCATTTGCTGCCAGGCTATGTGTAACTGGCTTTTGTAAACCTGGATGATAGGCTTACCGGGTAAGCTGTAATCTCCCTCCCTTTGTTCAGAGGCTTAGAATAGTAATTTACTCTCCCCTGCGAGTTGCCACTGATAGAAGTTACAGCCGGTGATGTTGACTGAACCCACCACTTGTAAGTAATGGCAGGAATTAGGCATTCTCCTGAAATATCACCTTTAAGCTGCCTGGGAGCTGTCAGTCTCTGCTTCTATGCCGTGAATGCTGCGTGACGCTAATTGTACCAGCAGCTGCTGGGTCTGCTCAATAAACCACGGGAAGGCAGAGCGGGCGGCTCAGGTCGCTCCCTCGGTGTCCCCCTAATTGGGCGGCCTCTCTGCTCCCCCGTCTCCCTTCTTCCCTTGACCCGGGTGACTCGGCCACCGATGGCTCTCGTGTTGGAACATACGGTGGTGATTTAGGAGAATGATCTCAGCCTCTGTGTGAGGAAATCTGATGCCTGGATTCTCGTGCACTGCTCAACCACCTGAAAGGAGGGAGATGGAGGAGACTGAGGAGGATAGTTTCATTTCTAATTTGTCTCATTAATTGACATAAATGTGAGCATTTTGGCATTTCATGTGAAGGTCATAGATTTTCACATAAATATTATATGTAGAGTGAATTGGTATTTAACGGCTATATGAACAAATAGCATAAAGCAAAGCTATAATTCAGACAATTCAGCAGAATAAAAACACCTCAGGAGCTCTAGTTATTCACTCCCCTTTGGCAATGTTTATTTTATATGAACAAGCATCCATGCGATTATATTGTCAGGTGCTACTGCACGATAACATTTAAAACGTGCGTCTTATCCATGGTACACACTGTTATAACCCAAAAGTCATTTCTGGTTACAAACCACAGCTCTGAGAGTGGCATCATATAGTGCAATGTTTATGTCCAAAATTATTCTACTTCAGCAATCAGATTCCCAAGTTAAATCACTGAGTGATGGAGTTAATTAAGGAGGAGAAGCACTGCTGTAGCGCTAATGGGCAACAGATACAAGTGCCTCTAAGTGAGAGAAAGTTTGTCAGGGAGGTGATGTCTTTTGTTGCACCAGCTGATACAGCTGAAAAAAAAAATATATATATATATAAAGCTTTAGGCACACAAACCCTTCTCTTGCTTTGAGTATATTAACAGTTCTGTCACATAAAAAGCACAACCACCCCCACCCACACGCACATCTAAATAAATAAATGGGTCTTTTCTTCAAGAATTTTACAAAGTAAAAATTGACAAGCTAGGTACGTAGTAGATGAAGAAGACAGATGCCAGAATCTTTTGAATCTTAAAAGGCAGAATATTATTAAACACATCCTATCAGCCAAGTTAGCAAGGGCTGCCATGCGATAGTTCCCTGGTGATAAATCACTGCCTTCCCATCTCTAATGAGTTCCAGCCTCCATTCTTTTGCCTGAAAAATTCTCCCTCTTCTTTCCTCAGCTGAGTAAAGACACAGTGTGCTTGCAGAGGTGCTTCTGAGGTAGCTGGTTTTTGTTTTCCAAAAATGCACTACCTCCTTTTTTTTTTTTACTTTCATCCTTCTGCTAATGAGAGGCTGATAACATCATGTTTGATGCCTTAGAGCGTGGCTGCGTTACCCTCCTGACACGCAGCAGTAATGACCCAAATGCAGAAGTCCTGATGATAAAAACTGCTAATGCTCTAGGTTGACAGCAGTCGTAAGGCATTCATATTTACTCTTAATTCCGTATGCAGATAATTTCTCATCTGCTCATGCTGTTTGTGTAGTTTCTGGGCTTTAATATTAAGTAATCCTTTTTAAAATTTCATATGTTCACCTTATAGAATTTACAACCTCTATCTATTAGGAGTAGAACAAAAATATAAATTACAGTAAAGAGAGAATACTAGGGTTGCATTTATCTACACGAATGAATGTGGATTCTAGATAGAAGTATAGCTGAATAATGAAGTATTTCACAGGACATCATACGAAACAGACTTAAAGAAACAGCAAATGCTTCTGATGCTGCTGCCAACATTCTGTATTACCCCAGTATTCAACACTGGCTAGAATCACAGAATGCTTAAGGTTGGAAGGGACCTCTAGAGGTCATCCAGTCCAACCCCCCTGCACACGCAGGGTCTCCTAGAGCATGTGGCACAGGGTGGCATCCAGGCGGGTTTGGAAGATCTCCAGAGAAGGAGACTCCACCACCTCTCTGTTCCACCACCTCTCTGTTCCAGTGCTCTGTCACACTCACTGGTAAGAACTTCTTTCTCAAGTTCCTATGGAACTTAGTTACATTGCACAAAAATTGCTAGAATGGAGTGCCTAGGCCTCTTGAAAAATATACTCAGTTGTACTCACTCTTATTTTACTGTAAGATTAAAAAAGGAAGTGTTGCACCAAGTTCATAAGACAGAAATCCTGACCATCCTAATATGTATGGATTTTTTTCGCTACAGTTAGACCATGCAGCAGTCAACATAAATACTACTTGTGTTTTTAAAAGAGAATTAAATTACATTTTTCTTTGTGAATATAGCTAAAATTTAATATATGAGGGGAAAAAAACCCAACCAAAATAAGTTGGTTACCACTAGAAAATTGTTAGAGTTTTTATTTTACTAAATCTATTCTGGTTAAAATGACTCCCAAAAGAGAAGTTAGAAACTGTTAACATGTGCCATGTAATTATAAGAGATTCAGGTGAACTGAACATGTGTTACTAATAATGTAAAGGAAGCATTTAATGGGATCCATGTAAGCACATTGGACTGAAAGTTTAATTACCACAAATCACTAGTTTAACATCATTACATTATTGCATTTCAGTTTGACCTGTCAGAATTTTTTGCTTGCTGACACAATGGAAAATAGTCTGAAACCTCTGTTAATTCTTATTCAATACAGAGAATGCAGCAGTATTAATGCAGAATTGCTGTAACGATACACAGGATTCATTCCGCTGTTAGAACAGGAACACAGTGGGAAACAAGATCCTCGCCTCTCGTAGAGTGCATCTACTCAGACGAAAGAAGGGCCCGGAGCGCCTTGGTCATCCGGAAGGCTGGATTGTCCCCGCTTTGCCTGGGTCTGGTGCGGAGCCTCCCACCCGGCTCCGCGAGGCAAAGCTGCGGCGGGCGCGCAGCCCCGCGGGCGGCAGCCAGCGGAGCGTGCGGGAGTAGCAGGGGGCTCTGGAGGTCTCTGGATCTCTTTCACTTAGTGTCACGGATGTAAGCTTCGAGTCCAAGTGACCTTTAGTTTATAAGCTTATTGCTTTAGAGTCTTTAGCTTTCGTAGAGCAGTGTATTTTGCAGGGTTCTTTAGAGATGTTTAATATTGTATACTCTAGAAGATTTACTGTGTAGTAAGGTGGGAGAGTTATGTACAGCAAAAAGAGTACAACGTCATCATGGTGTGTCAGAGTTCCAGAAGCAAAGAATTTTGCAGCCAAAGTGGGTTGACTACATGTTGAGTTGTATCAGAAGGTATACATGTAGATTATATTACCTAAAACACAGTGTAAATTGGTACATCAACAGATAATCTCATACACGATTCTTCCATATTTGCCCTTTCTGAAAATATGTAACAGCAAAAAATAGAAGGAATTGAGAAGTAATTCAGAGATGGTCAATAAATAATTAGAGGCCTGATAAGGTCAAAAGGACATGCATAGAAGAAAACATTAAGTCTTAAGATACTGTCTCATCGAATCAAAATAGAGGGAAAGGGTATGAGATCAGTAGGTATATTAATATGTAGCAGAGTCTGCAACTGTAGCATCAGCATTTAGTTGCTAGTCTTTCTTCCTAGAGTTGAGCATAAATCTCATTGTAAAATTGAGATTTTTGGTATACGCTTTTTATCTCTACTCCTAAGCATTCAGGTTCCTTTTCTTCCCTGCGTTGAATCTTTTCCAGTTCTTCAGTTTATATAAATTGGGCACAATGCCCTGGGTGTAATCCTTGTATTCTCTTCTGGAGTATCAGACACATCTTTCTGTATGCTGTTTTCTATGTAGCTTCTGTTTTCATAAATAAGATTATGTTCATTCATCTCTGCATGATAAAATGTTACAGATTGCTTTGAAACTGAGTGGTGTTGTACCCACAGAACTTTTAAACAGAAACCTACACCAAAGTCTCTAAACATATGTTCCTATTTAGTCAATTAAATAATGGATTGTAAGCTAATTCATACTCAGCTGAGAGGCATATAGTTAAAAACATATACATATACAGACATAGCAAATTTCAGAACTGAAAAAATTCAAATATTTCTAAAGGTTTAATGCAGATGTTTTCAAGTTCATTTCTTTTGTTGTGTGCTTCATTCAGCATTGTAGTCTCCTCAGTAAATGATAAAACAGTACAGTTACCTCTCTTTATTTAGTGGATCCAAAGAATATACTTCAAAACTGTTAGGAAAATGGATTACCAAAAACCTGGTTTATTTTCAAAACCATTTTTTAATTGGGAGCTAACTAGTGAATAAATCCCTTAGGTTCATCTTATAGAATTCCATTCTTATGGGAAAGAACTGTGTTTCTAGACAGAGCTTTCTATCCGTAAACGAGGGGGCTAGATTCAGGTGGGGCCGCCTGCCTTCACCTGGCACTGCATGAGGACACCAAAGAGGGTGTCGTCTGGTTTTGGATGGTCCTCAGATGAGAATCTGATCTGGTGCTAGTTATTGTTGAGGAGAAGTTTTAGCTGAAGTCAGGCTTGTGGTTATATTTTTAGGAATGTCAATAAATATATCAGGAACTAATACTGCCGTTATTGCATTTCATACGTAAACTTTCTGATCTAAGAAATTGAGACCTGAACATTTCTCTGTTCAGAAACCATTATAAATAAAACCAAATATTGTCATGGGTAGACAGCATTATGTGGAGCAATAGCAGCAGGATAAAAATTCCTAACTAATCTAATTTCCATAGCACTGCCGTACACACTAGATACTTGTTGGCTTTATACAAGTTATCATGCATAATTTCACTTTTTAGATATTCAAATGATTTTGCTTGAAGATTTTTCTATGGAGTCTGCTCTTCATTCAGAGATCTGAAGAATCATCAGTATGCAGATTTAGATACAATGCTGTTTTATCAGAGCACCTTTTTTATGGAATAAAAATAAAGTTAGTGAGATAGGTAGGCTTAGTTTCAAGCAACATAAAAATAACTGGCAAATTAGAAACAGTCTGTAAAAACAGTCTGGATAGAAACTCAGGCCGGATTCTCAGCCCAGTGATGTGAAGGTCTGGTGCAGCAGATCTATCTTTAAATCATGAAACCTCTGTAGTCACTGGTGCGAGGTTTCCTGCGGCGGCAGTAGCATCATGGAGGGCGATGGTGGGATGGGGAAGTGTCACCCCTGAGCCCCGATGTGCTGGTGTGTGGTGGGAGGCAGCGCCAGGAGATCCAGTGCGCTGCTGAGCAGCAGGGTTTTATGGAGCACCGGGTTTGCAGAGCAACTTCAGCCTATTGCTTGCAGCAAACTAAATTATCTGTCAGATAGCGCGTGTGCTGACAGCAGGATGGGGAAAAGGAGAAGAAAGGAGCCAATAAAACGTGCTGTTGGATAGATGGGGCCATTTATCCCATGCACCTGCAGAAGCAGCGGTCACCTCAGCTGCTCCGCATTTGCCCGAGCTCTTGAAGTACCTCCTGGATGCCACCTATCCTGGTGGAGGTCATTGGAATCATACTGCAGCCAATAGCATTGCGGCACTGGTGTCATCCCACGACGTGCGTGACACACCGTGTTGTGCAGTAATGCCTCAGGTGCTCGGTAGTGTGAGGATAGGCATGGTACCTCCAGATCATGGACTTGACGATGCTGGGCAGCAACTGCTGTGTCCAAAATTGTGGTAGCTTTTGATCCTAAAATAGCAGGATACGGGATTTACTGAGATTAATTGTTATATGAAAGTGCCTTAGCAGATTATTTCAGAGCTCTGGACTGTTGACTCCGGTGATTTAATTTACTGAGGTCTCCAATTTTCTAATATTCTTAGAAATGCTTTTCTGGTATATGCAAACTAATATTACGGTGTAAACCTTAATGCAAGTGCAAGAATGCCGCCCTGATAAAAGATCAATGCGGTGTGAAAGGATTAGGGCCGGGCCGCATCCGTGACAGCTTTGCTTACCGCAGCATGGCGAGGCTTGTGCTGAGCGGCACGCGACCTTGGTGCGGCAGCCGGGGTAAGCCCTGCTCGCCGCGGAGGCCGCGGCGCTTTGCCCCGTGGCCGTTCCCACAGGGAACTTCACCTCCTGGCACGAAGATGCAGTGTGCCAGGGTTTCCCCAAGCGGGGCTGGTGGATGTCAACCCCGTTGTCTTGCAGACATTTCTGTCAGAGCATTTGGAGCAAGCGTACCTGTGCTGCAAGTGGCTGTGGTACAGGTGGGGCGTGAAGCAGGAGCAGACACCGAGATGCCCTGGCTGCCACTGTCCCCTCTTGAATGCCCTTGAGGGGCTCCTGGCTGTCCCACCAGAAGCCACTGGGAAGCTGTGAGAGTTGTGACTGGGAGATCTTTCGCCCAGAGACATGTGGTATGGAAAGAAAACACTCATACGTGCACCTTGAGACAGCCAAGGTCTGCCAAGCATCTGGGCAGTTTCATTAGTTACATCCTTTGAGAGGGTCAAAACCTCCCTCTGACAAACTCAGTAACTTCTAAAAGACAAGATTTAGGGGCTGGAAAAGTTTCAGGTTAATAGCCTCACGGTTTGTTCCTTCTGGTAGCAGTTTTCATCGGTATCATTTTCAAGGTATTTTTATCGTTCCTTTACAAAGGATTTTCATGCCTCGGTTCTCCATAGCTTCGTTCCCTGCTGCACTGGGAGTCTTTGGAGACTCCTGGGAGGAATGGAGAGAACACGATGTCCTTGTCCCTTTGAACTGCCATTATTCCCTTGTCCCATCTCCCCTTTGCAGGCACCGAGCTTGCCGCTGTCCTGCAGGTCTCCATCTCACAGTCCCTCCATGGTGCTCAGAGGTGGCTCCAGGACCACCACCATCATCATGGAGCCTTTTCATGGGCATCCAGGTGGTGAAGGCTCCACTTGAGCTTGAGAAGAGCTGGTCCCTGGGTCTAACTGAATAAATCCTGCAAGAGAGGAGTAGAAACAGTTTTCTTTGTAGAGAATGCTTATTAGGCAGTGGTTTTGCAGAAGGAATTGCTGGATTGTTTTCTCTTTTGATTTGAAGTGCAAGACTTTTGTTCTTGGAGTGCGTCTCTTTCTTTCACAGCTGTTCTTAAATGAGATTTATACCTCATGAAATCATGCCGTATCTCTGCTGTAATTCAATGTCAGCTTGATTTATTTGTTCTTCACGCTCCTCCCCAAAAAAATCCTACGACAAATTACAAATGCTCTGTCTCCTTCTTTCATTCTTATTTTTAAACCGAGCTGAACCGCAGTGCTGGGGCATGTATACTACTCCTTATTCCGTACCTAGCGCTCTTTCTTTCATTGAGTAAGGCGTTTTGCGTTGCTCGCACGCCGCGGTAGCGCCTCGCAGAGACCCATGTCGCTGCGTGTTGTGTGCCGCTCCCTGTGACGCGGGTGTCCCTGCCGTTCCAGACATGCCGGGGTGCCCCCACAACCAGTTCACGTTCAGGCCGCTGCCGCCGCCGCCCCCGCCGCCCCACGCGTGCACGTGCGCCCGCAAGCCGCCGCCGCCGGGCGACTCTCTGCAGCGCCGCTCCATGACGACGCGCAGCCAGCCCAGCCCCGCGGCGCCCGCACCGCCCGCCGGCGCCCCGGACTCCGTGCACCTGCACAACAGCTGGGTCCTCAACAGCAACATCCCCCTGGAGACCAGGTACGCGGCGCGCCGGGTGCTTCGCGTGGACCGGGGACGGTCCCAAGGGTTGGGTTTGTCCTTCAGGCCCAGGGAAGGCGTTTTGAGGCAAGGCCGTGTTGCTGGGTGCTGTTTTGGTTGGTTCATCTAGACGTTAATGCTCATGCAATGAGGCAACTAATGCATGCAACTAATGATGTGACTACAAGTCCCATTCGCTTTGGACAGTTCAGAAGTAAAGCATATTTATGAGTTGGCCTGTAACGGCTATGTATTATATTTACAGGAAAGAAACCTTCATAGTTCTGAGAATATATTTAACATACTTGCTAGAAATCTGTTCTTATATAATTGCGCTTTGAAAACCTACATTGGGACTGATAAAGGGTGTAGTAGAGGCTCATGCAGGGGTGGGAAGTGCCAGAAGTTTTGCTGTAGAGTTAAATTTTGTTACATTTTTATAGAAAAGGGCTAATCAGAAATTCTGCGCGTGTTGGTGCTTCAGCTAGAGGTGTTGCATGCCTGGGAATCCAGGAAACGCTTGCCGAGACCCAACCTGCTCTCCCAACGTTTTAATGCCTAGACTAAAACAGAAAGGTGAAACGACTTGTTAAGTTCACACCAGCTTTTGCCAAAGCCCAGAATAGTATCTCAGTCTTCATCGTTGTCGGGGCGAGTTCCCTGCCCTGGCTGTTGCACTGCCTGTAAGCAGCCGCAGTTTGAAGATGCAGCACAAGCACCTCTAGAGCCTCAGAGGATGAGGTGCAGAACAGCCCTTGGTGAGGAAAGTAGAGAGAAAAATGTACCTGTAGGAAGCGTAACAGCTTAACCCGCCAGCAGACCATGCTACAGCCTTCAGGGCTGTAACGTGCCTGTGAATGCAGACGTGTGCTCTGTCTGTCTGCGTGCGCACACAGCACGGAAAACAACCTATACCTTATTAAAATGACTTAGGAACACGCAGTAATTATGTTGTGTCACACAGAAAATAATTTGTAAGTGTTGTCAGGAAAAAAGACTGCAAGATGCTCTCGCATCACATAAAAACAGGGGAAACATTGATTCTCTTTTTCGCAGCATAATTTTATTGGGCTCTTACATAAATTGATTTTTTCTTCTCCCTTGGAATGAAGTACTTGCAACCTATTGCCTATTCCCTTCCTTTCCCCTACTATAATTGTTTTTTTCAGGTTTCATAGATACTTTGCTCTAATGTTTCAAATCTTATGATTTACAGAGTTATACATTGTCATTATCTCTGACAGCCCCGTTTGAGCAGGGCTTACTGCTTTTCATGGAGTACCTTTTAAACCCTGACAATTCAGAGGAGTGTGTTTTTCATTTCTCTGCTTCTTGTTAGTTGACTCAGCGTTTGTTTATGTAGCTGACTTCTTTTTCTGATGCTCCCTGCTTTTTTTTTCATTTCAGTCAATTTCCAAAATGCAAGTGAAAAATTAGATTCTAAATGTGTATTTCAGTAGATAGAATTTCTGATCCTCTGTGTATTAGGCTACAGTTCCCTCTCATGGGTAAACCTTTGGACATTTTGGATAGCGTTTTGTGTTTAGACTCCCTGAGCATTAGGTGCATGTTATTTTGTGATACTTAAATTCTCTGACGAAACAGCAAAACTTACTAATTCTGATTTTGTTTCAAAGTGTGTATTTTTAGCCCTGTGTCCTGTGCTTCAGGATTTTACATATGTGCTTGTTCCTTCCTTTTCTAAATCAAATTTCTTTCTCATTCCTCTAACCCATTTAGCAGTGTTGGCAGTAAGGTTAATGCTGTGCTGAATGGACTGAAATCTCCCTTCAATGCACTGGCAATGAGCCAAGTCCTCTGAAAAAGACAGCTTAATTTAAGCAATCTTATCACCATGGTAATAGCTCCTCTAAAGGGACACTGAACTACCAGACCATGAACCTGTGATTCAATTATCATTAATTTTTATAAAACTTTTAAGTTGTAGGATAATAAGAGAAGGATTCGGGGTTCGAGGCAGTTGTGATTTCTAGTTATTACTCAGCAACATTTCAGAGCCCTAAAATTTGATTCTGCTTCAAAGCACTTAAAGTTTTAAGAGTTTTGCAGTTTAAGAAGTTCATTCAACCCGTTATACAGAGTGTGACTCCTTTCTCTTTTATGTAATTGTTTTAAAGTGCATATTTAACACTTTCTGGCTTTCAGTTTTCCTGAAAATAGTGTATTTTTCTGGTGCTTTTTGGTATAATCTTAGCAGCTGTCACTTTTATTCATTTATTCAGAACAGTGGTTTCCCCTTTTCCTTTTTTTAATTTAGCTCATAATTATTTGTGCTGTTCAGAATGTATGTTTTTATAGCATTTCAAGCTGCAGAAACCTGTACATACTCACTCGTGGCCAGTTTAAGCTGGCAAATGCAGAGGTAATAATAAAAGCAGGGGTGGTGGTAGCAATGGCACGTGCTCACACACGCGTTTCGGTGTGATCTTGGGAGCTGCGTGTGTTCTCCTTGGTCACTTCACCCTGAAAATGCTGCTCCACTGCAGAGCTGCACAGAGCCCCTCTGTGCCGTCTTTCCTGCCCTCTTTTTCCAATGCAGGCTGGTGTTTCACAGCTCCAGAGGCAGACACGTAAAGCACCGTGACCGTAAAGCACCAAGCAAGAAGACGGTTAGTGTTTGAGCAGGGCAGTGCATTAGGAACTTGTTTGTGAACGGACCTTACCCCTGAGTTAAATGACCAAAAATAAATACTAGGGAATATAATTTATGATCTTTCCTTCAAGTTGTGGTGTTCACTGTCTGCTGTTTTGACGTAGCTCTTGTATTTTGGCATTTTCTACCTAATTAAACAATAAATCTAACCTACAGAGAGGCTGATCATATTAAAAACGGACACATGGCAAGGGTTAGAAATTCAAAGTCCCATGTGCTTTCCCTGCACAGAGGGAAAGATCTAAAAATATTTAAGACTTCTGGATTGAAAAAGATATACTGAAGGCCATAAATATGACCATGAACTTAATATAAAAGCTGTAAATATGACCCTAAATTTAATAATGCAAGGATGAAACCATCTTTTATAGAAATAAAAATACAAGCATTTGTCAACTCCAATGAATTATAATTTTAATGTCTCTAGTTATAGCACTTGAGGCTCTGTCTTCCTGTGAATAACTTGGAAGCCATTCACCACAAGGCAATTTAAACTGTTTGTATAGTCTGCTGTAGTTTTTTCTTTGGGAGAAGGTCAGGTTTGGGCTTCCCTGGAACAGTGTGATAGTATTTGTATATGTAAATGTTTTTATCCACTCAGAATATAGTAATTTGAAATGTGCAGTGGATAATTCTTGCTTATTCTGAATAATGGACTGGAATAAGGTAATAAATAAGAGTAAAAATATGTTATTTTCTGCCCACTGATAACCGAGTTGGTCAGGTGGATTCCTATAAAACATACTATTTTCATTTGCTGAAACAGAAATGGAATAAATATAAATTTTGAAAGAAAAAAATGTTAACAGGTGAATACAGATGGTCTAATCTGATTTAGAAAACAGGAAAACTGGAGAGCTTACTTCCAGGAGTTCTGTTCTGCAAGATTAGTTGATAGTTAGAGGCATGATGTGATAAACCTCTTGGCAGGTAGAATTAGTGGAGTCGCTCTTGCTCTGTGGCTTAGCTTTTGGCTCTCTGCAGGTGAGTGGAGGTACTTGGATGTAGACTCACTTGCTAGCAGTAAAAGTAGACAAGAATATGCAGGAATGCCCCAGGAGGAAATACACAGCAAAGGGTGCTGCGGACCAGTGCCCTTTCTACTTTAGTTCTCTCATATTCACTTCTTGTTTTAAGCCATATGTATAATTACAGATGTAACTAAATCACACTGTTGGCGTGTGTTTGAAATCTTTGGGTGAGGACAAAGTATTCTGCAGATATTCCATAGCTATTCCATTATAAAACCCTTGTAAATGGTATTGTAAGCACTATCATTCTCATTTTACCAATGAAAAAATTACTGAAAAAACAGAATTGACCATGAGTTCTCGTAGTGTTTGCCTCACTAATCCCTGTGTACATTGATCAGTTTAACTCAGCTGTTCTTTGAATTGTAATTTGTTAAAGCTCCAATCCACAGAAAAGCACTTTTGAATTGAAAAAAACTGAAAATTATGGCGTTAGTATAGCAGTGTCATGGTATATCATAATGATAAAGCCTATACTAATATATTCAAGACTAATTTCTACCTCCCCTAGTGTAGCTTTTGTTTGAGGGTTTTTTTTCAGTAAGCAACCAATGAAACCAGAAAAAGATGGAATTTCAGGTGACTGTCCCATATTGAAACTGTTCTTGATTGATATTTGGCACTGTTGTGCATTAAGGTAATTACTGCCCCAGGCTTCTGCTGGGGACTTGAGAGCTGAGGTGCCTGGTCGAGGGAGCGGACCCGCCTTGGGCACTGACAGGCCGGCGAGGGAGCATCACGTCGCTTCTGCTGGGCTCTCTGACGAAGCCATTGCCAGGGGACACTGCCAGCCTTTTACATCCTGGCACATGTGGGGTCACGGGGCTAAGCTTTCAAACACGATGCAAAGTCAACATGAGTGTGTCAAGGGAGGCAATTCTTTGTAAATGATTCAGAGAGCAAATCTAGCTCAAGAATTAAAACAATGCAGTTGCATTCCCAAAGACAAATCTCTCATGAGTCTTTAAAAGAATTTCAGTTATATATATATAAAGATAAAATCATATGATAAATTAACTGCATGCTTTTCATGACCCTTTCCCTCTTCTTTGATTCACATTCTCAGAAATAAATAGCTAGAATAGGGCACAATGCTGCACAAGATACAATTATAGGTCAGATTCTATCTGTAATTATGAATCATATCTTACAATTCACATACATTTTTGCCAGATTGCTTTTAAACAAGATAGTACTGTTAATATATTATTGCTGCAGAACAGTTGTCTTGTTTCTGTACTATACAGTTCATATATACTACGTATCAGCTGTGTGGGAGATAAGGAATGATTTGCACACAAAGGTTTATATTTTGATCATTATTTAAGTTTAGAAGTTTCCTTCTTCCTATCCCCCTTCATGATACAGAATAGAATGGATAGAAAATCAGTAAAGAGGAACATTCTGATTCTTCCCAGTGTCATTGGAAATATTACATAACTGGAAAGGGCCATGAGCATGTGGTCAATGCTAGCCAAAGTAGCCTGGCGACTAGATCTATTCCAAAGCTAATCTTTTGGTGAAAGTCTTCATGTGTTTTTTAGATATGCCAAAAATAAGAAAGTATTCTTTCTATGGTTCAATAATTATGCTATTGAAGAATTTCTTCTGCTGCTCCTGGTAGCATCTAAATTAATTATTTCAATTGCCTTAACTAGGCAATGGAGTTACACAACTTATTTAAACAGAAATTGAAGTACTTAAATGAGCAAACTGAAGACTTCTTAACTTTGTTGTCACTTAGTTATGCAGTAGATTATTAGATGTTGAATAACTACTTCATGCAACTGAAATGAATTCAAGTACAAATGTACTCCTATTATCCAGGAGAAGTGCAGGCAAACCTTTGGGCCGAGGCAATGTAAGATTTCTTTTTGTATTTGTATTTCCCTGAACTCCTTCATTAGATTGCTTCCAACTCTCCTTTTTCCCCTCCTTTTTTCTCTTAAATATTTATCATTTTTAGTAAAATAAAAGAAACCATGTTGTACTGTACAAGATAGACTAAATTGAGGTTGAAACGCAGGACGAGTTCTCAGAAGCAGTGCCAAGTCGTTGGCAGAGTAGAGGGACATGGCTACAGTACTGGGATAGCAAAATACTTTCTCAGGGTTTAATTAAGGAGACCTGTGTGTGGTTAATGCCATTTCTGTAACGGTACTGCATTACCATCATGTGAATTCAGTTGGGGTGAACAAAACATCCTGACAGAGAAACATCAGGTTGGACAGAAAGAAATGAATTTCCAGTCTCTGTGTTTTTACTCCCTGCGAATTGAACATTTTTGTGTGAGCTGCACACTTAGAGTGGTGTGCCACTGGTCTCGAGGCAGAACAGGAACAAGAGCACCTAGGTGAGTCCTGTGGAACCCCTTGGCTATTGAAAGGCAGGATCCCTGCGAGCTGCAGGACTAAGGGGGCCGCGCTCATGCCTCACGTCATCTGGCTCCCCAGTAATTCCCCATCCAACCAGGACCGGTCCAGGCAACGGGTTGGGACCTCGGTGCTCCCACTAACCCACACACCGAGCCCTTGGGAGCCCAGGTGGCAGCTGGGCAGCCGCAGAGCAGCAAAGAACAGAGGTTATTACTCCTCAGGCTTGGGGTCTCCATGTCTCCTTGCTGTTTTTTACCAGACTGGTAGGATCTTTTCCTCTTTGTTGGATTTGCTTATGAAAGTTCAAAAAATTTGGATTTGTAGGGATGAACAAACATACAGACAGGCAACCAGAAATGGTGATTACATTAAAATAGATTTTTTTTGACTGTGTGTTTTGTACAGTGAAATTATAACTGAGCCTTGAATATTTTTGTATCTTATAGCTATCAGTGTTATATTAACTGACTTTTATTTCACAGATGCTTTTTTTTCTAAGAGAATAATATTTTCATCTTTTTTTTTCTTAACATTTTTGTGAACATTTGGCTCTTTCCTACTTACTCTGAGTGATCTTATCTATCATTCTTATAAATCTTCTGATTTTTTTCTTGTTCTCTCAATTGAAAAAAAAAAAAAAAGCTTTGCCTTTTATGTTAGGTTGAATATTAAGGCACATACCAAGCTATAGTCACATATAAACTCTTGAACTGCGATTTTTATTATTTTGCTCTTTGGAGGGAGGCTGATATTATAGAATTGATAGCAACAGTTTACTGTGTCCTAATGTCCTTTGGGAGCAGTGGTGTGCTTAGACAGATGAGTAGTCATCTGGGTTTATGAGAACACAGTCACAGTCTAGCTTTGGAAATCTGTCTTTGTGCCACCAGTGTTTTTCAAATTCTATAGAAATGTCTTGAGGTAGTCATTATGCGCTCCCCAAAATGGGCTGCATAAACAATTGCAGTTGGTAATGTTTTCTCAACAGTGTTTCATTGGTTGCTCCTTTGCAGTGTAGCTTTGCATCATAATCTCGGCTTTATAACAACAAATTAGAGCTATATAAATTCTCCTGGGTGTGATTATAGTTTTCTATCTATCTGAACGGGTGTGAGCTGAATCCATCTTGTGTGTACTCGCATTCTCGTGCTCTTCTGCTATTAAAGAAATCCCTCTGCACACTAGTATTTTACCATCAGGCTATCAAGCCACATTTATAAATCCTTGTGCAAGAGAATGAAATTATTCCTGGCTATTGATTGCTAGGCTATTAGAGCTTTAATAATACCTCTCCGTTCAGCATCTCCTTGCCTTTACCTCTGATATCTTTGAACCGTGCACCGTATAGGGCAATCAATACTGCCTGTATCAGACCATTTTACAGTAATTTCCAAAAGTTATAAATGGAAAAGTATCAGATAAGTAGGGTTTTGTCATTCTGTCCTGAACATGTAAACCAGTTAAAGACCTATTGACTGGTTAAGATAAATTACAGTAATACTTTTCTTATTTTATATCCTTATTTTTCTTGTGGTCCCTTACATATATAGGAGAAATTTTGCTTTAAAGTTGACCTCCACCAGAAGTCTCAGTCACCATGTATCTTCTTTACGGCTCACCAATAAGCGAGTCTACCATATACAAAGGCAAAAGCCTTCACGTGTGGCAATAAAGCAGTCTAAAGAAATACAGAAGGCAAAATAACCTAGCAAAGTCTAATGGCCTGATAAGAGAGAATCGGGCGTATAGAGCCTTGTGGCTACTTATGTTATTTCACTGGAATTTATTATGTTACTATATTTGAATGTAAATTTTTTGGACTCAGATAGTAAAAGGGAAAGTTAACATGTTCAAATCATTGCCATTTATTAAATAATTATAATATATAATATTGTAATAATAATCTGTATATCTACCCCTGTGGGATCACAATCAATGAATGGGAAGGCAAATGGGACTGCTTTGTCTGACATATTCCTGGGATGCTCTACTCAGTTGAATTAGATTTTCTCTATCTGGCTGAGTACTGTTTATATGTCTAGTAGGTCTGAAGGCTGAGTACGTGTTACTCAACACATCAAGGGCATAAAATTTGGCTCTTAGTGGTTTATGAAAATAATCCATATGTGTAGGCACCATAAACCGTAATGCAAACTAAATAATATTTTCACTTTTTAGGTAACTGCCTGAGAAAAGGCCCTTTATAAGCAAATCTGCTCTGTAGGATCTTTTTCTTTAATCTGGCCTTTTGGAAAACTGTAACCGTTCTTTTCAAAAGGAGCTCATTGCCCCATCTTAGCAATTACCAATTCACGAGCATGGATTTACAATGTTCTTATATCAAATGTCACGGTAGGCTCATGTGTCCTCCAAGCACTTGGTTGTGCGTGCGTCCTGGCATGGATGAAGCAGAGGGGTCCTGCCAGGGTGATTGATCTGTACATGCATCCAGAACTTCTCTTGCACCTTCCTGAAGGAATAAAGGTGCATTTGTCATCGGAAAGGCTGTAAACGATGTCAGCTCTTGTCAGGGAGCTCCAGCCTGGAAATTCCTCTGTGTCATTTGGGGTCGCACATGTGGTTTGCCCACAACTGTGAGCCCCTCATCCCCACCAGCTCACTGCTCACCTAAAACAAGGCAAAAAAGCCCCCCAAAAATGAGTGTTTGCAGAATAAGAACACTTTGTATGGTCAGATTGGGTGGTGTCCTTTACTGCCACAATATCTGAGCCTGAAGGGCAGCGACTTATTTTTTAGAAGCTGAGTATCTCTTCCCTAATTCTCCTGGAGAGCACTCTCCAGACTGAAAATCTTCCATGTTCCTATAGCTAACTGCTCTGTGTTCATACCCAAGAGGCTGTTCTGCAGCGCGTAAATCTCTGCCTTATTTTTTATGCTAATGTCAGTCTTTGCTTGGGTGCTTGTTTTATTGAAGGCTGTCCTCCCACCCCTATGGAAATAGGTCTCCTCCTGGTGAGCTTGCCAGCCTAGTGGTATTTGTAGGGAAGCGACTCTCTCCATCACTCAGTTAAGGTTACTACACAGCTTGTGTGCTTTGCTATACCAAAACTATCACTTTTTAAGTGGGTTGTCCTGTGGGTATTCCACAAAGCGGTCTCTTTCTTTTTCCAGTTTTTATTTTTTCCTGTTCTCTGGTGAGAATCTGTGGTGAAAAATAACTGCATGGGTGCTCGGAGCGGCGGGGGCTGCAGCGCTCTGTTCCGTGCCCGCGGTGGGTGCTCTCGGCAGAGTGGTTGCTGCACTGCTGTCCCTGCACACCAGGTCCGTGGCCGAGGAGAGTGGTGTCCCGCCAGCGTCACTGCCTGGGCACAGGGCCACCTGGGCACACGTGGAGCGCGTGGACCTTGCGTCGTCTCCCAAAAACTTACTGAGAGTCTGGTGACATGGTTAAAATGCCTTGCTTCCAATGCAGGGTGTTTAAGTATACATTTTCCTGTCTTTTATGTTCTCTGTAGACATATGCAGTATTTACCATGCTACAATGCTTATGTAGTTCCTTTCGCTTTTTAAAGCACAAACTGGTGTTTACAATGTGATTCTCTCTCTTCTTTTTGTAGGCATTTCCTATTTAAACATGGATCTGGGTCTTCAGCTATCTTCAGTGCAGCCAGTCAGAACTATCCTTTAACATCCAATACTGTTTACTCTCCACCTCCTAGGCCTCTTCCTAGAAGTACCTTTTCTAGACCTGCCTTCACTTTTAACAAACCTTACAGGTGTTGCAACTGGAAGTGCACTGCCTTGAGCGCGACCGCTATCACGGTTACGCTGGCCTTGCTGCTAGCCTATGTTATCGGTAAGCCTGTTTCTTTTCTACTGAAACTGCCCTTCACCTTTCCTGTTCTGTTGTCATGCTTGCTTTTGCACTAATATAAATATCATGCTTTCCTAATAATATTTGCCACTGGGTGCTCTGTAAATTCTGGCAAGCAAAATGCTAGATTGGCCAGAGGTTGTGTACAACAGGGAATTCTCATTAACTTTCTACTCCGTTAACCTCAATACTGCCTAATAGGGAAAGAAATATTATTCAAGATGACATATTTGCACTAGCAGAGAACTGGTACTGAATTTAATTGCTATGATATTTTTCTTAAAGATTGGATTTTTGTATTAAGACTTACAATGTTGTTACTCTTAAATAAGTTTTCAGAGATATTGATGACTCTCTATTGCATTTTTGTCATGCTGCTTTTGTTTCATTTCTTTGATTTGATCAAAATTGAACATCTTCATTTTTTCCCTGTAGTTTTTGCATTGTTGTTTAGACTTGAAGCTGGTTTATTAATACCTAGCACTGAATTATATTTTAGAGGGGGGAAAAAAATGTTACATAGATCGAAGTGGACTTACTTAATTCCAAACTCAATTTTGGTAAGTAATGGATTTCACAATTTTGGTATCACAATAGATGGATAGAATTTATCAAAAATGTTAGAAACTCCTTCCTTTTATTTGGACAATAAATACTGAATCGCACTGGGAGTCTATATGATTAAAATCATATACTAGAGAGCAAATCTTTCTGATTTACTCTATGATATTTTGGCTGAGCATTAATATGCATGTTGGTTTTGCAGTCTGTGTTGAAAGACTGTGCCTTCTGTAAACACCCAGAATTGTTGCTCATGTGATTCACTTGCTCACAGAGGCTCTAACTTTGTTACTGCAGCTGCTCATCGGCAGAGAAGCAGGAGCCAGAGTGTCCCCAGCAGCTTCGTGCTGGATAGGAGTGACTCTGGGTTTATCTGAAGGAGTAGCTTGCGCTTGGTAAAGTTTCTATGGGGACACTGAGGTCTGCTTTCAACCAGAAGAGAAGCCACTGCTTTTCTATATCCCCTGAAAAAGCTCTTCATGATGGATTTGAGTTTCTAAACTGAGTTCCACTGAAAATTCAGTCATTTCTGTTTTCCACTGTATTTTTGGTCCTCCAGTGACAAAGGTCTAGGTACTGTCAGTGACATATTCATGAAGAGGGATTTTTTTCTAGCACCCTGATCTAATGCAGATGGGAAAGCAGATTTGATCATTTCTGGTATATGATTATCTGAAAGCACCTGAGGATCTAGTAAGCTACATTAATTGCAGATTTACATAACAGCTGGTGAGCATATGCCCTCAGTTAGGACTGGCTGTATAATTTTTGCAGCCTCATCTGTTTGCTGCATACATATCCCACCCACATTATCTCAGTTTTAGCTGGATGAGGCACTGCCTGCTTCATCCCCACCTAGATCTGTCTGCCACGGGGAGAAATTGCTTCATTTCGCAGAGGTGCAGGGCTGCCGCCCTCAGCAAATGAAGAACCCTACGTGAAGTCACTGCAAAGGTGTTTTCTTTATAGCTACTAAGTTATAAAGTAGCTTTATTTATTTATATATTTGTATATATATAAAAAAGAATGAACTAGCTTTATAGTTAGCTATATAAAGTAGCTTATTGGTTAGGCAGTACTGAGTAAAATTAGCATAAACTTATATTTTGTAGGTATTTCTCCTGTGTTTTCCACCACAAAATATAAACTCTGAACCAGAAATACAAACTTAGAAATAATTTCCGATGTGCACTTGTTTCTTTTCATTTGTCCCAGAAATTTTTCGGTTGCGAAGCTTTCATGTGCATTCAAATACTAGTTAATTTATATCAAATTAATATTTATGCTGCCTGTTTCTGGTTGGTTAAATATTAACCCAGATCCAAGCCTCAGATCAAAACAGGCCAAAAGTCTTGGAAATTCAAGGCTTATTCCAGATCAAAAATTTGCAAATGGCTTTAATATTTATGAGGAACCAACGAAGACCAGCGCTGTATCGGTGTAAACTGTCATTGATTCCTTTTTCCTCAGAAGATGAATTATCAAATTTTCCTTCTTTTATTTTTCAGTCTTTCCTTATTATCAAGGAGTCTCAATACTATAATACTCAATGAACCTAAATCTCAATGCTGGAACTTTAACCGAGAACACATATTTTCTCTGTATTTTTTAACTTTTGAACTCCTAGTTGTTTTTTAAATAATAATAGTATTTGTTTTTCCCATATGTTCCCATTTTTGCCCTGTAAGTCAGCATGTTTTTATTTGGTCTCTCTTGCTGAAGTAACTTTGGATATATCGGCAGTAAGGAACTGTGAATGATTATGTAAGAGCTGAACTATTGAAAAGCTTTAATCACATTATTTAGTTTAACAAGTAAAACATATTTTCATGTTTTAAAGGTTTAGGCAAGTGTGCAAACCAATATGGAAATTGGGGAAAAAATTAGCTGAGCGTCCTTGAGGGAAAATTACAGAAATTAGTACAGCAACAGTCAACGTTTTTGGTTTTGATTGTAAAGAGAAGCAGATAAACTCGTGGCTTGGCCCTGGTGCGTATTTCTCTCTGCGGTGTGAGGTGTGTCTAATGGCCAGAGCATAGATTCCTAATTATCACATGAAAGAAACGACCGTATGGGTTTGATTCAGTGCAGTCGATAGCTGCGGCTCCGTGCTCCTCCGTGAGTCTGGGCTGCTCTAACTGGTGGGAAATAGCTGCCCCTTCTGGAGGGCTATCACTAAATACTGTCTTTTCTATTCTCAGTGTAATAAGAACTTCAGAATTCATCATCAATTAGAAACGAAATTCAACCAAAAAATTAAAAGGAGTATATACGGCAAATATAAGAGTTTAAAGAAGTAGTAAATAAGTTTTTTTCCCCTGTAATTCTTTACTGCACTATTTTCTTTAAACACAATAAGATGTATGAGGATGTGACTGTTCATCCAGTTAGTTATTTTCAGCCCATTATTCAGTAGGGTTTTTCTTCCATGATATCTCACCCTGTTATCAGTATCTGATTTGGACTTGCAAATCACTGGTCCTATTGATCAGAGCTGCTGAACTCCTGCAGTGCCTATTGATTTCAGCAGGAGATGCAGATGTTCGGTGCCTCTGAAAATTGGATCCTGCGTTCTTCGGTTTAACCAGCCCTGACTACAGAAAGGCTCTTTTTTATACGAATGAATTCTCGAGCGTGGATGCTAAGTTATCCTGGCCACTGGCGACATTACCGTTGTTTGTGGGTGGGCAGGGGAGGGTGTCGGGTCTAGGATTACACTCGTGGAGAGCACAAGGAAGTTGAAACCTCCCTGCTGTTGCCTTGATGGCTTCAGCGGCAGAAAGGCGAGACCGGGTTTTGAGGCCATGTTTATTTCAGTCCCTAGATTTGCAACATTGATTTTATGGCTTTATTCAATATAGCACAGTAGGGAAAAAAATAGAACTTTTTGAGAGGCAGAAGTTAGGAGGCCAAGAAGGCTCCATCGGCAAAGTCGCTGGGCCTGGCGAGCGTCGTGGCGGGACCGCGCTCCCGGAGCAGCGGGCAGCAGCGTTTCCCAGCTGCAACGTCCCGGAGTCCCTGCTGGTGACTCTGCCGTTGTCACACGCCGTCCCACACGGACCCGTTGTCTAACACTACTTTGTTTGTTCCTAACTTTAACAGCCAGCTTAGTAACGAGAAGCAAAACCAGGCTAGTTATTATGTCTGAGTAGGAGAATTGCAGGGGAGGGGAGACAGTTTTATTTTCAGGTATAAATATATATATATATTTATATATACATTTATATATAATATATATAAAATATATATGTGTGTGTATATATATATAAAGGTCAGAGCTTGAGATAGAGGGAAATGCTTGAAAGTTAAGATAGATAATAAAAACTATATGGTACAGAATAACATATCACTTCAATACAGATCCAAAAAGAAAAAAAAATGATAGGTTGCTTCAGGCTGAATCCAGTATTAACAGTTTCCAATTTCATTGTAGGAGGATGACATTAGCATTTTATGTACAAAACAAGTCTAAAAAGAAAGGCGCCTCTCTGTAGGTTCCGATTCAGCAGCAGGATTTGATTCTTGACTCCTAGCTGTATGAGGGTTTTTTTTCACGGTAATCCACCTTTACTCTGACCATACAGAACTGAGGAAGTGATGTGCAGTGTGGCTTTATGCTGCACTCAAATCCGGTTTTATAAAGAGAACCTGATAGCAGGTGCAGCAAATAGCTGCTGTTCTGGCGCTTGGTCAGGGCAGGAAGAATAGCGAGCTGCACGTCTCCTTTCGGCTACAGCTCTTCTGAAGTCCAGGCTTCGTGTGGGATGTGGTCATGGGAGAGACGGAGTCTCATCTAGTGAGACTTTCTAAAATAACTAAAACCAGCACAGAAAGCTGAACAAAAGCGGGTAGTGCAGGTCGACAATTTGTAGATAATTCGCATTTCTAGGATTTCTGTTCTCTGAAGTTCGTCTTGGGGATGATAAGTACTCATTGCACAAGACTTTTTTGACATTTCCTCACTACTGAGAGTCTGTTTTGTACTTGAGCCAAGCCTGTTATTCATATACTGCCAAACATGTAGCACAGGAGTTGACAAGCTGTGCTTACACAGAAGGTAGATAAGAATAAATTCAATTAGATCATTGGCTTCATAGCAGATGGTGGGTTAATCCAGTTTGCAATGTCAGTTCTGAAAAAAAAAAATGCCTATATGTTTGTGAATATTTACTTATACAGTATACTGCAAATTTGCAAGAGCTGAGTTGCACCTTATCTGAAAGGGTCAGTTTGTTTTATTTAAATGCTGAACAAAATGAGCAACCTGGTCATTTACTTTGCAGGTAAAAGCCCAAACTCTGATTCTGAACAGCTCCCAGCTGCTTTTGGTTACAGAAGTAATGTGAAGTAACTTCTGGAGAGAGAAAATCCCTTAGGCTGCATAAAGCTGTGTTAGATTTTCATATACTTTTTTTCCATGAAGGAAAATTATGGGTAGAAGATATAGGCCTTTAATTTATCTTCTGCAAGAGATCTGTTTTATACCTAATAATTATTTTTCCCTTACAAGCATAATAAATTAGCGAGGAGCTAATTGTGTGCATGGCCACAAGCAGATTCTTCCGTGCTCGCAGTAGCTGCTCTGATGTCACCCTGAAGGACTCCACGCTGCAGCCTGTCCAGGGGAGCCGCTCGGTTTCACCACAGTCACACAACACCCCTGTTCTCTTCAGCACCACCAAATACAGGAGCTGGGCTAAAATCCTTGTCTGTTTTATAAAAACTATACATCCGCTCCTTTTGTTACAACTTGATCTGAAACTTTATTTGAATTAATCACACTATCTGAGGAATGTGTTATGAGTACAGCTAATATCTCCATTTTGTGAAGAGGGTCAGATTTGATATTTAGATATATTTGCCTGCTTCAAATTTCCTTAGAGCAATGTAGAACTCTGCTTATAGTAGAATGTAACTCATAAGTAACATATAGCAGAGAAGTAATATAATAGTAGAGGGGTGAATATATTGGAGGTTCAAGCAAGCTAAGAATACCTTTTCAGATGAAATTTGCAGTGGGATGGAAGAATCAAGGAAACAGAGGAATCAAGATGGATATTCAGGAATGCCAGGTAAAGAAGCACAGTTGCTGATAACTTTTGTATGAGAGAGTTGATCAGGTCTAGATGAAGGAATATGGGTTGATTCCCCTGGTGACTCGCTGCAGCCCTTCCTAACTTTAAGTAGGAATCTTGCAACTGTGAAGCTCATTGATGTTAAGAAACTGTTTACTCACTCGCTTGGTGAAGTATCTGAATATTTAAAATACAATACGTGTGCAATATAGGAAAAAGACTTTGTCAAAGTTCAGTCTACCTTAGGTAGGTAAAAGAAAAGTAGCACAGAAAAGGGGAAGAGGCAAGCTCAGGCTCTGTGTCTACTAAATATACATGGAGTGTTCCCGGTAGGAACCTTCTGGAGAAAATATTTCTAAGAATCAATGACTTTTGGTTGTAGCCTGGTTATTATAGGAGTCATACCTAGGTCCGCAGGTAGGTATGTGGTATCCTGCTAGGTATGGAACTGAAAGTCCTGCTTGCTGTAACGTTGCCCGATGCCTAGGTTTCTGCAGTCGGTTGGTTGAATGCAGGCAGAGCTTGTTTTCGCAGCGGAGCGCAGTGTTTTCAGGCGCTGGGTCTGTACGTTGTGTAAGAGGAAGCTGCTCTGCCAGGATCACACGCGGTCTCCCACGGGCTGCGAGTCGGGAGTCCAAGGCTGGCAGAGTCCAGCATCTCTGTAAGGCAGTTGGTGTTTTTCAGGGAGGAAGCAGACTGTCAAACACACATACAAACAGTTTTGCTAGCTTGCCAGGCTTTGGCATGAACTGCAAAAACAACAGCACTTCCTCAGCCTGAAGGGAAGACAAAGCAAGCAAACTAGTGGAATCAGTGCGAATGGATGACAAAATGCATAATGTATGTAATCTGGAAACAGCACAGAGTAAGGAAAAATATGCATTACACGTTCAGTTCTTTTTCTGCGATGTGCTCTCTGTAGCTGATGCAAATACTCTCTTAAGATAGGTATGATAACAATAGTGAAAATAACATTAAAAAATAGAGATCTTGCTTCTCGATTGTATGACCACTAAAAACAATTCTATATATGCAATTATGCTTTGCATCAGCTGTTGATATTTCATGTATTAATATAATTATTTGCATTAGTATAAATTAAATATACATTCATTACGTATCAGTCCGCTCAGACTTTGTCCCTCTTGGTTGTTACTGGCTTTTTAAGTGGCAATACCCCGAAGCTCTGGCCGGGGCCCGAGCTGCGTGCTCTGCAGACGTGCGGGATGCTCGTGTCCCTTTTTACCTAGCAGGGACCTGTCTCACATTAATAAGCTTGAGGATCAGGGCAGAGGGCTGTGTGAGCAGCCTGCAAGCCCCTTTCCAGTGCGTTCCCGGGGCCTTCGGCAGGTTCCAGTCCATGGAATATGAAGCAGTCAAGGCAAATCTCTGGCTTAGGAGCCCTCCTCTGATTCTGGAGTAATCCTCTAGCAGCCCTTCTGCGGATGGGGAATTGGCATTGCAGCCGTGTCTGCAGAGCCCAGGGCTGATCCTGAAGCCGTGGTCTGCAAATTCAGTCAACTTGCCTCTCTTCTCCTGAAGCCAGTATGAAAATACAAGCGTGGCACCAAGTCTACGTAGTGTCACCTCACCAGTTCCATAGAAATGCTATCATTTGCTGTGCTTGGCTTGCCCTGTGTCTGACCTGCGGGGGTGTTCCAGGAGATGGAGGGCTGTGCAGTGACAGCCTTGTGTTCTCTGGTGGGTTTGGCAAGTGCTTGGCAGGAACCCGCTGCAAGCCTGGGGTGCAGCCTCACAGTTGAGCCGTTAAGTGTGCAAGGGAGAGGTGAGCAAACACACAGACAGCAGAGTGTCGGTTTCCTGTTCATACCATGATTTATTTTTTCTAGAAGCATTTGCAAGTGTAAGGGAAAGCACAGCACTTTTTAAATGAAAAGCCTCATCCTAGATCATGCTCTTTTTTTCTTCTTTCTGAGTGTCCTTGAGGTTCCTATACTTTTCAGGAAAAGCAGATACTGCGCCTATATTTTAGGCTTCTGCAGTGGGCAGTTGCTGCTAGCTGCAAATTGCTGCATGTGGCTACAGAGATCGTTACTCAGTTTTTGCTCTTTATATGATGTTTTCATCCCTCTGCGGAGGGGTATCCTCAATCCATATTTTACTGGGTCATCAGTCCTCCCTGCTGAGTTACTTGAATACGGAGGCAGCCTCTTCCTTGAATAATTTGTCCTCCTCAGGAAGGCCTGGGTAATTGGCTAGAAGGACTGCAGTACAAACATATGCTTAAAATTTTATCATCTCTTGCTGGCATGCTCCTACAAACCTTCAGTGCTTCAGATCAAAAGCAAGCGAAAGAAAACATAAAAGTGAATGACTGTGTAGCCAGAATGGAGGAAGTAGCTACATAAAGATACATATTATAAAAGTATTCATAATTTTAAGAACTTTCTCTTTGCACAAATAATAATATTTTTTCTGTTCTTGTTCATTATAGACTAATTGCCTATATTTTAGATTCAGAGCTAGGATGTTATCTGCAGTTTAATCTTAGTATAAATCTAGCCAAGTCAGTGTTTCTACTCATGTTTAGACTCATCTAAATGAAAAGATTTGGGAATGCAGTGGGCCCAATTTTGCTTAGAAGCGAGTTGGAAAGGGTTAGACGTTTTACTTCATGGCAGTGTTTTAATCAAACAAACTCTGAACTCTTTGGCAGTTGAAAGTTGATGGGCAACATTGATGTAGCATTAAAGTCTGTCGCAGACACTCTGTTGTGCAACTGTTACCCTATTATTGCAAGTATTTCCATTAATTGCTGTAGAAATTCATCACCCTGACCTGGCTGAGCTCCAAAAGAAAGTGTGGAAGCTAATTAAACATTGAGTTTTTAAGGTAAAAGAGTAAATTGCTCATTAGAATCCACAGAATTCTGATTTATTCCTGACAGAACTAAATAATATTTCACTTGGCAGAAATTGGGTCATAACAATCTTCTTTAGTCTGAGTGGCGATGCGGTAGCTTAGGAATCAATTAATTGGTCTTCGTTTCTTTGCAGCAGTGCACTTGTTTGGTTTAACCTGGCAACTGCAGCCTGTGGAAGGGCAGCTCTATGAGAACGGAGTTAGCCATGGAAGCAGAGGAACAGAATCCGTGGATACCACTTACTCACCGATTGGAGGAAAAATATCTGATAAAACAGAAAAAAAAGGTAGGTGTGAATGGCGGGGGAGAGGATATAGGAATTTTTAAACATTACTACAACTCTGATTCTCTTGGCTATTTATTTTGAGAAGAAGTTGTATCTTCTCAAAGCCTTGCTTCACTCTGGTCATTTCAGCAGGAGTTCTCCTAAGGGCACATCACCTAAATGCAAACTTTTGAAATCCATTTTAAAACTATTCTAGAGTGAAGCAAGGCTTTAGGAAAGCTCTGTTCAACAGCCAAGCAATTGTCCTCCTTTTGCGAGAGAAGGGAGGCTCGAGAGTTCAGGGGGTTCCTTCTCGGGCAGGAGGGGAAGACGCTCCCCACGGTTCCTGTTCCCAGGAAGGGCTCGTGCAGCTTCATGGCCAAAGCCAGTCCTGGGAAAGTGAAGGTCTTTGCACCGACAGGCCGGAAGATGCAGCAGGGTGGAAATCCTAATGCTTTTAAAGGCGTCCAATCCTTTAAGGCTTAAGCTAAAATACAGCATCTCTGTCAAATCCTGGTTTGCTCTGTTGTAGGGAATGAGTCTGTAGGAAGCTGCTGAGTTTTTACCTAGAGCCTGAGTGAGTCCAAAGGCTCCTTGCTGCTCCGGGATGGGGAGACTGTGACCCTGTTTTCTTGACACGTGTCCTCGCAGCTTCCTGTGGCCCTGCAGGGATCTCGTGAGGTGCAAGTGGCTCTGCTCAGTTTGCTCTGCAGGCCCATGGCTTTGGGCATGGAGGGGGAAAGTCTGCCACGTCAGTGAGCTGAGCCGGCCCTGCTCAAGGGACACACAAGGACTGCGGAACCAGGAGCCTGAAGCAGAGAGCAGAGTGACTTGGAGAGACGTGCAAGTTCTTCCAGGCAGATCTTCCCATTTAATCAGCTAGATCAACTACCCTGTATCAGTTACAAGCTCTGACACGTATTTCCCATTGAGCACTATGTGATAACTGACCACAGTGATGTGTTATGACTGTAGGAAGCAGATGGCCCTCCCATTTGTCCATATGATACCTGGGGGAAAAAAAAAAAAAGAAAAATGGATAAATCAGATGGAATAGATTGGAGAAAAGTGAATGGGGATATAATGCAAACACTAGTCATTTGCAGGAAGGTAAAATTGTCCTGCGAGCTCTGCAACAATAAGAGATCTCTGGAGTGTTCAACTTCCATAGCAGAGCAGCTGTCTGATTTTGTGTATGCCAGGTAAGATCTCACCCTTGATGAGACAAGGGGGAGCATTATTGTTCCAGGTCCTCCAGAAGGAAGATTACCTCCCGCTAGAGAAGTCTAACAAATCAATGTGGCACAACTGCTAAGAGATCATGTCAGGTGAATGAGCAATGATACTGTTATTTTCCATTATTTCTTTCCTTAGAATGGATTGATGGTGAATTACATTAAATGTTTTATACACTTCGGTATTGTTGTCCAGGAACACTGTGGGAAATATCTAACCTATCTCAAATAGTTTTTCTCAACTACACTAAATAATTTTGTCGATAGATTACAGATTTAACAGCAATTCTTCCAAAGCATTTGGCTTCCGAAGCTGGAAGTACAGGAAAAAAATATCAGAACATGGTCTTTAAAGTTAGAGATGCTCAAAAACAGGGAGGAGAAGAGAAAATGTGGATCAGTGGTGACTTGATGTGGTGAATAAAAGACAAAAAAATCCCCTTACCCCAAACAGTCCAAACCTCATGTGAAACCACAAAAACTAAAGCACAAGGTCTCATCAAGCTCAGAGGCCAGTCTTGAATGTAGTTACACCCTTGCTCCACCTTGTTCTTTTCCATCTTTAGGGGCATCTCATCATACAGGGTGGGCTAACTGGGGGTATACACTGGGGGAAGCACAAGGAAAAAGCATGTGAGCTTGGGATTGATATGTGGGCTTTGGGTATTTTCTGCCTTTTTTTCTTTTTTAAATCCCCTTTCCCCCCATCTTCTTTAATAGATGCCAGTGATTTTATTCCTCCATGTAGATGCAGTGGGAAGGAGGATTTGGAAACAGGCAGCTCTTTTCTCCTTTCGCTTCAGCAGTATACCACAGAGAGAATTGATTTTTGCCTCTAAATTTGAAGCCCCTAGTGCGATTTCACAGGAATAAATAAGTACTGCCAGATATTCTGACCTCCCAACTCTGTGTAGCCGCATAGGATGCTTTGCCAAACTTTGAAAGCCTATATTTTAACTAATCTTTTAATGAAAATCAAGTTGACAAAACAGCAAGTCAGAGTTCTTTAAAAAATCATTTTATAACACACTGACCCGTGGCTATGAGTTAACATTTTAATACGTAGCAGTGTGATTAAAAACTCAGGCGTCCTATTGATGCTGGTATTTACCCGGGGAGTACAAGGAGATTGATTGTTTCGGGATCAGTAGTAATCAGCACATGGGTGCTTTCTTGTGAAGATAATTGGCACCACGCTGCTCAGAGTTTTACTTTCTAGAAGCCAAAAGAAACCTGCGATTAGGGATCTATCTTAGACTTTTAGACTTACAAAGTGCACTTGGAAAGAGTAGGAAAGATGTAATACCAGTTGGTGAGATGGGGAGCTATATCAGCGAAAGTATTTAGATAATTAAACCCTGCTTTTTCACAGGAATAATGTTGGGATGAGAAGGATGGTTTGAGAGGAAATGCAGGACGTGTAACCTGAAATGCTTATTTCAGTGTCTCCCAAGAAAGTGCAAGAAAGCATGAGAGGATAGTGTGAAGAGTGCAAATTCACATGGGTTGTTTGTACTGCCAGATACCCGTGTAGCTTGATTCAGCACAGAAACAACTGAGTTATTTTTCTATAAGGTAGAAACAGTGGCTCGGTCAGTATGAAAAGATGCAGTTCAGACATGGCTCTTACAGGAGCCATTTCATGCTGTGTGGTTGTCTGAGAAAATAACATGTGAAGGGACGGGGCGCCGCAACTGCGTATTCTCGGTGGGCAATGTGTTTTTTCATGTGTGCCACTGTTGTCAATAGCAACATGCATTTCTTTCACATGTAGTGAAATAAAACTAAATGCATGTTCATTTTTCTTAAAGAGTACACGAAATTATTACAAGAACAAAGGCATTTTCAGACCAATGTGAAAAAGCTTCCGAGATGTATTGAGCCTAGCCAAACCAACACATTAATTAAGCAGAATTTGGTAGCATCAATTAGTTAAAATACTTTTTCTCAAAGGATGCCCTAGTTGAAGATGTGATGCTTTTTATTTTTAACGAAGAACCAGGCCTTTTCACTCTGACAAACTGAAGAGCAGTTTCTGTGTTTTTAAAGGACTTTGAACACAGACCAATAATGCCATTAACATCAAAAATTATACTGAATCCTTGACTTTCTACACAATGCTCTGCTATCTTGTAATTGAATCTCATTAATTGCTGTGTGTCAGTATCCCCAAAAAATTCCTTAGTGTTTTATTTAATACAAGGTAATTGCTTGCAAATAATCATTAAAATTTAATATCTCTGGAGTACTGGAAAAAGGGAAGAATTCTTAAAATTTCCATCATCCAAGTAGTGGATTGAGGCAGGAAGAGGTGCCTCTTTAGTGTCCAGCTGCATTAGAAGCTCAAATGTATTTTCAAAACTGAATATTCAAGGTTGATGGGGGGGCCATAAAAAATAGAAAAAGCTTTGTTAAGGCAGCAGCTTGAAAATAGTGTAACTCTCCAACTAGGTAAGTTCTAGAAGATAAGTTCTGTGCTCTAAGAAGGGCTGGTTTTATGCAGCGCTGTGTTAGAAGTCACTTCCAGTTTTTGCTGTAGCTTTGTTTCTGGTGACACAAAGCAGCCATAAAGCTGGAGGATCCAGTACCCTGAGAATTGCTCCTGCCCTCTAAATTAAGTCCCTATTCATTAAGCATGCTAAGTACCTCCTACACTAGTTAAAGCCTTACATAAGAGCCCGCTGAGGATCCTGATGCAATTAATATGTTTAGGAAAAAGCTGGCCATAGCTTTGCTACTGCCACATTCACTTCCAGGAGAAGTCTACAATATTTCAGGCAGATTATGTTGTATACACATTTTTGCGCAGTATTGTAAAAACTGAGGTTCATGTCATTTTTGACGACTCCTCTTTATCCTTCATTCTGTTTTGGAATGAAATAAAGCATGAATAGCTAAGGCTGCTGGTTGCAGTTATCTGCTCTTGGGCCCTTCTTGGACGTAGCAACTTACCTTGCTTTTCTCCAGTCAAGAACATGAGTTTTGTACATCACGGAGCGTGGAGTTACCTCGGATGTTAGCAGGACTGGGTCCATGCCTTGCAGCTCGTCAGGATGCTGATCACTGGCAAGCAGTAAAATGCAGAAAGGTGGTGATAGAAGCCAGCAACGCAAGCCAGCTCCAATTTAGTTTGGCAACAAATTCTTTACACATTCCATTTCCCTTTCTATTTCAGCGCTCTCATACCCTTGTGTAAAGTTACATACTGTAGATGTCTGCAAATTCATTGTTAGTCATTGTGAAGTTATGCCAGTTTTTGCTATAGATTTAATGCTTGTCCCTGTCCTTATGCCCTTGTAGATCCTTTTATGCAGAAAGACCAAACAAAACCAGATGTTCTTTATTCTCTAGGACTAGAATATCACTGCTATAATAAAGTCATTATGAATAGTGGTTAATAGGAATCCAGGCTTGGACGTGGTCTCTGGCTGACCAGCTTTGATGCATTTTCTGCCTTCCCCGGTGGCTGTTTTTGTGGCTTAGGCAGTCGCCTGGGTGATGGCTCTGAGGAAGCCCCCTGCACCCCCACACTCGTGGGTGGTTTCACAGCCTGACAGTCGGTTCAAAGGGCTGCGGTTACCTCGGTGGCACTGGGACCTTGCTGTAATCAGGAGCTTGTTCCAAATTTCCAGGGCAACGATGCTCTGCAGTGTGGATTTTTGTAAATACTGCGGTCAATATTTACAGGATATCTAAGGATATTTACAGAATATCTAAGGACCCAACACTATTTTCACCTGCTATGAATATGACAGTTGCTTTTTTCTTTGTTTTTTGAAAAATCAGTGTTTCAGAAGGGCCGAGCCATAGACACAGGAGAAGTTGAGATTGGAGCACAAGTCATGCAGACCATCCCACCTGGTTTGTTCTGGCGCTTTCAGATTACTATACACCACCCCATGTACCTGAAATTTAACATTTCTCTGGCGAAGGATTCTCTGCTGGGAATTTATGGCAGAAGAAACATTCCACCTACTCATACTCAGGTAATTAGCAATAAAGCAATTCAATCATGCATTACATTTTCAGACAGCAAAGTGGATGCTAATGTTCGCAATGCACTTTCAAAGCACAGAGGAGGGAAGGAAGGAACTGGATGTAACCACAAAAAGCAGACAGTTCATCCCTTTCTCTTCCTGAGGTCTAGCTGTACCCTCAAATTGTGCTCTCAGGCAGAGGGACCGGATGGTACTGGAGAGGTTGGCACTTCTGGCTACCCCATAGGACTATGGAAACCTGGATGGGCGCATCCACATATCCGTGTGGCACCTGCACCTCCTGTGGGGACAGCGGCTGGCGTGCCTCACCACTCAGAAATGCTTTAGTCTTTTTAGTACTTGCTGGAACTTTCATCTCAGAAATATTAAATGCCCCTCGCTGTTGTTGGCGCTAGCTGAAGCTGTGTCTTCACTTGTGGTGAAGTTGGGCATTTCTCAAAATAGCCATTTTTGAACAGGAATTCATAGAAATATTTACATCTTCTCAGGTATTTTGTGGTTAATTGGTCTTAAAGCTGTCAGTAGCCACTCCATTAAGTATTTCTTTTTTGGTGACTCAAAATATTTGCATTAATGCTTATTTTCATAAATAAAATATAAAGAAAAAAGTATATGCAGGTGTTAATATGTGATATTTAAGTGACAAACATTTACAAATCTAGTGTAGAACAATAGCCAGTTCAGTCTGCATTTGGTGTTTGAGATGGATCACAGCCTTACCTAGGCACTACAGCTCGGGAATCTTGGAATTGTTCCCATTAAAGAGAGGTAGCTTTTGAAGTAAGACTGCTGGATTTAATGGAGCAGGTCTGAACTTACCCAGCTGTAGAAGAGAGCGAGTTTTGATGCCAGATTTCTGACCTGCTATAGATCTTTTTTATATGTAATGGAGGACTGGAGCTAAATGGACCAGGTTATGCAACTTCCATTCACCCTGGTGAATCCTTATTCAATTGGGCAGTTTCCCCTGAAGATTTCAGGGGTTTAGCCCTGTTTGACTGAGACAGTGCAGAGTAGATTTGGTACAAATTTGCCAGGTGGTTAATTTTTATTCATTATTATTTCAGTTTGATTTTGTAAAACTGATGGATGGAAAGCAGTTAATTAAACAAGAACCAAGAAACTCCGAGGAGCCTCAGCAAGTTCCCAGGAACCTGATCTTAACTTCACTGCAAGAGACAGGTTTCATTGAATATATGGATCAAGGGGCTTGGCACATGGCATTTTACAACGATGGGAAGAAAGTGGAGCAAGTATTTGTACTAACTACAGCAATCGGTAGGAATGACTATGATAAAATTCTTGCTCTGATTTTTATGTTGGGAAAAAATTTGAAAAGATATCACTGAGCTTGACTCCAACTTCTTTTAAATAACTTTTATTTCAGTTTAATATGTTTGACCTCACTGAAGTAGCTGCATCCTTATGCCAATATTAGACAAAAAGCAGCATTTCTGTATTAAAGATTGATATCTTTATATTCAAATGTGGAAATGTGGATTTTTCATGTGTTTTGAGATTATTGTATGCTAGCTTAAGTATCTGAGTAATTTTTGGTGATGTCTTGCTCAAGGTTAGGGGAAATGTGTGTTTCCTCTATGCTTATATCGGAGCCATAAATCCTACAAAAATTATCCAGACTTCAGGCTCTTATTTTTGTTATCTTAACCACTTAGAAAATGTAAAGGCAGCATTTATGGGTTTGATCAAGGTTGATCAAGGTTGTTGCTGTTTGTTGGAGAATTACTCTTATTTCATATGGTTATTTCTTTGCACCATTTTGTCTGCAACACAAAAGGTGAATATATGAGACACGGTCCCGTTGGCATCCTAAATCACTATTGCCTTTTTAAAAAAATTATGGTGGACAAAAGTTTACAACTTGAGTTGTTGTTAGTGAGTGCTGCTCACATATGGGGTTTGTCTGGAATTCAATGTTGGGTAAAGTGTTGTAGGATTTATGACAGTGTTGGTTTGCTGTAAGATTTTAACCACTTTGCCCTTTAGTTAACCTGTTCAACCATATGTTTAGCAAGATGTCTTTACTAGTAATGGACATGCCATCTGCTCTTTGCAACAGTTACAGGCTATTTTTACTAGATGGTAATACCTTGAAAAAAATGGCAATATCATACCAATACCAACACTATGAAGAGCTTGCACAAAATAATTTTAAAAAGAGCAGAAAGAACTGTAATGATGATATTACGTGAGAAAGCTCTTATTTGCCGTGCTTGGAGAAAAGGCATCTTTTGCTAGCAGAAGAGGTGCCACTATTCATTCCTGCACGAGAAGGTCCTACTCAAGGTGTCTGGGAAGCATCTTCATGGATGCTCTGTGAAGAGTGTGAGACCTGGCCAAAGTCCAGCCCAGAGCAGCATGAGACACCTTCCTCCCTGTTTATTTCTGCCCCGTTACAGAAGCAGCATTTCTAAACAACATTTTGTAACTCCTTCTAGAGGAAGCTGCAGTTTCCCTGAGGAAAATCTTCTCCCAAAACACCTGCCTGTGGGCAGACACACCTCGAAAGGATCTGGATTTTCCTGTTTCTCCAGTGATTGTTACTCAGGTTCCCGTCTTCCTGCAGCCTAAGGGACTTACTCAGCTCCATTGGTGCTGGTGCCCACCCCATAAATAATCTTTTGGCCGCTTTTATCACTGCTTTGTGACCACCTGCCATCCTGTGCCCCATTGCCCCAGGATGTGAAAGGCTACATGTGAAACATGTGTGCCTATAGGAGCAGAACTGAGACTTTTTTTCTTGAGATCTAGGTCTCTTATTGCATTTAGCTTTATCACTTTATCTAAGACAGTATTTTTTTTTTTCCTTCTGATTTCATAGAAATGGAAATCTTTCCCTTCCCCATGGTAGTCCACTCACATGGTTCAAACGAACACCATAGAAGACAATCTATTCTATAAGCAGCTTTCAAACAAATTACTTCACCAGTAAAAGAGTGTTTAAGGTGGACATTTCTCAGCGAATACTTTAGTTCTTATAGTGCTTTTAATGGTGGTAAATTTTACATGAACACTTACTTTAAAAGCTTTCCTGTGTAATATAAATGATGCACTTGTTATCTCCAAGCTGTCAGGGCAAAATCTAATATTTGCAAGATGCTTGAACAGGAATTTTCTTTTATGCTCCCTATGAATGGAAATGGGTCTTTTACTGCCTCTGTGCCTCTTGGTATGTTAAGCTGTGTCCTGCAGAGTGGCGAAGGTGCCATTCGCTTCAAAAGTCAACCAATTTCTGTTTTCCTTTGTGCCCAACTCTCCGGATAAGTAGAAGTCCTGGACGACTGCTCCACTAATTGCAACGGGAATGGCGAATGCATCTCCGGGCACTGCCACTGCTTCCCGGGCTTCCTTGGTCCCGACTGTGCAAAAGGTAATCTCATAGGGGCTGATCCGCGGTGCGTGACAGGGCTCACGGCTCGTGTGTGCGGCTGCTGCGCCTGCAAAGATTCAGAGTGATTAAGGGAGATTAAATCCCTTTTTCCAGCCAGATGGCAGATAGAGAACGAGCACAGGCAGCACAAGGCTCTTTACACTCTCTTCTTGCTAAGATGCTGCAGCCACTTCTCCCTTGGTGGCTTTCGGAGCTGAGATGCTTCCAGCCCTCCTTGCACCCACTCTTAAAAGCACATTTTTAACACTTAGTGTTTACTGGTATTTAAAATTGACAAACCAGCTGTCTCCTTTTGAAGGAACTGGCAGATGATTGTCTGCTTTTGTGTGGCCTTAACTTGAACAGTGTCTAGAAGAGAAGGCTCTTAGAAACTATGTTCCAGTGCTTTAGGCAAAAACGTACTAAAAATACTGTAAGTGAGCTTATTTCGGTTTCATATATTTCTGGCAGCACTATACGGCATACTCAGAATATTGTGTCTGGAGAGTCTCACATTTTTTCCTACTGTTTCCTCAAATTTATGGTTGACTTTATATTTTAAGAGATTGGTTGGTGCAGAAATTGGTACTGCATTGTAAAGCCAAGCTTCCAGATCACCGATTTACACTTAGATCAGTGGCCGCTCAAACTTCAATAATGCTAAGTGTCCTTAGAAGAAGGAAGAAGGAAAGGTGGGTATCTTGCTCCAGTTCAGCGGAACAAATGCTAACATTACAGAAAATGACCAACAGGCATCACTGTGCAGATCTCGACAGAGAGGAGCCAAGGGCAGGATCCATTTTTACCTTTGCACATGTCCCATTTCAGGTCAACATTAAAGTGTACTAGTGAGGCAGGATGAGGAGAGTTATCCTCCTATTGCACTTCCTATTTCAAATATTTCAGCAGAAAGGACTGGATGGAAAAAAATATTACAGACTGATAAATATAGGATGTGTTGAAATACATATGTATTTAGAGACATTGCAGAGGTCAATTTGTCATCTTCAGATTCATGCCCAGTGCTGTGCAGTGGAAATGGAGAATATGAGAAGGGTCACTGCGTTTGCCGAAATGGGTGGAAAGGACCCGAATGTGACGTCCCCGAAGAACAGTGCATTGATCCAACCTGCTTTGGCCATGGCACTTGCATCATGGGAGTCTGTATCTGCGTCCCTGGATACAAAGGAGAGATTTGTGAGGAAGGTTTGTGAAGGTTTTTTTCTTTTTAATTAACATTTTTGGTTTTGCCTTTTATCTACCAAGCTGTTCTACATGTTCTAAGTTTTAAGGTAGTTAAAGACACACACAGATGTAAGAAACTTACTGTGAGGCAGTGCTGTTTTTCTCTAAAGCTCATTTACTGTCTCATGGAAGGTAATGTTGATATAAGGCATCTAGGCCTCAGTGACAGTTACAGGAGTTGATTGCATAATGCCTAATATCCACATTTTTGTTCTAAAAGATTAGAATGACATTATATGGTTAGAATACCTAGTCCCTGTTGGGCAGGACCAACCCCCGAAAGGCTCAGCTTCTCTTGTGGGGAGCACCGTAGTTCTCAGGTCACTTCCCTTGCCTCCTGCCCCTGAATGCCAAGAGCCAGGTCTGGTGCCAGTCCTCGCCTTGCAGCGGGCAATGGGCTCTTCTGCAGTGGAGGTGACAGCAAAATGGCCCTGCAAGCCAAGGATTCCTGTGTTTTAGGAAAGCTGCGAGATCCCCCTGCCTTGTTTGTCTCCACTTTCCATCTCTGAGAGCATGAGCATGATCTCTCATGCTTCTTTCAGGAAGGGTGGCTAACACCAAAGCTTCTCTGCAAGCAGTAGCCTGATCCCATAGCAGCGTGCGCTACCAGAGCCCGGTTTTCTTTGCCCAAGAAAGGCAACTGTGGAAGATCATTTGAATGAAATATATTGTGGTCATTTTCCAAAGCAATCAGCAAGTCATAACCAGCTGTTCTCTTTCTACATTATGTTCATCTTAGATAGAGTCGAGATAGCAGCAGGCAGTCCCCATTTACCAGGGTGTATTCTGTAATTCTGTTGTCGTGTGTCATTTTTACTGTGAGCCTGTATTCAGGTACTAAAATGACATCTTTTAAAGCCTGACTAATAAAAAATGGGAAATTACACGAGCAAGTAATTGTGTTTGAGCTAGTTATAGTACCAATATGTCTCTGCCCTATCTATAGCAAGAAGAAGCTGTCATTTGCCTGTTAGCATTTCTGATAGCTCATCAGCTGCACCTTAGGTCCCCCATGCACAGCCCTGAAAAACAGAACTGTTCTCAGTGCTTGCCCTGATCCGATGATTTTTTCTATTGACAGCACACGTCATGCCTCCTGTTGTACAGATTTTAGGTACTACTTTTGAGTAACTTGCAAAGCAAGTTCTTATGTGGCCTGAATGCTCTAATGATAAAAATGCAGATTAGGGTACACTGGATGGATTTTACATATCTGTTATGGTTTTAAAAAGGAAAATCAAGTGCTTCTGGTATACCTAATCATTGGTATTTTCAAAAAACATAGAATATCAGGAAAATGAAATGAGAAAAAAGCAAGTAATATACAAATTTACACACTGAGGCCATGATACTGAACAAGCCTGGAGCTGACAAAAGACTGACTGAAATGTTATTTAGCTGCTTTGCCTGTCGGCATAATGTGATTCTGTAAAACAGTTGAAAAAGTAATTGAGATAAGTGTGTACGGACAGCCATTGAAACGAGAGTTGTGAAAAAGTTGTGTGCTTGTTTTTAAAGAAGAAAAACACTTAAATGAGAAAAGGGCAACTGTGTAGAAATAGGATGTATGGAACAGATCTATACAACCTATACTTTATACAGCAAATTTTTGTTGTGACAAGGAGTGTGTGACATGACTGTTAACTATCTACTGTATTGCACAGCTTGTGGAATTAAGTCCGTCAATAATTCAAATTACATTATTGTATGCAAACCTGAGGATCATTAACTGTAGAATCTAGTATTATAGCAGTATTGTTAATCGCAGACATGGAAACAGATGTAATACCCAGAGAATGCCAATAGCTCTGTGCATCCATTGCTGCGGACATCCTTTCAACTTGTCCTGTCAGACTGTCAGCACCACACTAAGTGATACTTTTTAAACTGTTCATGGAATCATTCAATGAATTTTAAAAGATCAGCAAATCAAAAGAACTGCATTTCAGGATGAGGGAACGTTGCCAAGTACATTTGTCATTGCTCAGCAAGATGTACTTTGTCCAGAAACACTGATTTTTCCCTTCTGAAGGAGTCTACTGCACTGTGCACAAGCCTGGAAGTCTGGAAAAGATGCAAAAACATCCCAAAATAAGATCCTGCATTGGTGGTATAGCCATTCGAAAGATAAAATGTCACTGCTTTATTCTTTGGTCAAAAAGTTCAATAAAGTGGAGGCCATTAATCTGTAAACCTGAAGTACTTGGTCTTCTCTTACTGAAACAGAGAGCAGTCTCCTCATTTATGTCACAGGGAGTACTGCTCCTAAGTGTACAATTTAAATATAAAAGAAGTGCTCATTCTAATACTAGGAATATACATAGAAGAACTTTCCAGCTGTCTTTTTAAGATTAGCTTGAAGCACAATCTAACGCGGAAACGGCTTTTGACTAATTGTTTTCCATGCTCAGACACCCCACAAATTTCTCTTGAGCTAAACAGGCCTCCCAGGGCCTCCCGAGAGGGCACACGGTGTGCTCAGCTTCGCGTTTGTCTTGTTAGGGAAATGCCAGATCTTTATAAAGGAATATGCTGATTATACAGCACTAACCAGCTGATTTAAATTCTTCTGCAGAGCTCCTGAATTCTTCACTAGGAATGGTTTAATCCAAATTGAGAACAAATTTTGCTCTTTGTCTGTTTGCAAATTGTTCATCAGTATGTTATGTCTTTTATGAATCTGTTCATTATCTGCATTGCCCAGCACATGCTTTTCATGAGTGCATAAGATTTCTGTGGTTAGTGTTCAGTCAAAGATTCACTGCTCGAGGTTAGTGAACGACCGTTTTGGGGGGGATCAAAGTAGCTTTCTAGGGGAATTTTAAAGAATAAATCTTTCTTCAAGAATGTAAACAACCATAGAGTGCAAAGGCCCAGATGGAAATACACAATGGTAGAAAAATTAAGTGCTTCAGTTCTTTTCCAGCTCTTGCTACTGAAAAACAGACTTGGTTAACTTGGATCACTGAATTTATGCAAGGAATTTTCATTTTAAAAATAAGAAAACTGTGAGATCTCTAACAGTCTACATACTTGTTTTCCTGTTTTCAGTTTACCTTTACACAGGAAGTTTTTTCCCTGTGTATTTGTTGACATTGTTTCAGTTTGAGTATTTGCACAGAAATCACTTTTTTTACCTAATTAACTTGAATGCCTGAGGTTGTATTTTGCTGGCAAACCTTGTAGTACAGGCGCAAGGTTTAAGCTCTGCCTGTATTTCCCTGGCTTTCTAGAGGACTGCCTGGATCCCACGTGCTCCGGCCACGGCGTGTGCGTTCAAGGCGAATGTCACTGCTCCGCGGGCTGGGGCGGCGTCAACTGCGAGACCTCCCTGCCTGTGTGCCAGGAGCAGTGCTCGGGCCACGGGACCTTCCTTCTGGAGACGGGGCTCTGCAGCTGTGAGCCGCAGTGGACGGGTTCAGACTGCTCGACAGGTATGACAGGATTGTCCTTTCTTTGTACAAGCTGTCGAAACCTTTTGTTTTCTGTTGGGCTCGGGCTCGTTGTGTGTTGGAAATATTTCCTGAAGGATAGGAATACAGTAGTAGTTTCATTAATGAAGCAAATAATTAGCTAAGTTGCTAGTTAGGTTCATAGAATCATAGAATGGCTAGGGTTGGAAGGGACCTCTAGAGGTCATCTAGTCCAACCCCTCTGCACACGCAGGGTGCCCTAGAGCATGTGGCACAGGGTGGTGTCCAGGCGGGTTTTGAAGATCTCCAGAGAAGGAGACTCCACCACCTCTCTGGGCAGCCTGTTCCAGTGCTCTGTCACCCTCACYGTTAAGAAATTCTTCCTCAAGTTCCTGTGGAACTTTTGGTGCCTCAATTTGTGGCCGTTTCCCCTAGTTCTATCACTGGCCACCACTGAGAAGARGCCAGTCCCCTCCTCCTCACTCCCTTTCTTGAGATATTTATATACATTAATCAGGTCCCCTCTCAGTCTTCTCTTCTGCAGGCTGAAGAGGCCCAGCTCTGTCAGCCTTTGCTCATAGGGCAGATGTTCCAGACCCCTAATCATCTTTGTGGCCCTGCGCTGGACTCTCTCTAGCAGCCCCACCTCCCTCCTTGTCCCATCCCCGTTTTTTCTCTTGGAATTGCCTTTCCTAAAGGTTTCAAGGGTGTTTGCACTGGTTTTATTTTTCATTCCTTATGGTTTCATTTTTTAGAGTGAAGTTCATGTTCTTTCTGCCTTCAGCAAACTGGAGCTGAAATTACTATTTAATAGTTAATTTTCAGGAATCTCTGGCCTGGAGAGGTAATGAGCAATTGCTAATCCACAGATAAGAGTATATGTTGAGGAAAGGAAATGAGAGAATTGTGCAAATGTGCAGCTGAGGCTGGTTGCTTCTTGAAGAGCCCTCTGAGAATGAGAAGTAGAAATACAGAAGGCAACGAAGCAACTGCCCCACCGGTTATTCAGTGGGGTTGAGGATAGTAGTTGGTATGGCGATTCTGTTATAAAGGAGCACTCTATCAGAGAGGCCTGATAGGAGCTTATTCAAGGGGCTGTAAAAATGCTGTGAGCGCCCTGGCGTGGCAGGAGGAACTGGCCCGGGTGCAGTACCCGAGCACGCTGGGAGGCTGGTTATGAAGCACATGATATGAAGCACATACAAAGCCTCAGCGCGGCCCTTCTCGGCAGCAGCAGCGGACGCGGCACACGGTGGTTTCTTCCAGAGCAAGTCGCGTTTTAGAAAAAGCAGAATGTGAAAATAGGGTTTTGATCTAAAAGGGTATTTCTCAAAGAGAATTTGGAAATAATGTCTAATAACAACCTCTGCATAACACATGCATCAAAAATATATTCATATACACATTTACAGTGGTTGCCTTGCTTAAAGATGGTGTTTTTCCCTCTAATAGTTCTTTTGGGGGATGTTTTCTGGTTTGCAAGCTAGTGTTTTGTGGTGTTAGTTGTGTGTTATTTTCTTGGTGATTTCCATACGGTATCAGTTTTAAAGTACACTTGAGAACTGTCTGTGCCGTTGGGTGCCTACGTAACTGTCTATACGTTTGTGTATGTACATCCGTGTGTTCATTGTGGAAGCCTTCCCTGCCGGAGCGCCGATGGAGGAGGCAGCAGAGGGCCGTGCTCTGAGAGGAGAGCGTTCGGGCGCCGCGGGAAAGGTCGCTCACGGGGCTGCGGGCTCTTATGAGACTTCATCGCTCTGCTGACAAGGTCGGCGTGCTATTGATCCACTGGAGACCGGCTGGTGCAGGCAGCGTTCTTCCAGCTCCTGCTTTATCCCAGCCTTTTGGAGTGCTGTTTGTTGTGCTGCCTTTTTCCTAGGAAGATGGTAACCAGGGTGAGGGCTCCAGTTGGCAGAGTTTACCCCCAAAGCTTTGCGACCTCTCTCCCCACAGCCGGCCTGGAGAAGTAACTCTGTTATCTTGCAGGAGGCTCTTGTGCTTTCTTTTGAAGACTCAAGGTGCAGAGTTGCCTTACTGAGGTTTCAGTGTGTCCGATTACCTGTTGTTCGGACAGGTGGCCCATCCAGGAGCACTGGGGCTCCATGCTGACACGTTTGGTGGGTGTCCCTGGGACCGGGGTGCAGCTGGGATGCTCCTTCCAGGTGTGTCTCCCTCCCGAGCGCTGCCTTGCTGACCCATCAGACCCACCTTGCTGCAAGGTTTGGACTTGCTCTCCTTGGAAGCTGCGGGGCACAAGCAATGGTAGCCACTGCAGACGTGGGTGTGTGTACTTGGATTTGCAGTGAAATGCTTCAAAAGGGTCAACTTTCTGGCTTCTAGGCTTTATGTTTAAAAAGATGCGAGATGGTGATGTCATTAAGATAGATGTGCCTCCTTTAGAGACGGAACAAGTGCTCAGGATGGTTTTTTGTAGTATGTTCCATGTGTAAAGTACTGTTGTTATTAGGTCTGGTGGGATAAGGCGTAGGATTTTCCTTTGGGTTTTCTTCTTCAAGTTAATGTTATTTTAATAGCATTAAAGGAAAAGACAATAAAATATGACCAGATTCTTTCCCGAGTAGCACTGGTATAAATTCAATTCAATTGGTTTGTATTGACTAAAAATAAAATTGGGCCTTTGTGAGCTGAATATTTATGTATAGCTGAAATGACTCTTGTTTTTATTTTTGTTTTTCTGTCCAGGACTGCTTCCTTAAGGAATTTCTGTTACTTGTTTTCATGACTCTAAGCCTATTTAATCAGCGATGGAGCAGATGGACTGCAAACCCTACCAGCCACTGTCTAAAGCGAAACACGAAGTGGATCTAACTTACACCAGTTCCTCGGATGAAAGCGAGGATGGGAGAAAGCAGCGGCAATCCTACGACTCCAGAGAAACTCTGAATGAATACAGTCAGGAGCTGAGGCTGAACTACAACAGTCATAGCAGGAAAAGAAAACCTGTTGACCAACCCACTCAAGGTAAATTTCTGCTTTTGTTTACTAATGGCAAAAAGCTTTACTTTCACAGGTTTGTTGCAAGAACCAGTGTCTTTTTACCCCCTTTCACCAACTGTAATATCAGAAAAGTAGCAATAATAGGAGTTAGGGGAGTGTGGAAGGGAGAAATCAGATTGCTTTTCTAGGAAGATGGAGTGACTGCTAATTTGGAGATCATTGCATGGTAGCTGTGTATAAATAGATCTCTAGGACTGGCTATTCTCCTTTCCAACCTTGACTAGTTAATTATGTTGTTACCTTTACATATGTTGTGTGGGTTTAGTTACAAAATGAGCTTTGATGCTGTAGGATATATCTGCATGTGCTTATAAAGCTTACAAATGAATTAAAATGTGTAAGTGGTTTTACCAAAAAGATCTAATCCTAGAAATAGCCAATTCATTTTAAAACTTAAGGATAAATAATGTCTTGTAAGAAAAAAAGTAAACAGTTCTCTTTTGAGTTTCTGCATGATACAGACAAAAGTCTAGAACAAATATTTGAGAGCTTATGGAGTTTGAGCCAAGGTTAGGAAGAGCTACTGTTTGGAGAGAGATAAAGGCTAAAAACTAGACTAGAATGGACTTAAGGAAATGAGGAAGCAAATGAGCAGGATTTAGTGCGTTCCCTAATAGACTGCTGCTGATGGGAACCTTCCTGCTGTGTTTAACTCTTTCGTCTATACGGGAAGCATGAACGCGCTGCCTTCAGCTCTGCCACGGTGCGTGGCTCTAGGCTGGAGGGATTAGAAAGTCGCTGGGAATATGAGTGTCTGTTAGTGCAGGAGAGACCCGTCCCCTCTACAAAGGTGAAACAACAAGAAGCCATGAGCACGGGCTCCCTGCGCTTCAAAGAGGTGAATAAGTGGATCTGTCATAGGGTGGATAATATTGCAGTTTAAAAATTTGGTGCTTGTGTAGGGGACCCAACCATTTAACCAAGCAAGAAACCCTTCCACCACCACCACTCAACCCAATTTTACATATTGAACAATTTTCCATTTGGACAAGAAGATCAAAACTATGTTCTCTAGGATGGAAAATCACCTCCTGTACAGTGTATAAATTAATGTGGAAATTAAAATAGCAGTGCTAGATAGGTAAAGAGCTGTTCAGATCACTGCAGGTTTTGTTGTTCCTGCAGATATTTTGAATCAAATTGCCTTTGTGCTACTGATGTTGTCTAAAAGTAGCTATAATTCATTAGAGAAATTATCATTACCAGATAGAGATAAGACCCCCTGAACACAGATGTTCCCTCAGTACCATTACAGAACCACAATAGTGAAAGAAAGTCATGAATAGAAATTTCTACAAGTTACTGGGTACAAAGACGTATGTTTGATTGAAGGAAGAGTGACTTGACCTTGCACAGGTTGGGAGGGTTTGCGTAGCCGAGATGGTCAGCGCTGCAGTGACCGGAGGTCGTGTCGATGTGTGTGTAGATGTACTTAAACTGCCTACGTCGTGGGTTTTAGATCAGGCTGTGGCAGCACAACCTTGGCGTGACTAAGCCCATGAAGATCAACCACCACTCCCCACAGACTCAGGCTGGCTGAACCCAGCTAGCTTGCATATGTCTGTCATGGCCTTTATCAGCCTGTATGTCCTGTGTTGAATTTACTCTTCCAGAACAGTACCTTTAAAAACAATCTTGCTAATAATTTTAGAGAAATGGTCAAATTCATGTGCATTTCTGCAAGAAGTTATCAGGCATGAATTTTTTTATTCACTCAAGGCTGACCTGTTTATCCAATTCATGCTTGCGCAGACCAACAAATATTTTGCACTTATAAGATTTTTTTCCTGGCAGTATATGTCTCAATTTTTTCCTTCCAGTAAAGTTAGCATCTGGAACATACCATATGAATTTTCAATTCTTTTATGAGCATTTATATTTTTCTCCTTGTAAGTACTATATTTCTGTACAGAGGGGAGGGGGCTCCATAGGTGCCACTCCAACTGGTGACAAAGTGTCGCTAATCTCCAGCAACTAATTAGGATTGAAATAATACTCAGTTCTTAAAATATGCCTAATTAATTGCAACGTTAGGGTAAAATCCAACATTCAGTTTGACCTTCATGCATGAAAGGTGTGAGAGCAGATGAGGAAACAGGCCCCATAGCAGTCGTGAATGAAGTGATAATGATGAAGGGTGAGAGAGAAATCAAATCTGAATTCTGACTGTGGAGTGCAAGAGTAAAATCATTTCACTGTAAAAAATAGAGAGAAGCTTACAGGAAGAATGAGGTCCTGGTGAATGTTGGTACTGATCTAGCTTTGTAAAAAGGATCATCAGTTCAAATGTTGATGGAAACCAATGTGCCTAAGGACGTTGTGTTCTGCTATTGCACGTGGTAGTTAATATGAACTATGTTGAGCAATCTTCTCTGTGCTTTAAAGAGCTTCTGAGTAGAACATGAGGCGTGGCTCAAAATATGGATGCCAAATTATTTCACGTTCTGTGGGTTTTTTTTGTTGTTGTTATTTTCCTATTTAATATTGACTCTCAATGTTTAGGAACTTAACTGAAATCTGAGATTATGTAGATTCTTTGTCTATGGGTGTTTGCACCCATATTTATGTTTGCATGTATAGACAATCTGTATAAACAAGATCTCTAAGTCGGTGTGGCATGAACCCAAAGTAAATATTGTCAGTGTTTTCAAATATATCCTACAGTATTGATACCATTAGTAGTATTTTGACAGATATCTGCTGTGACAAAATTCTGGTTCAGGAGCCTTGTGATCTTGCAAATTGTAAACTTGTTTCTATAGGTTGAAAACAATACTTGGAATACAGAATACTTTTCTAGACGAGAGTACTTTTTCAAGATTCCTGAAATGCTTACAAATTTCTGCAGTCAAATTTCAACCCTTCTTCCAGGAGATTTGATTTCTTTCATATTTCACAAGTCTTAGAGTATTAGAGGAAAAAACAATAAATGCAGAATTAAACTATTGAGAAACTGCTATTTGAGCTGTCATTTCTAGACATGGTTCCTGAGATCTAGTACTAATGGCCCTTGTGGAGTTTCCGCTGTAAAATAAATGATACCTTTGGAGTTATTTAGCTCAGGAACTTGCCCTTAGTTGACAGATGGAGGCTAAACGCATAAGGCTGCGGACAGAGGGTCGGGCTGAGCTCTTTACTGACCTAGCAAGTCAGTTTAAAAAAAGAATCTCATGACAAAATGCTCTTCGCTGCGGAAGCTGAAAGGCTCCTCGTGTGGTGTGCACATCTCAGCAGGCAGAGCCTCTTCGGGGCTGCACGTCCGCACTGCTGCAGCCGCCGCGCAGCCTCCTCCGCGAGCCCCGGCAGACCCAGCCTAATGGTGGTCACAGATATTGGCCAACGTGTTGATTTGTGGAAGGTTTGGTAAACCGTGTTGGGTAGCATCGGCAGAACTCACCAGTGCCGTGCTTCTACTAGGAGAGTCTCTGATGAAAATGCCTTGGGAGGGGTGCTGTGTGTGGATTGCCTCCTGCCTCGTGGCATGCTGAACCATTCTTAGCACGCCGCATTCCTGCCTCACGTATCTCCAAAAACGCGTGAAAGGAACTGGACTCTGCAAATATTGGCAGTACGAAGAAGCTTTATTCCTTGTGGGCTAATTCTAGAAAAGGCTAGTGCAGAGGAGTGCGGCCCTGAGAGGAGAAGCATCTGGGATTGAGTCATTGGCATCATAAAGTTTATTGATCGTTAGCAGTACGAGCATACAGCAGTAAATTTCTGGTTAGACAAACATGTATTTCCTGGCAAGCTGAATGTATTGAGCTGCATTATGGGCAAGGCAAACGGGAGTTCTTCCTAGCAGGAAGATCCAAGAGCAAGTATCTTCTGGTAAATGCTTATAAAAAGCCCTGGTGTTACTAGTAGTTCTAGGACAGGGTTCAAAGTATTTCACTAGAAATGGATGTTTTCTGGTTTTGGTCTGAGAAGGGAGGAGAAATCTTGTTTGTAAGGCAAAAGCTGAAGATCAGTGACAGCACAGACCAACCTGCTGTAGAAAAGGTCCCTGAACTCTCAAAAGGTCCCTGTACTGTCTTCAGGCACCCTGAGTAAGGAGATGCGGGGGCATGGGATGGAAGGTGTTCCCCGCATGATCCTGGTGGGCTCATGGAAGAGACCTCAACCCATCCCGACTTGCTGCTTCTGCTGCCAGGTTCCCGTGGCTCCACTTCAACGCCTTCCTTGCTCTGCTTGTACGTGGGGGCAACAGAGACCCTGGAATGCGGGGAAGAATAGTTTGTTTTCCTTAGGAAAGAAAAACTGCGTGGAGAGTGCCGGAGCGGGCATCTTGTTTGGTTAGGCTTTGAGCCTCAGCAAATTTCAGCTTACGGGGGAGATTGGAACACAAGCAACTAACTTCATATAACCAGTCAAAACCAATTTTATTTAATATCAGAGACATAAATATAAGGCATGCTGACAAGAGCTAGTAGGAAATTGTCCTGTCAGGAAAATGTCATGGTGTCTTTCTGTCGTCTGTGAAGCAGCAGTAGCTCTGCACACGCTGGCCATGGTCTTCTATGATTTAAGACTGGCGTTGCTCCATCCAGGCCTGTGCATCTGCTCTGTACCAGGAGAGCAGAATTTGGGCTGCATGTAGCAGCTCGAAAAAGGAGCACTTGTTCTGTTTTTAATACACACACAGAGGTGTTTTTAAAAAAACGGCAAAAAAGGGACCATTTTTTTATCAGCTGTTTCCATTCACCTGGTAATATATGTGACACTAGAATAATATCCCAACATACCCCAAGTTCATGATCTCATCCGCCTTCCCAAGAGAAAATTGATGCCACCGTAAAGCCTGTGATTTTTCATCACTTTAATGGAGATTTGGAAGACTTTATCGTTTAGCTTTGACAGTCATACTTACAGTTTGTGTGGTATATTGGCATAACTTTATTGAAACCTGGAAAGCCAAGTCTTTCCATGTTGAATTTAGACCTTATGCACTTTTAAACATCTTTAAAGAGCAGTTAATACAGGGATAAAGTTTTACTAGGGTGCATCCCCAAACTGTCAGGAGGATATTAAAAATAGAGTGCTTAGCCATCAGAGCTACTCTCTTGGCTGCTGAAATGGGGGCAGAATAACTCAGTATAGCACTTACCTGCTTGTTGTGTATTTGGGAACCCTGGCCAATATAATTCATAAGGACTGGCTCAGAATGTTTTGCTGGGTACATATTGACATGGTAAATGTGGTAAAATGCATGTTCTGTGTCTCCCGTGCGAGGAGGTGTGTTAGTTTTGAAAAGGACAAAGAAAAACATGAAAATTGCTTTTAAAAGAACCACTGTCCTGAAAGCTTTTAGGAACAGGTTAAACTCTGCGGTTGGGCAGTTATATGCTTTTCTCAATGTTATTTTTATGATGACCTGCAAGCTGTGTAGCTTGTTGAGGATGAAGTGCCGAGGTGCTGTGGATGGTGACAGGACTCTGCGTCGGGGAATGGACCTTCCCAAGCCCCGGGGGAGGGAGTGGGGAAGAGGTTGGTTACAAAAGAAAATGCTCCTATTTGTATGGACTTACCGTGTAAATCCATAGCTGTAAGGAAAGAAAGAAAGATAAAAGATATCTGGTAATATGTTATTATTAGATAGGGCTTTCTTTTCTTTATAAATGCTGAGGAGTTTCGTATTACAAGCATCTGTTCTTGCTTGTTTGCTTATACCAAACGTTTAACCTTTAGACTGCAGATTTCATTGCTATTTGTCTTCAAAATTTTTTTTTTGCTAATTTTAGAAAATTCTTTGAGAATTCAGTTTAAGTAAGTTTTGTACAAACAGAACTTGAAAAATAGTGAAGAGATGGCAGTGTTAACATATATACCTTGGACTGACCCCATGACGGGGACTCATTTTTCAGCAGAAGCTGAAAGGTCCTTCAAAGGTCCTGCAGCTTCCTGCATGCACTTGCGGAGGGCAGCGCTAGCTCTGTCTCAAGTTGCTCTATGTTTTACCATCTGCTCTTAGTGTTTGGGCTCCATATTGTCTGCACAGGGTGTGGAGAGAAGCCCTCTGCACTTTGAGAGCCGTCGTGTCCCCGTCCTGCCTCGCGGAGCCGCGGGTTGCTCCTGCACCCTGTGCCTGGCCGTGCTGACTGCAATGATGGTACCATCTCAGGGAGAAAACCAAAGGATGGGGAATTCCCTGGGGCTGCCTGGCCTCCAACCCGCTCAATGAAGTGGGGAATATCTGCATGCTCCGAGGAGAAGCAAAGAGGCACGAAAGATGCGGGTCTGCTATAAATGTTCTTGCTTGATTTACCAAGTGTTTGGAAACTCCTCTCCTTTGAAAAGATGGGGGGAGGAAAATAACTTTTGTGGCTTCCTTTTGAAGTCTCTTGATAGGAATACCTGTTGTCTTCCCCCTTGTGAAATCAGTGTCCGTGTGCGAACAGCTCGTACAAAGTCTCTTTTCCCACCGGATTGACGGGAGCTCTCTTACCCGATGACAAATGCGTTATAGAACTTGCAACCTGCTGTCTGCAACCTTAGAGTGTCTACTGTCATGTCAGTGAAAAATGCTGTGTGTTTATCAAAATTCCTTCCATTCTCATAAGTAATTCTTTTGATTAAAAGATGGATAGGTGAGGGGAAAAGAATGAGGGGAAAAGCTATTTTAAAAAAAAAAAAAAAGGATCACAGTTCTTTTCCAATCCCCTTAACACATCTCATCCAAGGAGAATAAAAAAATAAAATTCTCAAGTGTTAAAAAAGCTTAACGATCCATTTTGCAATGTACAGATGTAAAAGACCATCTGAATTTCCATTCATTTCTCAGAATCACCAATGTTCTGTAGCATGAAGTGCCAGAAGTCATAGAAATGAAAATTAGGAGATGGGAACACAGTCACTTTGAAAGGTGTAAAGATAGAGCAGTCCTTACAGCAACCATCACCCAATGCTGATGCACTCTCCAGAAGTATCCTGAGCTTTTGGATTACCCTAAAATATCTCACATTCTGGCCTGCAATTATACTTGTCAGAGCATGTAAATGACCTATGAAATGCTGTCTATGAAATGCTTCTCCTAACTTAATAAAGCATCTTCCCATAGCACTTCAAAGTGCCCAAGAAGATCCTCAGTGAGTTAAAGCAGAGATATCAGCAAACATCAAGGCAGAATAGCTGTGCAAATATCCTGGATCATGGGAAGGAGAAGAAATTCTGCCTTGATCCTACGAGCCAGTTTGTTACACGGGCTCTTGCTGTGGCTTTTGTATCTCTCTCCTTGAAACACAGAAGAGCTGTCTTACTTGAGGGGCTAGAGGTAGAGTCTGGTTTGCTCATCTTCATTTACAGAGCAGATGCTGAAACAAAATAACATTTCTCCCTGGTGTTTCTCAGTGATCTATCTGTCAGAAGGTTTTGTGCCTTCTGAAATAAAGACCTGTCAAGGCGTAACTGGGTGAGTAGATGCCATTGCTGGTAAAATGGTGAAGCAGCAGGGGATGTATCTTAAGTAATTTAGAATTTGAATTAGAAGTATGCTCAAAGGAAATACTAAACTTAGTTTTACAGGTGTTTATGGGAAGTAAATTGTATATGTAATTTCAAGTTTAAGGTTCTATTTTCAAAGTTTCATTTTTATTGGAAGCTGCTCAAAAATCTGTTTCCTACTGAGTATCACTCATTAGAAGGCTTTGCAAGTAGATGCAGTATCCTTAGCTCAGACAGGAAAAGCAGCATGAAAGGAATAAGGTACAACCAACACCAGCAGATTGATGGTGGTGGTGGTTGTTTTTTTGCTTGTTTTTTTCCCCCCAGTCACAGCTGTAGAATAAAGGAATGAGTGGAATAAGTTGGTATGGCCGATTCCTGCTGTAATCTCAGGAATCAGGCAGAGAGTCTAGATGTTGTGTGTGAAAATACAACTAGTTGGGGTGAGAATCACTGGGAGCTTGAGAAGGAGGCAAATTCGGAGGGTGATCTTAGCAAGCCGGCCAGTGAAAGCTCCGTCAAGGTGTGCGAGCCTTTGGAAAGAGCAACTGAGCCCCATTCAGTGTGAATGAGCTGGAGCCGGCAACTGCCATAGGAGTTCTGGTCTATCTTGGGAGGAAACCGGCAGCCGTAAGCGCCGTGCTTGACCTCAGGGTTTTGGAAACCCCAACCTGACAGAGCTTCTTCCATACGGAGTTTATAATGATGGAAAAGGGCCGTTTCTGAGGAGCTGGAGTCAGTGGTGCCCTGATGGACGTAGGGCGCTGAGCTCCCCGCTATGCCGCAAAGGGCTGGTCCCTCGGGCAGGGTCTGGTAGGAGCTGCAGCATCGAGCTGTGCCACGCGGGGCTGGCAAAACCACCCCGCTCCCCGTGTGATCCCTGCCTGGGGACGATGCCCTTGGCACCTGCGATGTGGCCTGAAAAGAAGGTTGGTGGAACCGGGCGGGAGGAGGAAGATTAGACTCCTCCCTGCTGCCCGTGTGGCTGCCTTGTGCACTTGGCTCCAGCACGCCTCAGGACAGGAGGAATCCTAAAAGTAGGAACGTGGAAATACGAGCAGTGCAATAACACCGAAAAGGTGAAGTTTTCTTTCTCAGGTGCCTTTTTGCAGCCTGTGAAACAGACACACAATTTCCATAGTGATGATCAAAGAGAAACCTGAAATATTGTTTGAATCTCAAACTTTTTCATCCCTTTCAAACATTTGCATGAAATTAATGCTTTGCCAACTCGACCTCTTTATTCTCCATCTATTGGCATGAAGAAAAAGCTCTGTGATTTCTGATGCTGTTATGTTGAAGACAATGTAATTTTGTAATTTTTAATGAAAATCATATCAGGGCACTGATTATGTGGTTTTATGCCATGTACTTTTGGTACGTACCAGTAATCCTTCTTAGTAATGAAATTAAAGAGATTGTTAATTATTTTTGGTTCAATGAAAGGATCATGTAGTGTTCTGTGTTAGTGCAGCTGTTTAGTTCAGTTGGAGGCAGGAATTTATTTTAAAATTGCTCTACAATATTTTTCCATTGTTACTTTTGTGTGAATGTTCAAATAATTTAAGGTGCAGTTTCTTACCCTGTCTACTCCAGAAAAATAACTAGGGTTTTTTTTTTTCTGAAATACCCCTGTGTGTATGTACACATGTATACACACAGACACACACACGTATGTGTGTACATATATATGCTGGAGATGCTATATTTAAAGGAAATGCAAAAGTTGGAAGTGTGTATATTTGAATGGAAACATGGGATTTTTTTTGTTTCCTTTTTCTACATTTGGAGTCAGTTATTACAGATTTGAATGGATAAATATTGGAAATATCTAATAATTGTTCCCAAGTGCATTCCTCCCTGCTGCTTGGAAAATGCATTAGTGATTTCCTATTGCTGTAGGGTTTTTTTCCCCACAACGTGCTTGGGCTTGAATTACAAATTGTCTCTGTGGCTCTTCAGAAGGAAATCTCAGTGCCAAATTCACAGAGAGACAAGGGTGGTATGAAAAAAAAAATATTTCAGTAGAAAGAGTGAAAAAGGGAATGATCTGCCTGTTCTTGCTGGGTAAGTGCTCGTCCATGTGAACATATGCTGGATGACCAGCTTGTCATTATCTGTTATAAAAATAATAGTGGACGTAACAATATAGGTTTGTGCATTGCCAGCCCTTGTCCGCCGCTTGTCACCACTGTCACACAACGTACATCCTTGCTCCTGTAAATGTGTTCATTTGAGCTGCCCATGTGTGCAGCTCTCTGGGTCGGTTCTGTGTTCGGCAGTATTTAGCGTGTTCTGTTTGGAAAGGTAAACTGAGCAAGAGAATAGGGCATGTGCTGGATTATCTATTTGTGCAAATGGCCTTGCTGAGCTCTGCACAGGGCTCAGTGCCCCAATGCTGCCCACCTTATGTGGGTGGCAGCGTGTCCTTGTCACCTCTGCCCGCAGCACAGCCCTTCTGCCGCTGCCAGAGTGAAACCAGCCCCGAGCAAACGGACTCGGGCGTCCTGGCAGGCCCTGATTTAACGGCAAAGAGGAGGCTGCGTTTCTGCCATACGGCTTCTTCCCTGGCATCTGAGCTTTGCTGGAGGATTCTTAGGTCCTTCCGCTGATGTTTTTCTTCTCTATCTCATTTTCCAAAGATTCTTTTTGCTATATAACACCAATAACACATCAGCTTACACAGATTCTTCAGTCTTTCAGGCAGCTGTTAGGTGTGCGTTTGTGCTGTGCTTCGCCCTTTGCATTGGGACTTTGTGTATTCTGCTTATGGCTAATAATAAGAAAAACAAGCCTCAATTTTTCTGTCATTCATACTAACTCTGTGTGCAGTCAGTCCTCTGACTTCCTTAGTCACATTACTATATATCAGAAAATAACGATGCCTTTATATAATTTGTAATTTTTAATCAGTAATAATGCAGCTTGTGTCCTTGAATACATAACATAGTGCTTTATTGCAAATAAATAATTAATGCATTTGGAAAGGATGTATTCATAGGGCTTAGTTTGCTTTGTACACAGGCTCTGGAAGGATTAACTTCAGCAGTCAATTCTAGGGATACAGTTCTTCCCAGTATCAGAGAGAATTGTAACTATAGATTTGACATTAGTTTAAGCTGAAATAGTAGTACTGACTACCAAACCTTCACACTGGATTGTACAGTACTGATCTGTACAGTTCGGTGTTCAGGAAGAGTAATTCTAATAATTTGCTCTTATTCTGAGTACAGAAGAGAATCTGCCTTCAGTCAGCTAGAAAAGAGCCATGAAAAGAGAGGAATTATTTATCTCTTTTTTGAAGATCTCCATGATGTATGTCTTCAAAATATCTCTCGACTCCTTGCACTTTTTATTTTTATTTTTTAATAGTCCTACCCATTATTAAAGTTTGGCTTGCTTCCCAGTGATGGCACAGATGGGGAAAATGAGCGACGGCTCCGGTCAGCTGCCTGGATGGCACGTGCCTTTCATGTGACTCTGAAGCTGTCAGCAGATACTGTGCCTAATGACAACCTTCACCATCATGTGTGCTTATTTACAGTTATTCACTTAAATGCTGCTATTTTGCCATTTAGATTTCAAGTAGATTTCTTAAAGCTTTTTTGGATGCAGAAGTTACAATGTGTATTTCCTTTTTCTCTCACTGTCCTGCTGGGCTCTTCTCTGTTTCCTCACTTCTCTGATACCTCACACAACTATTCAACTCCTTTTTGGTCATGAAGGGAAAGGTCCCTCAAAATAACCCAACTTTTTGCATTTTTTAAACTATTGAGAACTGCATGTACATTTAGACATTTCTTTTTTAGAGACTGCTGAGATCTCATGACATATATTTGGAAAAAAAAAAAAAAGTTAGCAAAGTTCTGCTCAAGTCCCACTTTGGTCCTTGTTCCTTTGAGTCGAGTGCCGGGGATGCACAGCAGCTAGTCAAGAGGGTTGTAGCAGGAACAAAGAAATTGGCAGACAAATTGGTACCTTTCCAAATCGCTGCCTCTGAAAGTTTTTGCTGCTCTAAGTGTCTTACAGGAGAAGCTTTTGGGGTTGTGAAGAAAAGGAAAGGGCCGTGTGGGTACCTCATTGCTACGGACTCGCTCAGGATCAGTGGTGGCCTCTTCCTTGCCATTTTGGGGCTGAGCACCCCTTCAGGGCTGTAAGAGCGTGTTTACGTGGCTCAGAGCCTTCTGTTCAGAGGCTAACGGAGGGAATAGGGCTGCACACTGCTTCTCCCTTGCATGTATTCCTGGCACCTGTGTGTGTATAATGCAGCTGCACTAGCCCTCAGTACATAGTAAACCAGGTCTGTTTTGGCCATCTTCTCCATCATGTAATTCCCACTCTCCAGTGGAGTATTCAACCTAAATACCTGGTCATTTCACTATCATCATCCCTCGTGGGCTCCACACAAATAAACCAAGCTTCTCCCACCACCAGTCATTTTTGCCACTGTTTTGGCAGCGTGAAGCTTCATTCTTTAGTAGTTCCATGTCAACTGAGGTGCAAGTTTGGGGTGAAATGATGGGATAGTCCCGTTATTCAGTACTTCAAGGTTTGAAGAAAGAGAAAGAAGAGGCATCTGCTGCTCATCTTCCTGTGTGGTGGCTTGAATCCCATACCTGAACTTGAGGTAACAGCATAACAGACATAAGCAAGGTTGTTTCCTGCAACTTCGTGCTCTAGTTGAGAATCTGTATATGCACTGATTGATTGAACTCTCAGGCATTTTATTTCAGTGTTTTCTGCTCTTTCTCAAAGGCTATAGCAATTAAAAAAAAAAACACCTTGGTTCTTAAATTGGCTGTTGTAATGGATTTCTCTGGACTGTCAGCTGAATGAAATAATGTTGCTAGCAAGTACAGGTATTTCAGTTCAGTTTTATTGCTTTAGATGAATTACAGGCCTACAATTTCAAATGCCTAATAAGTCCTACTGGAGGAGCAAAAAAGAAACATAAGTGCAGTGTCTTTCTTTTATGCAAATATTATTATTAAGATGAATAAAAGCCCTAAGTAAAGAATAGCTGCAATGGGAATAGAAACAGAGAAGATGAGACATAGTATCAGTTATGGTTTAGGGTTCAGTACAAGATTTTCTGTAAAAGTCATTCTCAAAACCTGCTTCATCCATCTGCCAGGTAGGATTTCCGCATCTAAGCAGGCAGACAGCTCTAGTAGAGGAAAACACCAACTTGGGGAATTTTCTGGCCAATACCTCTTAAATTTTTCTGCAGCAGTTCATCCAAAGGTTGCCTTCTGTGCAGTGCTGTGGCTGCCATTCTTTCCCTGTTATTGATATAGTGTCTGTTTTGAGTAGAAGTAAGCAGAGAAATGGGGAAAAGGGGCTGGGCCAAGGGAATGCATACTGCTTGCTGTGTGCTTCGTGGCTGGAAGGAATCCATCGCTGGTCAAGTGAAGAGGGCTCACTGCACCGTGTTCCTGTTCTGCACTGCAGCACTCTAGTCTTCTGCTCCTCTTGCTGTCAAACCCACCAAATCCAATGTTTCCTCCTCCTCCTCCTGCAGAAGCCCCAGCATGAGAGATGCTGCCTCCCGGTTCCGCGCAGTCCGGCGGGTGCTGAGCGCTGCCTGAGGAGAGCAGGGTCCGTGCGAGTCGTGCTCTTGAAGCAGTGGCCTGCGTTCCTACAGACGTGTTATTTTTTAATTCGGAGCCGCTCCCACATTTGCCGCTTGCATCCTCTGGCATTCCCCTGCTCAGCCGTGCTCTTCATTTGCAGCATGCTCCGCCACCGCCGCGTCCAATATCGGGCGCAGTGTGAGACAGAGCAGCTCGGGAGCTGCCGAAGCAGCTGGCAGGCAAATGAGATAATGCAGAGCAGCAGATAACGGGCAGACGGACAGGCTCCACGGGTGCCTTGTGCAGGGGAACCGTTTCACATGAAGACTCTGAACTCAATGTGCTTCCACAAAGCAAACTTAATAGGGGGAAAAAAACAACAGAGGGGCTTTAAGGGCTGTTTAAGTCATAAAATTGACTATTAAGAAAGAGATTTTGGACAAAAGAATAGGTAACCATTCTTCTTGTTGATCTGAGAGCAATTCATTTTGTACCTGCATAGAGGTTTGTGTTTTTGCTATAAGGCAGTTAACATGCAGAGGGGAAAATTAGGACCTGCCTTCTGCAGGCTGTCACTTCAGGTCACTCAGCTTGTCCCAAAGGGGAGGTTTGTTACCTCCATTGGTTTACTGTGTTAGGGTTTCTATTTACCTGTCTTTTATATATGTGCAATAGAGTGCATGTGTGAACTGTGCATTTCAGAGCGTGAAATAATTGTTGCTACAGTCCTTCGAAAACAGCAGAGTCGAGGATGTTTCTATGGACTAATCCTAGGGAAGCTGGGATAGGGATTGCTCCCTGGCTTGTGGCCAGCAGCCGCATTCCTGCTTTCTGCTCCCACTCTAAACACACGTGGATTTCCTCCTCCTGTCTAGCAACGGCCTTAGTGTTTGCATCGATAACTGCACAGATCCTGTCAGAGCACAATATATGGTTGTCTTGCTGCTTTAACATGCAGTTGCTCTCGGTTTTGCTCTGCGCTGGTATTTCCCTGGAGTCTCCATTCTGAGCATTCTCTCCCTTCTGTGTCCCTTTTCTGATCATGCTTTAATTACATTTTTAAATGCTTTCTGTGTTACCATCTCCACCACCTCAATTAGTTCACCTCCAACTGTGTGAATTTTTTAATAAGGAAGCACGAGGCGTTTGCAGCAGTGCTGAACTGGAGCTTTTCTTATCTGCCCGTGGCAGGCCTTCCTTGGGGCCACGGCGGAGTATCCAGGGCTGCTGCGGGCTAATCTGTTAGCGACGTGGCTTGCCCTTTGGGTTTGATTTGTTTTCTGGGGGTTCGAGTGCTCTCAGCCGCTGCGGAGACTCGTAACGTGGCTCTCCCAAGCGGAGAGGGCGCGTGGGGAGCGAGGCCGCCGTGACGTCGCTCGGCCGCCGTGACGTCGCTCGGCCGCCGTGACGTCGCTCGGCCGCCGTGACGTCGCTCGGCCGCCGTGACGTCGCTCGGCCGC
>PTEX01000541.1:59411-103633 GCA_003342815.1 Eudromia elegans | reverse complement strand
TGGGCTCCTCTGGAGCTCCCGCCTTTGGTGGCAACCTGGGGCTGGGGGGCCTCTACGGCGCCGGCGCCACCCTGGGCTCGGGAGGCCTCTGCTCCWTYGGACGACCCTACGCTGCACCTGCCTGCAGCCCCTGCCCTCTGCCACGCTACAGCAGGAAGCTGTGGGGACCCTGTGGACCTTGCTAAGTCCTGGCCTCGATGACATCGCCTCCACCGCTCCTCTCCTCTCGTCTTGTCTCCTACCTGAGATCCTTCTGCTTCCAGCCCATTTATCTCCTCCTATGTGGTCCAGTAACTTCTGCAGCAGCACCATGGATGCCAGGACATCTCATCTCTGAAGAGTCACCATGTGGGAGAATCTTGAAGCATGGCCTTGGTAGAAGACCAGACTGGCTATCTTCCTTTTCGTCCTCGTATGTCTCTCTCCATTCCACTTCTTCTCACCTTGCAATAAAACGAGTCTGCAGCAAAACCCTGTCTCTTTTGTGTCTCTTCCAATATCCTCTGAGATTTCAATTCTACCCTTGGCACATGGCCTATGTGATAATGCGTAGCAGGGTCTCTCATTGCACCTCACAAGAATCAGGCCAATTTCCACTTGTGTCTGCACTTGCAGAGGTGGGAGGCTCATGTCCCATCCTACTTCTTTGGGGATAACTGTGGACAGTCCCTTGGCCGGCAGACAGAGGTTGAACTGAGGGTTTCTGCTTTCCACGCCCAGCGGGAGAGGTTTCGCACTGGGGAGGGATTTTCACAGGTTCTTTTTATTTTTGGCAGTTTCTTGTGCTTTGCATTTTAACAGATTCTCTCCAGAGAATGCAATCTCCAAATATAATGGAGTCGCTTATATGCGACTACCCTAAAAATTGTTCCCTTTTTACCATTTTTGCTGATTTTTGCCCATATTAGACCAGACTTTATCCCCTACAGTTGGCATGTGTATTGCTTTGCACCGTGTTGCTAAAGTACTTGCCATTACCTTAATTCTCATGTGCTAACACACCAAGTTTATCCAGTCTTCAATGGACTTCTGTCTAATGCCACTCAGCTCTATGTTATCGGCTTGTAACACGGAGCTCTCCCAAGTGATGTGGCAATGCCATTAAAGCAAGGAGATAATTAGAGGTATTCCAAGACTGATCCTTTTGTAACCAGTCTTGTAACCTCCTTCTGTGCCTATAATTCCCATATACCATTAGACACTGTTAGAATAGGTATATATATGTTTATCCACTCTATTTTGCAATCAGATATGAGCTCACCTTGCGCGGGCATCCAACTCAAACAGAAGCTACGTAATCACATTAGCTTGGTGCCAATACCTCTAACCATAGCTTGTTATCTTAGGCTAGGCACTTGCCACCCGAGGCAGTTGGCATCCAAGCAGGCCACGGCTGCTGCTCTCTCCTGGAATTTGGAACTCAGCAGTTCGGTCATGGTGGACTATCATTTGAATTAAGTGTCTCTTAGAGGCTGCGCCTAGGAGCTTTCATAGGTGCAAAAGCCAAAAGGAAAAGAAAACCTACTCTCGTAAACCTGCCCCAGGAACTTCCCTCAGCTGAGTCTAGGGGAGAAGGGGTTCTGCTCAGTAGAAGAGAAGCCCTGAGCTAAGGAGGCACAGGGCAACATCATCAGCTGTCATCTAYTATCTTCTTACAATAAATGCATATTTCCCTACTAATGCATGTCATCAAAACACTGTTGAGTTCAGCTCATTACTACTTGCGGCACAAGGCAGTCTGACATGCCTAGTTACACTCAGAGGAAATGAAAGTGCCTGATAAAATCTCATTTCCATAACGCTGGCAGAGCTTCTAACTTGCAGTGACACAGCATTTCTTCAGAGCAAGAAATGATACACTTACACATGCCAAATTTCTTTGAAAGAATCCCAAGGAAGTAAAAGGGAAAGACTGTGAAGCATTGATTCCTTCTCTTTTTACTTCACTTGCTGACTTACTCCCTTGGTCACAACTTCCCTGAGGCAACAACTATCATAGTAGCACTTAACAATAATGAAGAGGCAGTACTTAATCTTTGCTCACCAGATACATATCTAAAAGACTATCTACCATTGTTTCTCTTCTGCCTATTGTTTATTCCCAAAATCTAGTTTAATGGGACTTCAGGCCAGATTTTTCTTTACTTCAGACAGGGATATAGTACCATGCTTTCCAATACATGAACTCCATGTGGATGCAAAAATAAATGGACTAAACTATAACTATAGGGCAGTGGGAAGGAGGAGGGGGGAAACAAAACAGTCCCAGAAGACCAACTGCTACAGTATTTAGTGTAGGAGAAAGCTAGAGAGAGAATATCACCTCAATAGGGACAAAAAAATGGCAGAGAAGCTTCCGCTCTGAGCCCAACCACCTCCCTGCAGGAATTTTGGTTGCAGGATAGAGTTGTTTAAGTAGTGTAAGAGACTTTCATATCTTTGACTGCACGCTCAAAGTCACTGCTTYACATGGGCCATGGACAGAGGACACACTTTGACCCCCAGGGGACATCCAGGAAATACGAGAGGCAAGATTTGACTGCAGACTCATTTTATTGCAAGGTGAGAAAAGGTAGACTGGAAACAAACATACAAAGACAAAGCAGACAGAGCGCCAACTTGGGCTTCTGCCAAGGCCRTACTTCAAGCCTCTCCCACGTGGTGGCTCTGGCAGGGAGAAGATACCCTGACATTGATGGTGTTGCTCCAGGTTTGGCTGCTGCAAAGGCATGGAGAAGATTCAGTGTCAATGAGGATGGAAAGAGAAATTAAAAGAGAAATGAAACTGTAGAGCTGCTGAACATCTCCAACTCCACTGTATCCAGTGGTGATTCTTGATGCTCTGTCCTTTAGCTCAGGCGGTTACTTGTGGGTCAGGATTGCGTCTCCTCTTTGCCGGTTCTTCTTGCTCAGGAGCCATTTCTGSCASGTTTAGCAGGGCCCGCAGCTGCCACGGCGGTACCTGCCGTACCGGTAGGAGTAAGGGCTGCAGTATCCAGACCCAAAGGATCTACCATAGCCATACAGACCCCTGTAGCCCAGTGAGGAGCTCCCATAGCCAAAGGATCCCCCATAACCCAGGGAGCCTCCATAGCCATAGAGGCCTCCATAGCCCAAGGAGGAGCCTCCATAGCCATAGGAACCCCCATAGCCAAGGGAGTAGCCTCCATAGCCACCAAAGACTGGAGCTCCTGAGGAGCCCACAAACGATTCCTGAGGGAAGGAGCTGAGGATGGCGCCCGGGAAGGTGACCACCRCAGGGGGAGGCTGGATGACGGTGGTGGAGTCGGGGCACTGCCGCACGCAGGGCTCGTTGCAACTGTCGGCCAGGGGCTGTGGGCGGGCGACGCCGCAGCTGGTGGTGGGACACAGGTCGTAGCAGGACATCTTGTGGGGACGGAGGTCAACTGTATCACAGAGAGAGCAAGGCATTATGTACATTCCCAAAAGTGCCGTATAGTTCCTTGTCTTTCCTCAGACAGGACTCCTCTGAAGCACATAGATCTACCCATAGCTCTTAGAACCAAAAAATGTAGCAGAGTAGTAAAATTAGTTGCTCACAACCCTTGGTGAGTCACCACCTCAGCAAGGACTAGGAGTCCAAGGACGGAGTGTGTCGTTGTGCATAATTTTGTGACACTGACTCTTCCTTCCCACTGATCCCTTTTTTGCTGAGTCTTGTGGGAACAGGGATTATAAAGCATTCCCTATTCAGATTTACTAACTTATTTAATGAGGTTGCTCCAAGAAAATTGCAGAGATTATCACACCTTGCTTCCAAACATTCATCTAACACACAGAAAAGTTTAGGACTAGCCTCACGGCACAGCTATTTCCTTCTGCGCTCTGAGGTCTTTTAAATAGATCTCACTCCAAATTATTCTTCGCATTTACACAGAAATCCCATAGCTTCTCTGTGAGCTCATTTGTTCCCTCTGTGCATTGAATCAGTCTATTACAGTGTTCTCAACAGCTCTCATTTCCTATACCCTATTCAACGTAATTCAATTCCTTATCTCTGCTAGCATTCATAACCATGTGTCTCTAACGTAAAAAGCCTCCAGTAATCTTGACTTTTTTTCCCTCTTCCAGTTTCCCAGTGAAAATAAAAAAGGAAATCCATATTGAATTAGCTATATCATTTCCTTAGCTGCTGAAAGTGAATAAACTACAAAATTACTTCTCTACCTTCCATTTTGCTTTGAAAGGAAATAGTCATCTCAARTGCAAGGAGAGATAGCACCTTTAATAATTTTGGAAAGCCTTTATCTTTTCTCCTACTACTTGATCCCAAATGGAAGACACCATCCTAGGCTGAAGTCTACAGCAAAGAGATATTCTAGTAGTCAAAAAAAGAAGTGACTTACCAATTCAGCAAGAAGAACGAGTGGAGAAAGACGTTTGGAAGAGCTGAGCGAAGAGAGCTTTTATAYAGTCCCTTGACCGCCCCGGGGATAAGAGCCAGTTTCATGAATGCGAAGYTAATGAGTTGACACTGCACATTTTTTGTATTGATACCTCCGCAAAGTGTTGAAATTGTTTTGCTTTCTGTTTATTGCCTGAGCCAAACTATCATGTAACATAACAAGCTCATTACGTCACCAAGTTCTTTCATCTGAAACACTGATGGGCAAAATTAATGCATCTTTCATCTTAAAACATGATTCATGAAATTACCATCAGTTTTCTATCCTCTTTAGAGTTGCACCCTATATTAAGCGGCTTATACATATTTACTTATTCTGTTGCTGCCTTATATGATAATGATGCTCTAGTATTTATCAGAAACAACCTGCTGTGAGATGTTTCTTTCCGAGTCCCTTACATCAGGCATCTCTCAAAGATAAATTACAGTTTATCATTAAATCCTCTGAAGGCATGTAGTATTTTCTGCTGCCTTAGTTGTTTCTACCTGAGATGTGATACAACTCATACAGGAGCTCATTAAATTTTTCAGCACTCTTGCGATCGATTTTTTTGGGGGGAGAGCATCCCTTAACACATACGAGTTGTTGTCCTAAATATCCTTTAAATCTGAACTCTCGAACTAGAGCCTAAAGCTCAGTTTGGTTCTGAACAGAAAGGTATTTATAACATTTGGGGTGAAAAACTCAGCTCACACTAATTCATCCAGGAATGTGAAACTTATTGGTGTCCTGTTTGCCCATCTTCTATGTTTTCTCTCTGCTTTTCTTGTGGTCAGTCTGCAAGTACCTTGCTTTATGGATGATCTTTGGGAAACCACACATCCCAGCCAGCAAGGACTGAGGGCATCTCTCTGTAGGAAGCAATTACAAGCTGGAAAATGATCAGAAAAAGCAAAGGCTAGCTTCTGCTGAGGTTTCCTTCTTTGTTTATGGCACCACTGTTGGTTAAATCATCAACATAGTTATCTCCTAATCATCTGTTATTTCCTAAATAAGCTTCTCCAACCCTTGAGATGCACTAGATTCCCTGAGCTATAAAGCTGTCCCAGTGATTTCCGAGAACATTCAAAAAGATTTTCTAACACTTCACAACCACTCATTACAGCTTGCACATGCTATTTCATAAYTATAAGAAAAAAAGTATGTCTGGATATTTACACCCACTATTATGAAAGATTAGCTCATTCAGATAGATGTCAAGGTCACTTTGGTCGTTCCGATAATGAGTTCATGGTTTATAACACTTTTGGGAGCTTCATTTCTTTGATTTTCTTCAACTAAACTTCACCTTCCTTATATTCAAGAGTACATTAGTCCAGAAATGGAAATCCACTTACATTACCCGAAGTATTAACWAAAAATCATGGGATACAATGGGTTGTATGCCAACAGAATGAAGTCTTCAAAGGTCATTTGAACTCCTAAGAGAAGACTCATTTTGTCACCAAATACACTTGGAGTATATTGAATTCATTAAATTGAAAGATCTGCACCCAGACAACAGAAAGGATAGTCTTCCTATCATCTTAATCACCTGGGACTCCCAAAGAAGTGGTGTCATCTAAGTGCTTCCCATAACTCTAAATAAAGCAAGGAAATAAGACAAAATAATTCTGCGTATAAAGTCTGGAGATAATGGTGATCACTGCGGTGGAAAACTCCTGTCACGCTACACGTGAGTTTGAAGTGCCTGTAACACACAAAAACAATTTCAGCACTTTGAGGAGCCGTGTCCTACAATTTGGGGCTGGTACCTAATTATGAGCTCATGCATAGGATGCCTAACACCCTCTGGGCAATCTACGAGCTATATAAGGGCTCACTCCACTGAGGCTTCCTAAGCACTTCTCTCAGCCTGTTCTCCTTGGTGAATTCGGTAAGTCAGATTTCTTCCAAAATCTGTAAAAGTTAACTTCTTGTTAGTAATAATTGATTTTAACTTAAGGTTAGGTTCTCTCCCCCTACTGCCAGGTCATCAAWGTGTTTTTTCTCTAGAAATCATGTTGGTTTTCCCATTGAATGCTGGTCCTTTATAAAGGCAAGATATAGAAGCAAACAGCGGGGATATTCTGAGCAGTTTTGAATCCAATTTTAATGCTGCAGAGAGATGCTAGACCATTTTAGGAGATAAAGAATTGTTCTTATAGGTGACCATAATTCTGGCAACATTCAACAGAGAGGTGTTCAGTTTTTTAAAAGGAAATGATCAAGCTGATTAAATAGAAACTGACTGTAACACAATACTTTAGAAATTAACCTTAGTGCGAATAACAAAAGGAATAAGTGGATTAGGATGATATTGCCGTACTAAAGTCAATAGACTCTAGCTTCCAGTGCAAAGATTATCATAGACAATATACTTAGATCCTGACTTATTATTGATAGCCTGTTTGACTCTTCAGTATCACAATCTAATGTTTGATACTTCTTTGTTATTAATGTAAATGACCACGTCTTGCAGACWGACCTCCGTCCCCACAAGATGTCCTGCTACGACCTGTGTCCCACCACCAGCTGCGGCGTCGCCCGCCCACAGCCCCTGGCCGACAGTTGCAACGAGCCCTGCGTGCGGCAGTGCCCCGACTCCACCACCGTCATCCAGCCTCCCCCTGYGGTGGTCACCTTCCCGGGCGCCATCCTCAGCTCCTTCCCTCAGGAATCATTTGTGGGCTCCTCAGGAGCTCCAGTCTTTGGTGGCTATGGAGGCGCCTCCCTTGGCTATGGGGGTTCCTATGGCTATGGAGGCTCCCTTGGCTATGGAGGCCTCTATGGCTATGGAGGCTCCCTGGGTTATGGGGGATCCTTTGGCTATGGGAGCTCCTCGCTGGGCTACAGGGGTCTGTATGGCTATGGCAGATCCTTTGGGTCTGGATACTGCAGCCCTTACTCCTACCGGTACGGCAGGTACCGCCGTGGCAGCTGCGGGCCCTGCTAAACGTGCCAGAAATAGCACCCAGGCCAAGGAAGAACCAGCAAGCAAGATGCAATGGGTTTGCAGCCGAAGCTCTGAGCTTGCACTGCTCCGGCTGAAGACCCTGAAGCTCTCCCCCTTCAGCTCCTATTAAATGTCTCCTTTTAAACTCTTGCAATTTCTGACCTAATGCTTCTCTCCTCATGTCTCCCAATTGCCTGGGGTAAATATGTAACAAAATTGTGCAGTTTAAGCTCCTATTTTTCCATATCAACTTCTAAGAAAGATCATCTATGAATGTATAGCTGTTTGGAGAGCAGTTTTATATTTCTTAGAGGATCTGGAAATGTCTTATTTTCTCAGTATCATTAAAAGTTTTCTGCATCTAATTTGTACTTTCTGGTTATTTCCATCATCTCTTCCCCCTCATATATTTATCCTGTTTGTATGACAATAATCTCGCCTCTATTYCTGTTCAATAACAGGTATGCACAATAGAGGGAAATGCTCTGCTCAATGTAGCAGGAAAATAGGAGATTTCAAGTGCATAAACATAGTACATGAGCTCTCAGCTTCAAAGGACTTTGTCCCATCCTCCTCCTCTCCCTTTTTCACGTGCATATTCTTAATACTTCTGAAAAGTTTCCCTCATGGAAAGGTGAATGCGGTACATTCATTGATTATAGGTATTGTTGGTAGAAGAATTAAATAATACTTTAATAAACCTTAAGTACTCGCCAAATATAATACATAACTGGAACTTAGTGAAAAGTTCTTCCTAGCACATCTTTGATTCATCTCTCTGAACTTCAGGTGACCATCTAAATATTGAAACTCTTTCCTCAGAGACAGTCTCTGAAAAAAAGTGAATTAATTTTCTCTCAGACACTTAAAGAAGGAAAGTTTCTAAGGTATCTAAATAAAGTATAGGCAGAAAGTAACTATAGTGCCCAGAGAGTTTAGAAGATAGACAAGACTATGAGTCTGYACAGATTTTTCCAACCCTGAGCTGGAAAGTGAACAGCTCATGCAGTTCCCCATGGATCCCCACTTTTTCTTCAGAGGAAGCCTTCAAAACAGAAAAAGCCATTTTTACTCCCTTAGTCTGCAACTCTGCCTCCCAGCTTCTCCTGATGAATGACCTTTAATTTTTCTCACCTGAGAAAGACTGTTCTTCCTTGAAGGTCTACTTTCTGTGCCCCATAGCCTCCTGCCTGCCCTCTCAATAACTCCATTTATCCATACCTTTTGCCCACCTCTCCTGACCTCCCTAAATCTCTTCCCACGTAGGAGCATCACTCCCACCTGAGGCTCTCAGCTGCAATCTCTTCCCCCCCAATAATTTCTTTGAATCCTACTTCACTGCAGGTATGGAAGCAGCTCTGGCGCAGGTCCAAGTGTCTCCTTAGGCAAAGGGAGTTTAGGGTAGTTATTTTCATAGAATGGYTGAGGTTGGAAGGACCTCTACAGATCTAGTCCTCTAGTCCAACCTCCCTGCTCCAGCAGGGACACTCAGAGCACGGGGCACAGGGTGACCTCCGGGTGGATTTGGAAGATTTCCAGAGAAGGAGCCTCCAAAACGTCTGTTGGCAGCCTGTTCCAGGGCTCTGTCACCCTCACAGGAAAGAAGTTCTTCCTTACATGAAGATGGAACTTCCTTGTGTTTCAACTTGTACCCATTATCCCTTGTCCTATCACTGACCACCACCAAGAAGAGTTTGGTCCCCTCCTCTGCACATTCACCCCTCTGGTATTTGTACATATTGATTGGATCTCCTCTCAGTCKTCTTTTCTCCAGGCTAAACAGTCCCCACTCGGTCAGTCCTTCCCTATATGGTAGATGCTCCAGTCTCTCAGTTATCTTCATTGCTCTGTGCTGGAACCTCCGTAGAACCTCCACATCCTTCTTGTCCTGGCGATCCCAGAGCTGTCCCCAGTAATCCAGGTGCCTCCCMTGAGCTGAGCAGGATCCCCTCCCTTGCCCTGCTGGCAACACTCCTCCTGATGCAGCCAGGAGCCCATCGGCCATCTTGGCCACGAGGGCATGTTGCTGCCCCATGGTTATCTTGTTGTCAACAACAGGGTTTTCAGTGCTCATTGTTTTCTGAACACTGGTTTTACAGTGACCCAGCCCAGCTGGGGAGGAAACGCTGGTGCTCACAAACACCTGTAATAAATTGAACACAGCAAAGGCAGGTTGACCGCATTGAGGCCTGGGCCATTTTAGATGTGCTTCTGAAGTCAGAACCTCATCCTAAATAATGATTGGAGTTTGGTTCTGTTTTGTTTTGTTTTCCTTCAGCCCTCCTTTTCTAAATGTCTACAGACTTAAGAATTTTTATCCATAACAGCAGAAATGAAAACCAAAATTCTCATTGTTTGATGCAAAGCAGAATCATTTTAATGAGAATTAAACACTTGCAGGAAAAGCATTTCAAAGTAGCAAGAACAAGCAGCACAGTGATGAGAGGTCATTTCATAACTTGTCTTCTGCAGTGAAGAGCCATTTTGCAAGGAATTAAGTTACAGACTTTACACGATCTGTTACTCACATAGGTGGAAAAGCAAAGAGTCTGTAAGTGGGTGTGAAGAAATTAAAGATATGCTGTGCATGTCCAGCTCCGTGGTGGTAGGACTGTAGCGATCAGGATGTAGCAGCGTTTCTTGAGGAACTCTGCTGTGGGTCAGGATTGCGTCTCCTCTTTGCCGGTTCTTCTTGCTCAGGAGCCATTTCTGCCAGGTTTAGCAGGGCCCGCAGCTGCCACGGCGGTACCTGCCGTACCGGTAGGAGTAAGGGCTGCAGTATCCAGACCCAAAGGATCTGCCATAGCCATACAGACCCCTGTAGCCCAGCGAGGAGCTCCCATAGCCAAAGGATCCCCCATAACCCAGGGAGCCTCCATAGCCATAGAGGCCTCCATAGCCCAGAGGGGAGCCTCCATAGCCATAGGAACCCCCATAGCCAAGGGAGTAGCCTCCATAGCCACCAAAGACTGGAGCTCCTGAGGAGCCCACAAACGATTCCTGAGGGAAGGAGCTGAGGATGGCGCCMGGGAAGGTGACCACCRCAGGGGGAGGCTGGATGASGGTGGTGGAGTCRGGGCACTGCCGCACGCAGGGCTCGTTGCAACTGTCGGCCAGGGGCTGTGGGCGGGCGACGCCRCAGCTGGTGGTGGGACACAGGTCGTAGCAGGACATCTTGTGGGGACGGAGGTCAGTCTGCAAGACACATCAATGAGTAGAATAAAAAAGAAGGAAAGACTTGAAGAAAAAATACATTTTGCATTAACCTTTCAGAAGAGTATAGAACATCAGGTAAGATTCCCYAGTTTGCAAACTTGATGTCTTATTAATTCACAATCCCTTTTTCTAAAAAGAAAACCTCTGAGAGTTCTGGGGGAAAAAAAAGTCTATACACAGAAAATTACATTAGGAACATTATATCCATCTATTTCCCCTCACAAGGATTCTGCAAATAATTTAGATAAATATTCATACATAGTGCAAAAAAACTAAAGCAGAGAAACAAATTGACTGTTTCCAAGTCTTCTGGTGATTCAGGAGGAAAACTTCATCTTGAGTTCGGTGGCTCTAGACGAGATGTAATTTATTATATATATTTTAATTACAGTAGCTTCTCCTTCCCACTCATCCCTATTTTACTGGGAGTTGTAGGTACACGGATTATGAGACGTTCCCTGTTTGGATTGCTCACAAAGCAATTTGACAAGACAATAAATCATCARGTGGTGGAGTTATTATCCTTGTTCCCAGCTAGGCTGCTATTGTATTGAGACAATCTGGAATAACTTCAACTTAAGTCAGTATTCTAGGCTCTGATAACTTTCAAAAATCTCTTTTCAAATGACTAGTCCCAACACAAAGAAGATCTCCTCAATAAATCCAAGAAATCAATTTTCTCTCCTCTAACTTTAGCGATTTTCTTTAAGGATGTTTCTACTTGAATCATTGTCTTTAATACATGATATTTTAAGTTCTCTTCTCTACACACCATGCCTTGCTATTCCCCAGAATTGTTCTGAAAAAGAACGTGGAATCAAGAACACAAAGCAGAGTAAAAGCAGGAAAAAGCGGAGGGCTTTCATAGATGCATAGCTTGTTTGTCTCAAGCTGGACGTCTACTGCAATGGTGCCACCCTTACTAACAGTTGAACCACACAGTATTGCAAACCTTTGGAACAGGTTAAATGCCTTCCAGTTAGGAAGCACTGTGCATGTCCCAGAGTTTCTGATGCCAAGCCGGTACCTCTACACATCCCTTGAACAAAATGGGAGATCCTGCCCACCCAGAGCCGGCTTTGGGATCTTTCWCCCAATCCAGCCCAGAAACACTCTACAGAATGAATGGTGGACGTCCACTGAAGTTGAGATCTGCAGTAAAAAGATGCATTGGTAGAGAGAGAGAAGAGTCAGACTTACCCAAGCTGTGGAGATGTCAAGTGAAATGTGTGGAAGAGCTATGAGAGAGAAGAGCTTTTATACTTTATCGTAGCACCTAGAGGTGTAAGAATAAAATTGGTTGCCCGCCCAAATTTCAGGCATGTGTAAACTCTAGAGATGATGAAATTGCTTTGCTCATTGTTAGGGTTTATGTGTCCTTTCAAATTCTTCTGTAATAGGACTTAAACATTATATTAGATTACAGAGAATTCTTTCATCTTGTGTATTGTTGGGGAAAATTAATACCTGGCATCATTCCAGTTGCTTCCTTGGAATTAGGACAGAAATTAAGCCAGCTCCACTCATATTAATTTAACACCGAGAGAGCATCTCAAACATTTATCGGAATCACAAACTGCTGTCATGGACAAGATTTTTAAGTACATGTAATTCACATTGCAATCTGCCAGGACGGAACTAAAAGATGTCAATGTAATGTGCAGGAAGGTTGGAGATGCTTTCCACATACTTACCTTCCCCACCCACATGTGGGGGAMAAARCACCCTCAGAAACCGATGACTTAGGAGGTGGAGAAGCAGCCTTTATTTTCTTTTAGTGGTGGATTTTGTTTCTTTTTTTTTTTTTTTACTTTGTTTTTGGGGAGAAGGGAGGAAGGGTTTTCATTTGTTTTCAGAGATAGGCATGAAATGTGTTTCTAAGTTAAATAAAGCTACAGTGGGATTATTGAACTGGTCTGTAGTGACAAGCCAAACAGATTTTTTTTTCAGGTATTCCTTGTGTGATGCTGTTACTGCATAAYAGTACTTGAGAATAGTTATTAGTCCTAAGAAGACTTGAGCTTTTTCGGTACAGATGGATCCTAGGGTGTGAAAAGAGATAATTTTACAGAAGGGCTGTGAATTGCTGACTTTGATTCTGCAGAACTCATGACTGTCTATTGTTGTTTCATGCCACAAGTCAGATTTGGGCTGAGTTGGCAGTTTCTGCAAATAGGGAACAATTACGAACTTGGAACATATCATGTGGAACAAAGGTTTCTTCTTCCCTTGTTTACCAGTGTATTATTTTAATGCTGTATACTCTATGTCACAAATTATCTCTAAATTATGAGCTAGGTTTTTGGCCTTTGAGGTGGTTAGAGCTTTTCCCGGACAATAATATTTCCAAACTTCTATGGAACAAGTCTTTTCATATGCCACAAACTATCCMCTAATGATTTGGGAATGAACTCTTACAATTAGGCTAAATGAATGTACCATTTCAGTACCTAGCAATTATGAAGTGGCATCATATTAAAAAATGTAAGTCAAGGTCGTTCGTGTCCTTCATGACTGATTCCCAGATATCTGCAGATCTTCACTTCTCTTAAATACAGAAGTATGGAACAAAATATAAACTATTTAAAGACATATATTTTGTAGGCTTTATGATCAACACAGCTTTGTCATTTGCAGTTGTACAACATCAGTTCACAGAAAAAAGGATTTGGTTATTTTCTTAGATTTTTCCAGCTCTACCAATTCAACAGCCATATGCAGGTATCATTTGTTCTGTGTCTATCATGGCATATCTTCAGGTATCTTTAGCAAATTACCCCCATTCAGCTTCCATTTCTATGTTTACTTCTCCACTGCCTTCAGGACTGCCGTGTCCAAAGAGTATTGATGGATTCTGGAAGTTTTTATATTAAGATACAGTAGATTGGATGATGCAGGTGACCCATGTTTAGCAAATCAAGTGTTTCATAACCTTAAGAACAGAAAGAGCACACCATAGAGCCAAACAAAAGAAAAACATTAAAGACCTCAGAAGACCTCTTAAGGTCACAGGGAGTTTTTCCTGTTTTCCTTTGGGCATTGTATTCACCTCAAGTAAAGTATCTGAGAGTGAAAATGATAGATATTACTAAAGAAATCCCCAAAAGTTGCTCCAAAGAACTCCACTCAGTTATCTGACAGCCTGGTTTCAATGCAAAGATCTGTGCTCATCAGGTGATGAGCCATCCAGTGAGCCACCTCGTATTGCCTTAATGATGGAGAAGCTAAGGAGAAAAGTTAGCATAATTCCTGCTCTGCCGCCACGGATGTGAGTGGAATGATAACATGATTATGACCTGCAACAATTTGAGGCAAAAGAGGCCTCTGTGATGAAACACACCTATCACGTTTTATGTGAACTTGAACCAACAAATAGTCAGCAAAATTTTGAGGACCTACGCGACCCATTAGTTTTGGGTTTGCCCCAATTATGTGTATGCATAAATTGTAGCTTGGGTGATCCCCATGATCTGGGGAACAGTATAAAAACTCTCCCCACTCAGGGCTCCTCATTCCACCTTTCTTGCCTTAGTTGCCTCAGAGAGAAGGTAAGTGTCATTCTATGAGCTCTCTTCTCTAAAATTCATCTATCTCTCTTCTGTATATCAATCCAGGTTAGAATCAACTATTAAGTATTCTAAGTCTTAATAATTTGGAGTTATTTCTCGGTATATTTGTTTTTCTTATTTGATGTTAGATATCAAGATATTCAAGTTTTGAAGAGTAAGAGCAAGATTTTCAGAAATGGTCATTTTCCGCTAATACAACCATGAGCTATTCAAACAATGAAATAATTTGAAATATATTAGTAGAGACCTTTTTCAAGTTCAAGTCATCGGGAGCTTTTAGAGAATATTGCATACACATTTTTGACATTACGTGTTTACATGTATGTATGTATTTGTTGCGGAGACAGGCTACCCAGGAGTAATATGAAAGTATCTATGGAAACACTGGCATGGAGAGGTGGAACTAGGGAAAATGACCTAGCTTTCATGCTGCCTTTCTCTGAGCAGGTAGTTGGACTAGATGACGTCCAGAAGTCTCTTCTAACATTGGTTTTCTTTGAGGTGGAATCAGATCCTACAGCAACAACCTTTCAGAAGAGCTTAGATCCCAGGGTACTTATCTGTAGCAGAAACCTAGCCCTAGTTGTCGAAGTGTACCAGTTCCCCATCTGGACATTTCACCCACCTTGTGACTCTCAAGCTCCTTTGCAAGCACTTTTGGGCAGGGAATGTGTCATTTGATCTGTATTTAGAGCAGGCTCAGCAAACTGTCAACACAATCTTAGTTATTGCGTCTGGAAGCACGTTACAAATCAGTATGCCAGAGCTGTTCTTCCAGCTGGCCATTAATTCAACACATGAGCTCTGCTGGTTGTCAGGTTAGGCTTCATTGTTTTGGCCAGCATAAATTAGAGATAAAAACCACCTTTTTGATACAGCCATTGTACAGGGGCTGAGAAGTGCAGGGAAAGGTAATTTGCAAAGTAAGGAGTAGATAATACTAATACAGCGTCTGGTAATGGGGAAGAATATGAGCTGTTCCTTCCAGGAAACCAAGCATAAGAAGCTAGGAATGAGACCATGAAAACTATGACCGGATAGTGTGCAGTCTTAGCAAGCCTGATTTTTACAAGAGGAAAAGGCATTATGGAAGTCAAACTGAAGAGGGGGGAAGGACTGAAAGATAAAGCCATTATTCAAGTCCCCCTGTGCAAATTTCAAACTCTTTTTCCAGTAGAACCCGTGCTTTTACGTATCACTGTGTCTTGCAGACWGACCTCCGTCCCCACAAGATGTCCTGCTACGACCTGTGTCCCACCACCAGCTGCGGCGTCGCCCGCCCACAGCCCCTGGCCGACAGTTGCAACGAGCCCTGCGTGCGGCAGTGCCCCGACTCCACCACCGTCATCCAGCCTCCCCCTGCGGTGGTCACCTTCCCGGGCGCCATCCTCAGCTCCTTCCCTCAGGAATCGTTTGTGGGCTCCTCAGGAGCTCCAGTCTTTGGTGGCTATGGAGGCGCCTCCCTTGGCTATGGAGGTCTCTATGGCTATGGAGGCTCCCTTGGCTATGGGGGTCTCTATGGCTATGGAGGCTCCCTGGGCTATGGGGGTCTCTATGGCTATGGGGGATCCTTGGGTTGTGGGGGTCTCTATGGCTATGGCAGGTCCTTTGGATACTGCAGCCCTTACTCCTACCGGTATGGCAGGTACCTCCGTGGCAGCTGTGGACCTTGCTAAACATAGTCAGAAAATCTACTGAGTAACATCAAATCTCTCCATTCTTCCTTTTAGTCTTCCTCTTATACTGTCCCAGGTTCAATTTTTTGCCGTTTGCTACTTTATCATGTCTGGTAAGGTAGTAAAACATGCAACTTTGTACCTTTCGCAATGTAGTTGACACTGGTATGCTGAATGCCCCTCCTTGATACTGCAAAGTGTTCTGTTCCTTTTCATTCTCATTAAACTTTTGTTGCATGATAAAAAGAAAAAAAAAAGCCTTCTGTGGTTTTCTGTTCTCTTTCCTTCAGAGTTTGACAACTTCTCTGCATAAAACTGTCTCTTAGGCATTTAGCTGCAATACTATTGTGCAAAATCTCCTAGACCTGTTTTGTCGTTGGGCTGCAATAATATGGCCCCAGCAGCAGCCACAGGACAGCAGCCTGCTCTGCAAACATTATTTCATTAGATTCCCCACTCCTGAGACCAACATGCAGTGACCAACCTGGTCCATGCACCGCTTGTGCCTAGGGCTGAAAAATCCCTAAGGAATCTGTTGCAGTAGGGGCTAGTCAAAGCTCCCAGGGTGGAAGGAGTCCTCAAGTATGGGCTCTGGAAGAGACAACCTGGAAAGGTGACAGCAACAGTGATGGCAACAAATACCGGCTGAGTCACTTCCCTGGAGTCAGGACACTGACATGGGCACTTGGCTGGATGCGCTTGTGGAGCAAATGCCACAGAAAGACATCTCTCCGAAGCAGAGATCCATCGGAAACCTGATGGGAACCATGAATTAACACAGCTCAAATTCCCCTGGAACGGCAGAAGAAGCTGAGATCACACGGTGATGGGAAACGTGCAGCCGGTTCAATTCCTCCTGGCTCTAATTCCTCCAACTCTGTCCCACCTAACTGCAGCTAGCCATTGGGACCTGCTCAGATCCGTGCAGTTCCTCAAAGTTATGTGAGCCCTGTAGGAAAAAATAATTTTCAAATGACGTTTACTCACAGGACTTCAGGTTGTCTCCTGCTTCTCCAGGCAAACGGCTGCTCTTATCTTGTTCATGATAAAAGCCAGCTCCACCTGGTCTGATGCGTAGAACTGATGTTATCCATTAGGGAATTCCTGCCCAAAGGCGCAGTCAACTCCTCACACCSCGGAGGCCATTTCTGCACCCTGTACAGAAATTGTACCTGCACCTCTCTCAAGCTCTGGCTTTCATCCACTTAAATTAATTAGAACCAGCAGCTGAATCAAGCAATTAACTATCAGAAACCAGCTAGAAATTAACTCTCCTCTTTTCAATGTGACCGCGATTGAGGCCTATGCAATATAGGAGGGCCAGCAGCTTGGAGCAGTGCAGTGCTGGTCTTTCCCAGATGGACAGCAGGTTATGTCCTTGAGATCTGAGCTCYGTGCAATACGTGGTCAAAACACTATACAGCCCTAAAAACTTGCGTATAACGGCATCTCCTCCTAAGAGATGAGAAGAGATTAACTCAAACTTGGAAAAAATGGTCCGTTTGATTGCTAGAAAATGAGTGGGTCCAAGAGGAAAAACGGCAAGGGAAGCAAATAAACAGGATTTGGGAGTGGGACCTTTTTACACAATTCTGAGACTCACGTCACCAGCAATCCATGTTTATCTCACACGGTTCACCTCAAAATGATGAAATAGTTTTGCTCAATATTGATGTTTGTTATTCAGCTCAAATTCTCAGCTGCCCAAGAAATGCAAATGACAAAACAAACCTTTCATCTTCTCGCTTAATTGGCGATGCCCATTCCCAGTAACGTTCCATTAACTGCACTAGAGTGACAGCGTGAATTATGCTGGGTTTGTCTCTCTGCTCCTCAGATTGAGCTGGCAGGAGGACGGTGGCTCTGACGTTAGCCGTAATTGTCACCTGCTGTCCTCAGCAGGTTTTCTTTCCATCCCTCTTTACTTATGCCGAATTAAGCAGAACTGACACCAAACATCGTGTCTTCCCTGCAGGATCATTGAGGTTGGAGCTCACGTTTGGAAAGGACCAYCCTGCAGAAATAATGAAAAGGCTCCTTACAAAGCACTTTCCTATATCTCCTGCCAGGCTACCCCACCTTCTGGTCCTTTACAGCCAAGAAGTAAACTCATTGCTCTTGGCAAAGACAAACAGTTTCTTAGTAGCACATCTGGGAAGAAAACCTTCAAAATCACTTCCACAAGCTCCTCCAGAGCTGCCATTCAATTCCTCTGTAAGCTGGAGAGGCAGATCCAAGAGCAAACCACTTCTATTGCATGGGAAAAAAAAAGAATGAGAAGATATTGATTGAACGCCCTGTTTCAGGTGCTAAAATAATACRTCTTTCTGCTAGTCTCCCCAAGCAGCAAGGGCAATTATGAACTGAAAAGTCATTCACCAGCAGTTCCTGGGGTTACTGGGATCAGGCTCTGCTTCCGTAGCTGTGGGCGGCAGCAGCAGCATCGGGATTGCTCTCCCACCTCCCTGCAAACTTAATTGCAAACTTAATTGCAAGCCGTGTGAGCCGATGAGATTACAGCTTCCCTCAGAAGGGCTTAGATGCGAACATGTACGACAGCAGCTTACAGCTCTGATTAAAATCATTACGGGACATTAATGAAGGGAGGTTTAACAGAACCGGTTTAATCCCTCCCCGCAGCGCCAGGGAGGCTGCAGTGATAGCAGCCCCACAATATCTCAATTAGGCACCCAGATGAAAGGGACCGGGCGCAGGAATGTGCGAATCAGGCAGCTCCAGGGATTTAGGGTGGTTTTGCAAACGACAAGCAGGAAAAAAAAAAACAAAAAAAAACAAAAAAAGGAGTTTCGTCACTGGGAGTGGTTAAAAGCCGCGGAGATTGGGGCTGGTCGGTGACTTCACACGCGCTGCGTGTTCCAGCCCCAGCCGTCTGCAGGGCGGTATAAAAGGTGCTGCTGTGCCAACCTGCTCATCCCTGCTCCTTGTCATCAGGTAAGCTGGATCCTCTGTTCTCTCCTTTTAAGTGGCAAAAAGCCTCTGCGCTGTAATTTTCAGCTTAGACTTTCATTCTCTCCCATTCTGCTGAGCCTTTAGAAATCTTCCCTCTTCTCTCTCTTTTTTCTTTAAATCCGCTTGCAAGCTTTGTTTTGGTCGGCCTCTGGAAAACGGGGTTTGTGGCATTTAGTCCTCTGTAATTCAAATTTAGGCGTGCTTGTTCTGCCGGGAGCTTCACAATGCAGATTGACCCTGCACCGTTTTGGTGAGTGACTCCCTTGGGGAGGCAGGGTACATCCCAGGCTGTGTTTAATGACACAGTGCAGGAATTCTATTACCTGCATGGCTATGTTATTGCAAGGCAATCCCGTCTGTAATTTGTTTTTTACAGATAGGCTAAAAACTAACATTACTGGCAAAACAACACTACCTGATTTTTACCAGAGGCGCTGCTGAGCCCCAAGCCTTAGTGACCAATGCTGAAGCCGGGATAAGAGTTTGCAAGCTGAATTTTTATCTGGGGCAACAAGGCAGCTCCTTGCATTTTCCCCATTTACTCCATGCTCTGTGTGRATTTGTATCGTTATAGTGGTAAATATCTCGACAAGAATCTTTTACAAGGCAAAAAGCATCCCTCCTGGAGATGGTGGGTTTGGACTGCTCGTGTTTTAGTCCAAAACCTCCTGCTGATGCTTTAGTTCTCCGGGAGGGAACAGGAGGAGAGGAAGAGGCAGCATTTGCAGGGGGTTTAGCGGGCAGGATCCATGCAGGGACCGGCCCCGCTCACATCGCTTTGTTCCAGGGTCATCTCCATGGGGAGGAGACGTCATGTCCAGACCCAACCCACGGCACCTTCCCTACGGCACCGCTCCCGACGGCAGCAACGGCACCGCATCCATGCCCAGCTGGATGTTCTGAGGAGCTGCAGAGCTCACTGAGAGCAGCAGCAAAGCTGCAGAAGGGCTTTGTGGACGGACCAGCAGTGCTCTTCCTCCTCCTCCTCCTCCTCGCTGCTCCCAGCCTTCGCTTCTGATCCTTCTGGTTTCCAGTTTTTTGCTCCCTCTCTTCTGTGTTTCCTGCCATGGAGCAGACTCTGCAATGCGCAGGGCACTGGAACAATATTTACCTCCATCAACAACTTTGCCACAGGCAGAAGACACTCAACTCAGGGAAAAGCAGCACCTCTGAGCGGGACATGCACGGACTAATCTCTGGAACTGTCTGGAAACAGACTTTTTTTTCTGTTCTGTGATACCTCGCCTTGCAAATAGAAGCATTTCTTTTTCATTAATTTTTTGTTATTTCATGGTTTCTTTTATATAATATATGTATTTTTAAAAGATAAAGCTTTGAAAGTGAGATAAATTGGAACGTTTTTGTGGACTTGTGCTTACACTAGCTGTGAGCAAGTAGCATATGGCATGGCAAAACCATGCAATAATAAAATTCTGATCCCACAGCTGCAGAACTGACCGCAAACAAACAAATTGCAGATTCGTTCCAATTCAAATTTACCCAATCCAATGTACCACATGCAGAGACATCGGGATATGGTGCCCGCCTGGCGTTTGCCAACAGTGTGAGGCTGAAKTGCTCGAGCGAGCACTGGGCTCCACACGGTGAGCAGGCAGAGTGGAGCTTCATTAGAGCAAACACAAGGCCTCCTGCCCCCGGGTACCCACTTGGAAGTGCCATCGGTTGCATGGGGGGACAGAGTCTCCAAGCTGCATTTAGAGCGTCCTCATGAACCACTTTGTGGTTGTGTCTCCAGACAGAGGAGGATGCAGCGAATCCCAGGGCCCAACCTCACGCAGCATTCTCATTTCCCACGCGGTTTCCTCCTGCTCTGGGGCATTAGGTGCCTCACCAACATTTCTGCAAGGCTGGACACGTTTCACAGTTTTGTCTGACAGAGTCACCGGCGTTCACTGCCGGCAGCCTGGACTTCCCTGGTCTCCCTCAAGAAGGACCTTGCAGCCAGAGGTGGTGCCAGCACTGCTGGAGCTGGAGAACCACCAGGACCCGGCACTGATAGCGCCCCACTGCAGCCCATGTCCCTCCTGTCCCATGCCTGCCCCGATCAGTGACCTCAGCTCCCTTATCTTCTATTGCATTTACCTGTGACTCCACTCACCGGTGTCTGCAACCCAAGTTGGGCACAGCCACCTGGGAAGCAGCAGGTAACTGATTATCAGAAGTCCTCTAAGAGCAAGAGGAGGCAGCTTAAGAGCCCTTCTGCCATCTTTCTGCTGGCACTTGATTGCAGCGTGCAAATTCAGGCTGTCCCGGAGGAATGGGCAATGCAAATTCTGCGCTTTCTTCCACTCTCGTGACGGGTCGCTTTGGCAGGTAACRGGCTGGGAGAGCGCTGCCTCTGCTAGCTCTGCTCTAAGCCATCAGAGCCCGTCACAATTAGCACGCACCAACACGCTCTTTAACCTCTGGCTCCCATGTGTGTCATGCTGCAGCATCACAAGGACGCGGGCAGAGCAGCTTCAGTTGGGTCTTCTGAGGGCATTTGCAGACCCGTTCCCCAAAACTCCCAAGGAAAAAATATATATCTATGTACAAAAAAGAGGAAGAAAACCCTGCATGCATCCTTTAAAGTCATCAACACCATAGAGTTAAACCAGCATGGAGTATATAYACAGCCTGCCTAAGTCACCATAGTCTTATCTCATTGCAGATRGTTTAAAAGTCACACCTCCAAACACTTTGAAGTTACTGCCACATGTTATTTCCTGCTGGTATTAGAGGAATAAACCTCACAAGAACAAGGTTTTCCCTGGGATTAGCCTGTTGGAGCCCAGGGAGGTATCCTGGGCGCTGCAGATATTCCCAGGAACTATGGGTCTGTGTGAGGAAGAACAGAGGTGCAGGGCATTGCACAACCCTTTGCAGCTGGGAGTCTCGGACTAAAACCCTGAGATGAGGCAAAGAGGAATATCTAAAAAACGCTTTTACTTATTTTAAGGAGAGCTACCAAGAGTTTAGACGTACCCGGGGGGGGCGAAAAATCAGAGATTGACCCACCAGTTAAAAACCCCATGAGGCCAGGCCAAGGGAAGCTCTGCTTGGACAGCTCCCAGCTATTTTAGACAATGGATTTTATTTTTTTTTTTCCAAGTCAGTACAAGGTGTGGAGTCAAGTTGGAGCCTTGGGCAATCACTGAAGCGCAGGGGAGACCTTCAGAATTACTCACTGTGTTTAACGTTGTTCTTATGCAGCCCAGACGCTCCGTAACCACACCTGCCCTGGGGGACRCCTCTAATCCAGCTGCAGCAGTTACAACTCCTGTTTATTGAGCATTGCTTCCTTGCAAAAGCCAGTCAGCCTCCTTCCTCTTACTTGCAGGACCTGGGCATCTCCAAGGTGTTAAGTGCAACTGAAGAMTGTACTGATGGTCCTCAAGAGAACAAGTCTCTTCCAGAATGGCTTATGGACAAGTAGTGGTGGACAAAAAAAGGCTAGAAAACTCAGGATTCTGTTGCAGAGCACTTTAATGACGAAGTAAAAGCAGAATGCATTCATGAGAATGAAAAATACAGAGAATAAGTTGCCAGTGCCTCATTAAAGATTGCTCCAGGGCTGCACATTGAACAAGCTGCTTTTCCAAAGCAGGGGAAGACTTGTACAGTCCTGCCCACCTTCAATCAAATAGAGATCACCGACAGAACAAATCCATAGATATCAGGAGACACTGCAGAGAATAATTACTAGATTCAAACATTAGCTCGAGGGTTCCACCAAAGCATGATTTTTCAGGGCTGCTGCTCCTGAAAAGACACACCAGGAACAGGGTCTGTGAGGATGCATCTGCCTCTGCCAGGCAATTGATCCTTGCTCATCCACCACTGCACATTTAGCATGGTCTGCATCTCCCAAAACCATACCCAGCGGACCCATAGGAAGAATATGACCTCCCRTAATTGTACAGGCTCCCAGATCCATAGAAACCCCGGGAGCCCAGAGAGCTCACGGATCCAAAGGAGCTCCCGATACCGGCTGGTGCCGAGGTGCCCACCACGCTCTCCTGAGGACAAGAGCTGAGGATGGGCCCTGGGAACGTCATGACCACGGGCGGAGGGTAGATCACGGCTCTSGAGTCGCCGCAGGAGGTGACGCAGGGCTGGTTCCAGGCGTTTGCAATGGGCTGCGGGCAGGTCACCTCGCAGGGAGGGAGGCAGCGGGAGCTGATCATCTCTCTGCAGAAAGACATCTGGGAACGGAGACGACCCTGAAACGCATTGTCAGTGCAAGGGGATTGAAAACTCGGACACCAGGACAATGGAGACTGAACAAGAGAGAGAAATGAGAGCTCAGGAGAAGGCTAGGTAGATGCTGATGRCTTCAGCTGTGTCTTTATAGCTGTGTTCCTTGTCTGGTCTTCTTCACACGCCCTCCCTTCCCTGGGGATCCATTTCCTTTAGCTCCTAATTGTGGAGCCGATTTCACGCTTAAAATCATCATTAATTGCTAAAAGACTTGTGCCTTTAAGCTTGAGCTATCCTCATTTCTTTAACCGTCTCTTTTCCCCACCATCTTTCTCGATTATGGCTTCTTGTGAAACATCCTCCCCATATACAATATCTGCAGAAGCAAACAGAGCTGCTGACGGGCACTTAGACAGTAACGTATCCTGCGCTGGTTCCGTGCCACCTCTAATCACTACAACTGCTATATGAGGCAATTCATTGTTATTCCAGCTTTATGAAYGCAGTAACTGAGGCTGAGAGTGAATGCATCGCCCAGAGCCATGTGGTGAGGTAAGAGAGGAGGGAAAACACCCAGYGAGCCAAGTCATTAGTGGCACCAGTGTTCCCAAATCCCTTCCGTGCTGCAGCGGGCGCCGGGCTCTAGGGTAGAACAAGCAGCAGGATGATGAGGAGTCTCTTACTCCACAAATTTGTGGTGGAAATGGGTCTGGGCRTGATTTTGTTGAGCCTCTGCAAGGGCTTTAGTCATAAAAATCACTCAATCACTCCCAAAATTGCTTTGCAGTTCCTTAATCTCTGCTCTGCCATTCTAAAACCCTTAAAAAGGAAGGCTGGGAGTGAAGAATAGGGATAAAAGGCCAGCTGTGACAAGCAAGCATCTAAAGTAATGCATGACAGGCTTTGAATTTGCTCAGAAATAACTGCCAACAGCAAATCAGTATAATATTAATGGTTTCCTAGCTCAGTTTTAGATTCAGTTAATAAGTAATCACACCAAGGAAGGCTTATGAATACAGGAATTACCTTCAYGTGGGCTAGTGCACCAATATTTTCAGGTGAATTGGTTCCAAACAGCATTCTGCATCCTAAGACCTCACTATAAACAGCAATTSACTAAATCTCCATATAAATGGGTTTGCAGAGCCTGAACTTCTCACTGCTCCGAAAACTCTTTCCCTGACTTTTAATAGCCTATATCCACCCCTGCCTGCCTCCAGAAAAGCAACAACCCCCTTTGAAGCAAAGCTTCGAGTATTCCTAAGAATCAAGCCCGGTCTTGGGTGCAAACCTGCCCTGCTACAGCAGTGGTAGGAGAGCRGTCCCCAGAGACATGCAGACTTACCCCTTTGCAGCAGTGCAGGCAAGAGAAGCAGTGAGCAGAGCCCGACCCAACGCCTCCTTTTATGCTGGCACTGGGTGAACRGCCCGCCGAGAACCAGCCCTCACGCGTGCAACCCTGTTGCCTTATCCAGCAAAAATCCACCCCACCTGCAAATGCCCCAATTAACAGCAAACTATCAGAGCTGCCGATCACTTATGCATTCTCATCCTCAGCCTCTGACAGGTCGTCCAGCAAATCCTTTCATCAGAGCTTCACTTGCCACATTCTTGTCAATTTGATGACTTGCTCTGGAATGAATCTGCCCTTGTTTGTTTTATGTATATATTTTTTTTTCCTTTCCCTGTGAATGTATCAGAAGCTCCTGGGGTGCCTGGTACACCTGGGTAGCACCTTGCTTTGCCTAATTGCTCTATTAAAACACACATTGTGCAATTCATCTTCCCCCACGACCTCACTCCCCACCTGAGCAATGATCTGCTCACAGTTTGGGAGGAAACAGGTCAACGAGTGAAGCCAGCACAAATAAACCTGCAAAGACCTTGGCCTGAAGCGCAGCTGATGCAGAAGACTCTGCTTATTTCAGCCCCTCTGGTCCTCTGACCCTAAATCCTCTCTCCTTCCTGGCCCAGAAGAGCTGATGGGCATTTTGCTCCCTTACTCATGTGGAGGAGAAGAGCTGGGTTCACACTAGGTATCTCTGGGCTGGAAGTGGCTAACTACAATATTCCTATTTTCAATAGAGATTATGGATACTATATATGCAAACCGCATATGATAAAGAAAGTTCTTCACCCATTAAAACTCTGCCCCTTCTAGGAACTCTAACTTCAAATGCTGCATCTGAATAACAACTGTTTTTTTTTCTGATTACTTCATATTTTACAGTTTAAAAGGCCATCGTTCACATCCCATCACTTGATTAATCACGAACACTAATGTGGGGCGGTGCCATACGTGGGAAGACTGGGGAAGCCTTCCTCGGAGGAAAGCAGCAGGAATTCCCATGGCAATGCCTCTGGAGACATCCTCCGATCCAGCAACACCTTGAGGTGGAGCATCCAGGTCAACAGGAAACAGGACCAGAAGCAAAGGGAGGCAGCAGGGAACGTTCTGGGGAAACAACCCACTCAGTCCCCTCTTCCAACCCCAGCCACGCCTGGTTTCACGTTGCCTGGAAGAGGGTGATGACATTGATGGTGTTACCTGAAAGTGAATCACAATAATTCTTGAAGAGGCATCTCTCTCCTCACCATCATCACTTCCTGAAAGGGTGCAAAAATGCCACAAAGCAGCATCCATCGATACTGCTGACATCCCAAAGCACTTTTGACTCACGATGTTTAGGATTGCAGCCACTTCCTGCACACTGATGATTTTCACAAGCCCACAAAGCAGCTTCTGGATCCCAGCCTTAATGGTTTTTCCCCMCACACATACTATAATGGCAGGTTCATGCACTTTGGCTTGAACCTTTCATAATCATTCTTGTCAAAGCAAGTAAGGCATAGAAAAGTATTCAGAGTCAAATGGTTCYATCAAGAGCAAGTCTAGTGTGATGCAAGAAGTAGCTTTGCACAGATTCTTCATATCTGCTCTGTGTTTCTCATGCTGAATTAGCATAAAGCATATATATAATAGATTAACAAAACCTGTATCAAGCACTGAGTTTTATTGTAACATAATGAAAGACACTCAAAAGCTTCTGCAAAAGCCTCCATGGATTGAGCTGGGATCACTTCCTTACAAGTATGATGGAAAATCATCTTCATTGCATGTTGCATCACACCTAGAACAAGTAGTTTCAATGAGAGGCAGAATGGGCAGAATAAACCTCCCCAAGCACAAACTCTGCAGAGCTTCAACTCAACTGCTAAGAATTTAGGGGGGAAAAAGTAGGCAGCCGCTGCTGGCTGCCCTTGCCTGTGATACCRAGAGGCCCTTGAGAAACAGGGGCAGCACAGAGGGATTGCATCAATGGGGCAGGTTCCAAACACTTCTATATCAGTAAAGTCAGCAAAACACTGCAGGAAGCAAAACTGCTCCAAGAAAAGCTTAAGGAAGCAGCAGCAGGGTGTTGTGAGAAACTGCTGATTGTCCAGCCCTAGAGAGCTAATAAAACAATACAGAAACCCAAGGAGTGGCATTCACTGGAAACCAATAAAACCATAAACGGGGTGTCTCAACACCACCACCCAGGCAATCCAAAGAGGAGTATAAGAGGGCCCACAACTCGGAGGCCCTCAGATTGCAACTCCTCACGTCTCCTCGCTCACCAAGTAAGTCTCTCCTGGTGGCTCTGGGYGTACTGGGGCCAGGGCGCTTGTGGCCGAGTGGATAACCCGGGCTCGGCCGCACTGGGGCAAGAGCYTTGCACTAACGATCCTCCTCCAGACCGCGCTCAGCTTGACCCGCTCTCCCCTCCCGATGCAGGTGCCCCTTGCAGCTCCACCATGTCCTTCAGCTCCCGCTGCCTCCCGCCCTGCGCCGTGACCTGCCCGGTGCCCGTGGCCAGCGCCTGCAGCCAGCCCTGCGTCACCTCCTGCGGGGACTCCYGCGCCGTGATCTACCCRCCGCCCGTCRCCRTCACCTTCCCCGGGCCCRTCCTCAGCTCCTGCCCGCAGCAGAGCRTGGTGGGATCCTCGGYGCCCCTGGGGATTGGGCATTCCCTGCTCTCCCAGGGCTCCTTCCCAGGCTCCACGGGCCAGTGCTGGAGCTTCTGCTACAGGCCCTGCTGAGCACCATGCAARGAGAGCAGCAGGAAAGGTGCAGGGAGATCTGGCTGCAAGACCTAGGTGCTCGGCCCCCACGGGACCTGCGCTCATGTCCTTCTCTCTTTGCATTTAGCCTTGGCCACAGGTCTCCCCTGGGTTCTCAAAAAGCACTTTTCTGTTCTTGCAACCCAAAGTCTCYGTTAGCCAAATCCACCCTATGTCTTGCCTGCTTGAAACCTGCACTTTGGAAAGGAAGAGCAATGTGCTCAAAATAAATCACCTCCGTGCACTCCTCACCTTCCTGCTTCTTGATTTCCACTGCCTTGTACCATGTTTTGATGAAAATGTATTTTTTGCTCCCAATAAACACTTCTAATTGCCACCTAATAATGTTTATCTGTTTTCTTGCTTCTCTGTTTTGGGGTGACAGAGCCTCTGCAAATCTACCCAACCAAACTGCCTTCTTATCTCCAGGAGGCAGCCAGAGCACAAGTGTTGCATTCTGCAGACTGCACATATATATATGTGTGTATATATATATAATTTCTGTGGATTCATTCAGCAGGAAATACTGCTTACACCACACGGAATTGCTAACATGTCTGATTTACTCTTTACAAGGAAACACGTATGAGAAAAATCACATAGCCCTTCCTTAAAACCTTTAGACCAGGACAAAGCATTAAATACGCACTCAGAAAGCATTCCATGGAGACAGCTCATCCCTGCTCCCTCTGCTTTTCTACAGCTTTTTACTAGAGCCATTATAATTCTTTATAACACAGAAATAAACTTCTYTCTATACAGAGAGGCAACAAAAGGGAGTGTTAGACGCTGCAGAGCAGTGGAGGGAACTTTTCAGAGATAAAAATTCAAATCCAATGAAGGATCTGAAGATGAAACATCCAAGTCTGCATTCACTGTCCTTCTCCCTTTCACAGGCAGCTTCCCAAGGTAAAAGAACTACAGCAGCTTGAAGCACAGACACCTAAGAGCAGATGCTTTCAAGCTTCCTTACCTCGTTATGGCACAGAGAAAGGAAAAATCCAAGCGGAGYCCTTGGAAAAGAGAAGCAAAAGCTGGAAGCAAAGTGGCACAACAACACAAAATTGCAGGAAAAGAGAAGAAAGACCAGGAGCACCCATTAAATAGGGAACATTTCCTGGCTCAGGGCCCACCTGGGATTAACAAGCACTTGTKGAGGGCAGGTAAACCATTAGGCCACCAGCTGGGACTGTTGCAGCATTAACACTGCCTAGGGGCCTTTGCAAGAGAGGTTCCTCCAACCACCTGGCTGGAGYTGGAGGGCTGAGCCGTCCTAGCATAAACTCAGTGCTTTAGGAATGGGAGAATTAGGGAGATAAGGCTCTGATCTGGACCAAACGTGCGGTGCAGATAGAGCCGTGGACTCCTGTGTGCTCTGTACTGTGCTGGGTGCACCCAGCTACCTGCTGATGTCCCAGCGTCCCACGTCTTTGTCATCCTTCTCCCATAARTGCACCCAGGCATGAACATCGGGGCTCTCCTCTCCTTCATTTCCTACAGTTTTCTGTTCCCTACAGTTTTCTAGCAGTCCAGACTAGTGTCCTCCAAGGGCTAAAACAAGGAGAACGCAGGGGGAGATCTCTAACTGAGTAGGGAAGTGGCACGAGGCTTGCGAGTGGCTAAGGGTCTTTATTCCCCCCTCACCACAGGGCTTCCCTAGTTATGGATGAGCATGATTTCATGTCCCTCATAATGATTCATAAAGGCAGAGAAAGCAAAACCAGAATGCGAATGTTATGCTGCAGTGGGATCTTTAATAGGAGAAACAAACGTGGTAAAACATGATCATACAAGAAAATGAAGAAAGCAGCCATATAAGTTATCATGTGTCAGGAAGCGTCATTTCAAACACAGCTCTCTTCTCTGYCCATTCACAGTGCAGTCCAGTTTCCATTTCTTTACATCCCTGTGAACTGACCATCAGGAGGTGACAAGTGCAAGAAATCACMGTACAGAAACTTTCATTTTACAGTGTCAGACTAAATACAGAAGGAACATTAGCGTGTTTGAACACGTGGACCCTGAGAAAAAAAAAAGAGGAATGCATTTATAATTAAGAAATAAGTACATCAACAGATATGAGCACAAGTATGACATAAACTGCTAGAGAGCATCAAACTTTGTGGCACCGGTGACTTGGAGACCCATTTTTCTCGTCTTACTCTTGAGTCTGGACCTTGCACGTGGTGTCCTGGCTGCTCCTGGTGCGGGTGTATTCCTGCTGGATGTCACAGGGCCCAGAGCTCCGGGAGCTGTAGAACTGGGACCTCTGAGAGCAGGATGAGATCCTGCTGCCCAGGGAGCCCCCGTAAGCAAGAGAGCCTCTGTAGCCAAAAGACGCCCCGTAGCCCAAGGTGCTCCCGAGAGCAGCCGGCGCCGAGGATCCCACCACGCTCTGCTGCGGGCAGGAGCTGAGGAYGGGCCCGGGGAAGGTGACGAYGACGGGCGGYGGGTAGATCACGGCGCGGGAGTCCCCGCAGGAGGTGACGCAGGGCTCGTTCCAGGCGTCGGCGAGGGGCTGGGGACAGGCCACGCGGCAGGGTGACACGCTGGGCAGGCTGCACAGGTCTYGGTAGCACGACATGGCTGGGCAGGGGACGCAGCTCTGCAATGCAGCGAGACGCGTGAGCGAACCCTGGACGGAGCATCGCGACCCTGGACGGGCCAGGGCAGGAACCTAAAACCACCCACAGCCCCGGGCTCGAAACCGAGCTGCAGCTTCTATTAAAGCAAAGCTCTGGCTCTACGCGTTTCTATGTGAGTTTTAGCAACTAAACGCTCAAAATCATTGAGGTCCTTCGGGAATTTGGTCATGCCAACCCCCAGGTCTCTGCAGGAGCCTCTGTTGGAGAAGCTGGTGCTGTCAGTGCACCAGCAGGCACGAAGGGCTGGGTTAGGTTTACCACTAGGAAAGCATACTGAAAGGCAAAAAGAATTAGAAACTTACCCAAGTCACTGGTGGGAAGAAGTCAGGAGACGCTGATGGAGGCTCTGTGGAGAGTGGGTGCTTTTATACTGCTCTTGGGTAGCCTGAGGAATCTGAGGTTTGATTAGCTTCAAACAGAGGAGATTACACGTCACGCCTCGCCAGCGTATAATCATTTTGCTCATTGTCGGCGGTTATTAGGCAATTCCCAGTTTCCCCCCACACCTTTCTGCATCATCCCTCTGATGGCAGCAGCCTCCCCATGGAGGAAATCTGTGCAGGCCCCTGCAAGGCAGAGAACGACGGTTTGGTTCATGCACAGCTCCCGCAAGGAGCTCATGACCCCAYCACTCATACTGCTTACAGACCTTCTGCAAATAAAGAATTACAGAGGCAAACCCTTAGACACCCATCGTGGCACTGCAGAACCCCAAAACAGATCCCTAATACTGCTCAGAGTGGGGGAAGGAGYCAAAGGAAAAAGTAATCACAGAAAAGGGTCTCAATTCACTCCCACCCGAAGCCAGTGAATGCAGTGGGCTGGTAGCAGGGAGGATTTGATCTATAGGGCGTAACACTGTGTAATAATGAGGCAGAGAACACTATAACAATTAGGACAAGTCAAAATATTCTTTTGCATCATGTAGATAAGCTGCGTGTGCAATAAGGATGTAACACAGCAAGTCCTTGTCCACAGGGATGCTGAGAAACTGGATGTCAGTGCCCCCTTCACACACCAGCCCTCAGCCTGGTTGAGCTGCAGCTTGTGCTCCAAAACAGCCTCTTGGCACAAACAGCACCTAACAGTGTATGGGATGCAGAAATCTAARTCTATGTGATCAGTCTAACAAAATGAATCCAATTGATAGTTCTCCCCTACCCGCACACAGAGGAAGTCACTTATTTGTTCAACACAAGAGGAGAAACGGAGTGAAGGGGTTTGAAGACTCTCAGAGGAGCTTTTACCCCAAGACTGCCCAGGGAAGTGGAGCTGCTCTTTTCCTACTGTCCCCCTAATTGCTAAATAATACTTTTTGATCGTGTCGCTCAATCAAGGTAATCATTTTGTAGGTTGTTTCTCCTAATGGAGCAGCTTCACCATGAATTGCAGCGTGTGGCACTGTGGCTGTAGATATGACATGACCAAGGGATTTGCATGTCTGCTATAACCCACTGACTCCACTGAAAACTGATTTACTCTGATATGGAGCTTTAGATAACCTTTCTAAATAGTTTACTCTCTTTGAGCTTCGCTAATAAGTCCATACGAGTTGGCCAAGTGCTGGTGTTCGCTTGTTTTTTTATAGTAGGAGARGAAATTTCTGAAATACCTGGAATGAAGCACTGCCAAAGCAGGAATTTGGCTGTGCCTGGTTTAATATGGCAGGACTTAAATCTACCCACAAACCAGAAATTTGTGTCCCCTTGTCAGCTGATTTAATTGGGCTTAGGTGTGARTTAGAAGTAATGCCAGACTGAACAGTCTTTGCTGAGGGAAAAATTGGTCGATAGCCCTAAAGGCTTCATAAACTGACACACATTAATATTTGGAAACAGAYGTGCTGAATAATATGATTAAATCTCGATGACCTGTTCCAGCTGTCACGTCCTTGTCCTAATAATTTTCTATGCTGAGATGAGTCAGGTTTCCAAAAAGCCAAGTATTTTCCATGGAAAGATTGGTTCAGTCTTGATTTCCTGCACATAAGCTTCCCTTCTAGGCAGCGTGACAGTGATTTTTCTTCCTCTCATGTCTTGGGGCTGTTGATTTGAGGCAGTGTGGGACAACTGCCTATTTTCATGTTTATAGTTCTCCGTACAATGGTCCGCGGTGCTGGATCACAGTGCGGGGGATGAAAGGACGAGGATTTGGTGTGCCCGCGCTCCTCCCGGCCAAGTCAACAACAATTCAGCCGCCGTCTTTAATTACCCCTCTGAGAAACCAGCAATCAAAAAAATTACCCAATTCACCTGGGTGTTGTACAAAGAGGTGGCTTTGTGGAAAGCAGTGAAAAAGAAGGTGTTGTGCATTCTCCCAAGGTGCAGTAAGAAAACACTAAGAAGGTCCAGAAAATAGGTAGGAACATTGAAAAGGACCASCTAAAAATACAGGGATTCCTATGAAGACCCAGAGAAACACCTGGAGAGTCAGCAGAAAATCCCGGATTAGCATTTCCCTACTCCTAATCTTATTAAGCAGCAATAAAGCAGTAAATACCGGCAATGTTCAGCCTCTTTTACCTGACACCCCGAAGGGACGGAGACTGCACAGAGCCAGGGCAGACGACCCTGTGTTTCTCGAGGGGTTTGACACGAAGGGGCAATGGGACATCAGTGCTGGGAGGGGACGAGCTTCCCGGGGCGCTCAGCACGGCTGCAGGTTCGCTGGCTCCTACTGGGGGTACCGGGTGTGATGGTGCTTGGTGTTTTCGGGTCAGAACGAGCCTGCTCCCACCCGGGCAAACATGGGCACCCTGGTGCTTAGGAGCCTCGGGTGCTGTGGTACCCTCCTACCATGCAGGATGGAGAAGTTTTGCCCAGCGTCCGATGCTCCCGAGGGAAACCAAGCGCTGCATTAGCATCCCGTGGGAGCCGCTTTGTCCGGACACCTTCCAATTAGATGGGAGCAGCCACTGGGAAGAGACAGGCTGTCATTACCAGCAGCACTTCCCTCCTGGAAAGAGCTCCCTTCCTCTTCCTCGTGCCGTTCCCTGGGAGCTACAGGGCCTCGCAGGCTTTGGGAACGGGCAAGGGTCCGCTTGTCCATCAAACACAAGCAGCAGAGAGCAGCAATTCCCAAGTACTCCAAGCTCCTGCCCATAGCCTGGCTCCTAGAGCCGGAGCAAGAGAGGGCTTGGAGCATCGGACAGAGGAGCCAGCGCTCCAAAAGCGGGTCGGAAAGGTTTCTGGTTGGCACAGCTATTGCTTCAGAGCCTGGAGGATGATTTTTATAGATTGACATAAAAGCATTACAGGGAGGGAAGAGCTATTTGCATCACAGGACAATCTACCCCCGATGCATTACCCCTTCAAAAAGAACATGTTTGGGTGCCTGATCAGATCTTACCGACTCAGGGTTTGGAAGCTGAAGCGTCTTGCTGTGATGATTTTCAGGACTAATTCATACGTAAAGATTAAATCTTGATGAGGGATATGACACTTCCTCGTCCTTGCCCAAATGTGTGGAGGAAACATTCCTACCTGCTTTAAAAATGCCGCTTGCTCATAATGCCTTAATTGTTGCTRCTTGTCAGTCTTCTTAATGGTTCCACAATCCTGGCCTTAATACTKCATTTTGTCAGAACTCTTGTAAGGAAAAACTGTGAGTCCCGAGAACCGATGCATTGACTGATGTCAGGGAATGCCCAGAACCATGAGCCCATGCCAAAGTCATTAGTTTTGGCAGCTGATTTTGCACATTTTCCACTTGGTGGGGGAATACCTCCCCTATAAATATGAAGCAAAACTCTCTCACCCATCTTTTTGCCCTGTCTGTTCAGCTTTCAGGTGCTGCCGTGCAGAAATGCCTGCTAGTCTGTTTTTTATCTCGACCATCCCAAACTAAAACCCAGCTGCGGGTGCAGAGGACGTGCTGGGATTTGTGTTAAATGCACAAAATCCGGCAGCAGCTAACTGCGGTTCCAGACCCTGCGCCGCAGCAAGTCAGTCAGCTTTAAGAAAATAATTGTCTTTTCTATGACAATTGATGCAACAAACCCCAGCTTTCAGTAAACCCCCAGCTAGAGCASAAGTGAGTGCAAAGCAAAGCAGCAGGGGAGCAATGGGTGCTGGCGATGGCTGGGCAGGGAGCCCTTTCACTGCATGGGAAGGGACCCAGGGGGGCTCTGGGTGCCTGGCAAGGCTGGAGGGYGGATGTGCAGCCTGTTCCTGGCTCCGTGTCCCTGCTGCACCAGGGCCACAGGAGGGCAGCAGCTGGCGAGAAGCCTCAGCACATTTTCCTAGGGCTGGTTCCCCGCTCGGGTTTCCCGTTTCCCTTTGCTGGGGGTTAAGTTGTTAATGAAACAACTCAYTTTAAGTGTGGTCATATGAGGAATGGGGTTGTACCCCCCAGAACTAAAGAGCCCAAAAGCCTGTTGGGCCTAGCAGCAAGAGCTGGGAGTCTTGRTCATTGGCCTAAAAGGAATCAGCAAAAAGCAAAAGAAAAGCAACATAYTGAAAATAATCGGTTTACTAGAAATATATATATAAATATATATGTCCTTAATAGATATAGAGGTCAACGTGTATGAAATCATGACCTTTGCTTGCAAATCAGAGGTGTTACAGGTTCTTGGGGAATGTAAGCCCAGTAATAGACTATTAGCCATATATTAGCACGCCGCTTCACCCGTGTAATTCCTCGTCAGGCGTCTGTGAAGCGCCTCAGCCCTTTGCTCTGCGGAAGCCTTGAGATGTTTCTGGGTGGCTCTAATTTCCCAAATAACATGATATTACCCGGCACAAAAAGACCATGACTCAAGCAAACAAACATACGTACACAGGCATTAAAGAGGAGGAGGATGAATGTAATCTTGAGTATAAAAACAGTGTCTGAAATGGCTTGGCTTGAGAAGGACAGACTTCATGCCTTAAATGTCCCCTGCCTTGAGGGACCCACTGCTTTCATCAGCTGGGGAGACCAGCGTCCTCGGGTTTCGTGACCAGCACCAGAATACCCAGATCCCCACGCTTTCCTGTGAAAAAGCATTGCTTGCAAAAGCCATCCAGGAAAGATTTAATGCAGGAATACAAAGAGTATCTTGAATAGAGGTAATTTTTGTTTATAGAAGAGTAAGGCCTCCAAACAGGACTGAATGTGGTACTCACTGCTCCAGCAGAAAGACTATTTCCATGGCTGAGATCAGGAGACTCAAAAAAATACCTGCTGCGAGCTGGAGGCCCCTACCCAGCAAATGCAGAGCAGCATTTCATTGACTAGGGGTTCTGCTCACTGCTCACAGGACAGGAGCAGCAGCCTGGATCAGGCAAGCACATCCTGGCCTGCACAAGAGCATCAAACCCTCTGTTTTCCTTTACTGTTGAGTTTGGGTGATCTGAGAAGAGTCTCCAGGTCAGCTTCTCTGTCTCTCTCTACAAGGCCGAGGGTTGCTGAAAAAGCATTGGAAATGAGTAGCAGAGGAAAAAGGAGATCAGAAGGCCAACGGTTTGATGCAGCAGCATTTTAATGTAAATGCAAAGTGGAGTAAACATTTGCAGAGAGACTAATGCAGACTAGAGAGAGTATATTTCTAGAGACAAGAAAGCTAATACGAGTTCCCCCTTCYGGCACGATGCAGTTCACAGACACGTTCGCTTTCCTCGCACTTGCTGAGCCTGACGTTCAAATTCCACTTCCAGTCCCTACGCCTGATTGCTCCTCGACATACGGTCACTTTCAAACGGGGCAGAGAAAGCTAAAAGCACAGGTGGAAGATGCAAAGATGTAAGAAGGAAGAGATCATTAACCTAAGCCCAAGCATTCTACTAGCACTCCTTGTCGGGCCCTGATTTTTAGAAGTGCTCTCCTTGACTTCAGCAGAAAATCGGGGTCCTCGGCGCCTTCAAAGCCGTGCCCGGGGACCAAAGGCTGTGCTCCTTCKCTTCTTTTCCGCTGAGCAGTCACTCCGTTGGAAGCCGGTTAGACCTTCCTGCAGATGCTCCTCTTGCAAGGGTGGGTCCACTTGGTGGAGTAGGTGTAGGAGCACTCAGGGACGCACTTGGTGGCGCACACAGGCTCGCACCTCGGGGCGCAGGTGGGCTCGCACCTCGGGGCGCACTGCGTGACGCAGGTGGTCTCACACCTTGGGGCGCACGGTGGGATGCAGGTGGTCTCGCATTTGGTGGCACAGGGCTGGACACACGGTTGGACGCACGGTTGGACGCATGGCTGGACACACGGTTGTACACACGGTTGTACACATGGTTGGACGCATGGCTGGGCACACGGTTGGACACACGGTTGGACACACGGCTGGACACACGGCTGGACACATGGCTGGGCGCATTCAGTCCCTGCGTTCGTCACTGGCACCCCGGTGGCCGCCTGGATCTGGCCGATCTCTGCGGACTCGCTGGAGCCCACCACCGTCTCCTGTGGGTAGGTGGTGAGGATGGGCCCCGGGAAGGTGACCACGACGGGCGGCGGGAAGATGATGACCCGCGAGTCGGGGCAGGCCACCACGCAGGGCTCGTTGCAGGCRGCGGCCAGGGGCTCGGGGCATTTGGCCTCGCAGGGGATGGAGCACGGCTCKGTGCACAGTGTTTTCTCGCAGGACATCTTGCCGCGCTGGAGGAGACCTGGGAGGCACGGGAGGAGCAAAAGTAAAACCGAATGAGCCAGCAGGACAGGATCAGGGCGCGAGCCCTGCGGAGACACAGAGCAGCAGCTGGGCTGCCGCTGCCCCGCTCCGCTCTGCTCTTTCTCCCTACCCAAACTCAAACTCCGAAGGCAAAGAAGAGGAGCTAGGCAAGGTGCTGTTGCAGGTGAAATGGATCTTTTTGTCTGTCGCAAAGTGATTGCTTATTTTTCATCTTGCTGAGCAACAAAGTTAAAAAAAAAATGTGGATGGGGCTTGATTTGACTCAAGCTATTTCTTCCCCCTTTCTCCCTTTTGTTATTTTGGACATGTTGCCAAAATGCACATTATTTATTTGAAATTCTTAACAATTTGAATCCAATCTGAGATCTTATCATCATATTCCCACCTCTTCATGCTGTTACATCTATTTTTGAATTCAGCCACAAACTCTACAACAGAATGAAAGCCATAGGTGACCCAAAAAAAAAAAAAAAAAAATCCAAAAAATGTAACACACAGTACAAGATATTTATAGAATAACGGCTGACTCTGCTCTGACTCGAGCTATCTCTCCATCGCAGTGTTGAGATCACGTATCTCCATATGTCTCTGTCCCAAATTAGATGAAATTCAGAAGCCCCAAGTCCAGAACAACACTGCCAAATGCATATTGCTGGCTAAGATATTTTAAAGCTAGATACGTGAAAACTCCCCAAAGTAATGGGAATTAGATATCTTTAATATGATCTAGATTTCAAATGAATTTTTAAACCTCACTCCACCTACGCCTTGAAATGACTGCTTAGCAAGTGGCTTCGTTATGAAAAGAAACTCCTGAATGCTGTAAAGAATTGCAGAATACGTATCCAAAACGCAGTCCTCAAGGAAACCCAAAGATTCCAAAAGTGACATTTTTTAGCAGTAAAAGGCTACATGAGAATCCAACTTACTCAGTTCACCGAGGAGAAGTCAAGAGAACCTGCTGGAAGCTCCGTGAATCACGAATGGTTTTATATGCCGTCCTCGACCACCAGGCTGATGCAAGAAAACAACGTCATATTTGTGCATTAGGTTCCATTACTCCCCAAACAAAATTTGGTGTGTAATTACAGTAATTGTTTTGCTTAGGGTTTGTGTTGATTACCCTTTTCTCACCAGCACGTGACCTGCATATTCCCGGCTGCGGATTCCTTTCATTTACCAGTTTCAAGCACCAAACCCATTCGTCAGGGCCAGCAATGGGACAGTGGMCAGCAGGTCAAAATCCTGGCTTGCACAGAGCCCTCCGCGTCCTGCGGCTCCTCAGAGACACAGTGGGACAGATCCCTGCGACTCCCTAGGAAAGAGGAACGTGTTTTTCCTATGCTTTGCATCAACATCTGCAAGAATGCATAAGGRCCTAACCTAGCATTAGCAGCAGGCAAGCTGGCTAGTCTAACGCTTGCTAGGATGTGTTTACAGAGGCAACAGTCACTGCGTGACTGGAGTGTCAGGATTGTGCCGGGGAGACACTCCTAGCAGAGCTCAGACTTGCCCATGGTGGCCCAGCTGCTCACATGATGGTCAAGAGGCTTCCAAGATGAGGAGGACACCCTGGGTTCATCGCAGGAGCCCTGGCCGCCGCTGAGCATGAAAGGTCTCTTCCCTTGCTACGTAGTTCTCCCAATGCCACAAGGAAGAAGCACAAGGAGAGAAAGCGTTTTGGGAATGGTAAGAGGGACCTAGGAATTGATCCGCCTGGTTTGGGTGAGATCACTGCCTGCCCCGTCCCTTCCACAGTGGTTATGGTCACAGAAAAAATGCTGATGGGTGTGGAGAAGAGAGCTGCCGGAAGCCTGGGAGAAGTGAAGGGTGCTCTGGGAAAGCTCGCAAATCCAATGGAATTCTTTTGAATGGGCAGATATACCAGGAAAGAAAAAGTGATTGATTTAGCTAAGATCTCTCAGAAAGGCTACAGAGAACTAGGAGGTACCGATTTGACCCCAACTTGACGTGCTGAGATGCAGCATTTCGTGGCGTGTTTCTCATGATCCATCACCCTCAGATGGCAGAAGTAAACTGCTATAGATATAGATACTCTGATGTGGAATAGCAAATATTTGGCCAATATATTTTAAGGGATTAGGATAGCAAATGCCAAGCTGGCTTTCAATCAAAAGAAAAAACAAAGGGATTCAAATTCCCCAGGTGTTTTTCATTACCTGATTCAGAGGATCACATGGGTGACCCTGACATACATATTTCAAAGTGACGCTATGACTCAGTCCCTTGGAGTTTATTACGAGCAGCCTGTTATTAACATCACAGCGCCACAATACTTTGCATGTATAAAACATTAGAGGGTGTTTCCAAAACTATTTGAAAGCATTTCCTCAGAGCATTTTCAATAAGCATTTTTGCCTAGAGGATCCTACAAAGTCATTTTGCTTCCAAGAGATAATTGATAGCATGGACGTTGCAACATAAATAACAAACCCAAAACGTTGCGCATGTRTGGAAATGCAGACGGGAAAACAAACCCAGAGACTGTGCAACGTGTGTGTTTGCCTTGCTCTGGTTGACAGGTCCCAAGAGCTTGGCGGCAGCCTGGCCAGCACTCCCCAGCTGAGCACGCACACCCAGTTTTTGTCCCACCGCTCCACGTGGGTCTCCTACTGAGGGATGCTTTGAAAAGCATCACCTGGGAGCCGTTGAGAAGCAGGACCAAAAAAAAAGGCCGCTATCAACGACATGTCTTGGGAAAGTGGCATCCGTCCATGAATGCTCCTGCTGAGCTCCCAGGGCAGCGTCCTCCTGGATCGGGCGTTTGACTGCCTGGGAGACACGCTCCTACGCCGCCTCCGGAGCTTTGGCTGCATTTCTAGCTGGGCAGCATTTTCTGCAGAGCCCGGCAGGAGGAGCAGAGCTCCCGCGGGAGTCRCTGGTGGCATCTCCCAGGACAAGTCTCCTCCCAGGGACCAGGTCCAGAGGGAGCTCTGGAGCCAGCCAGTATATGCGTACGCGTACCTATTCTCTTCTTTACATTAATTTGTTTATATCAAAGCAATTGTTTGAGAAGTAATTGTACCATCACTCTTGGTTTCAGATAGCTAGAAAACTCCAATAGCAAACACCTTTCGTATTATAGTAATTTGTACTATGGCTGTTACAATATAAATATACGACTCTGATTCCTGTTTTCCCACTGTATTTATAGTGGGGTGAATATTGTTTTTCTCTTCCTTTAAAATTCCTTTGAAATCTGACCATGAAGAAATTTCAACAAGTGCCAGCTCTTACTGCTTCCTCTGACCATGGGATGTCCATGAGGACCCATTGCTGCTGCCCTGCTTTTCCTCTGCTCCCTGCCCAGAGCTCCAGGGTCATGGGAGAGACCAGAGGAAACCACAGTTGATATTCCTGCGTTTTCATTTGTTTTTTATTTGTTCACCTGGAGGTGCTTCCCTGTTAGTCAGCAGAGCAGTCTGACCAGATTCAACAGATGAGTCACTCCTTTTACGGGAAAGTATCTCCGTAACAATTAGGAGGAGCGGAGAGCCAGGGCTGAAGGGCATGTGTGCGCCCAGGTCTGAGCACTAGGTGCTTCATTAGGAAATCTGGAGAGAGAGACATTCATATAAAAGAACCACTACGTTGCAATGAACTTAAATAGATATTGAAGGCCCTTATTGCTAAGAGGAGCATGTCTGCAACCACTTAATAGTTCTAGGAAGGCATCGGCTGGTTTACTCTTCTGAGCCTATGCCAGATGCCATTAGGAAATGTTACAACATGTCGTGCAAAACCCGGTGTGCTCTGGTGGATTTTTTCCCACCAGAACAAAACTTTGGTGGATGATTTTCATGTCAGACCTTCAAGACACACGAGAGAATCCTCAGCACTACTGCCGAATTACCCCTAACTTGAAAGAAAAATTGCAGTAAAAAGTCAGGATTGAGTTTGAATGCAGCATAGCTTTAATTGCAGGAGAAGTACAGCGTGCGTTGGGCAGAACATCACGTGGAGCAGCCACGATGCTGCCCAAGCAGTGAGGGAGGGACAGGGCCACCAGCACCCCAGATGTGGACCCTTCAGAAGCCACCGGCGCTGCAGCTTCCTCCACCCAGGGAGGACACTCCAGATGTGTAGGACCTCCTGTAGCCGCGGGAGCCTCCCATGCCGAAGGACCGGCCTCCTCCATAGGAGCCCCCAATGGAGGAGGAGGTGCCACCTCCATAGCARCTCCCAGAGCCAAAGGATCTTCTACTGCTGTACAAGCCACCGGAGCCGGATGCTCCTCCATAGGAGCCTCCCATTCCCATTGAACTACCTCCTCCATAGGAGCCCCCGATTCCCATTGAGCTGCCTCCTCCATAGGAGCCCCCCATTCCCATTGAGCTACCTCCTCCATAGGAGCCACCTATTCCCATTGAGCTGCCTCCTCCRTAGGAGCSCCCCAGGAAGTTGCCATCATTGGGGAGCACAGTGCCCACCATGCTCTGCTGCGGGCAGGAGCTGATGATGGGGCCGGGGAAGGTGACGATCACGGGCGGTGGGTAGACCACGGCACGGGAGTCCCCGCAGGAGGTGACGCAGGGCTCGTTCCAGGCGCTGGCACACGGCTCTGGGCAGGTCACTTCACACGGCGAGTAGCATCTGCTGCTCAGGAGCTGTCCACCTGAAGACATCGTTTCGGATGGACAGRAACCTGCAGCACAATTTAAGGGGTTAAGGAACATGCAAGTGCGTCTCCACCTCTGTTGACAACAAAAGCTTTGTTTCCTGCCAGAATTAATCATTATATTTCCCATAATTTGAGAATTACTCTTGTGGAGATGTTCATTGTTAACCCAACTCCACCTGAAGAACAGTTCCATGGTAAAACTGAATACAAAGCTAAGCAATGGAATTGACTCCTTTGTCATCATTAAGGGATACAGCTTTCTAAAATACCCTCAGCTTGTTCTAGAGAGCATCTTACCACCCTCCAGYATTAACCATTACTTCTGCTGAGGACATTCACAAATTTAGTACTGTCAGCTATGAGGGTTTTTTTTACTAGAAACAGTTTTGACAGATCCTATGCCTAGAAACCAAGAGCAGTTCTTGCTGTCTAGCAGTGTGCATGTGTATACATAAACATATGCACAGAAAAACCTATCATAAGAAATGCTCAACTATTCTGGTGTAATATTGGAATCATAGATGTGAAACAGCGTAGATGTGAAACTGTAAATATTTAGGTTTCAGCCTCTTTATTTAAATAACAGAGTTTAAACAACCTTCTGCTCTTGTGCCTTGGCAGAACACAGCTCTACGTCTATCACCTGAACCCACTGAACGGCTACAAAATCTCATCTGTGAAAGAAATAAAGCAAGGCTGATATCACTGCTCATTGCAAAGCCTTGATGTAGACTTCATTCCCAAGTTAAACACAGAGAGTARCAGCCCCCGAATAAAATAAGGACATAAAGGATGCGAGCTTACCGGGTTCACAGAGGAGAACAGATGAAGCGAAGGAGCTGGTGAACCCAGAGCGAGCACTGCACCTTTATATACCCTTCAACCTGCCGCCAGGCACGCAACACGCTTCTTTACACAGGCCCTAATAGTTAGCCAGCAAAATATTTTGCTGCATAAGCTTCTTCTAATTGTTATAAGTGTTTTGATAACTGATAATGATTAGTAAATCAGCCTCACATCATACAATCTGCGCAACATGTCCTTTTGTCTCGCTCTAATCCTTAAATAGTTTTTGTATTCGTTTTATTACCACCACCTCCCGACCTCGTTTGGATTGCAGTGGCGCTGGACTGGGCTCCGTTTGCTTTAGGCAAGCTGAAGACAAGAATTTGGTCCTGTCAGGAAATATATTTTCTGTTCAGCAAAAAGACCTCMTTTAAATTCAGAATTGCAGAGAGCAGAGAAAAAGAAAAAAAAAAAGAAAAKAAAAAATTAATCTTTGCAACTTTTGGGACAAGGAACATGTGTGTGTAGAATGTGTCTAAGTTTCTTAGAATGAAACCCAAAATTTATGAATCTTAAGGAAGGAAAAGACTTTTTTCAAGAAAGCCACTCTGGTTCTCGTAGATACGTGCATAAAAGCCTCATATTTTAGTAGATAAAGCAGTCTGTAAGTATGAAGGTATTGAAAGAAAATTTTTTTCAATAACCAGAAATCAGGGGAGAACATTAGATATGATCAATATATTTGCTGCGTTATTACATGGAAACATGATACTGATATTTGCCAGCAATATCAAMCATCCTGCTCTCATGCTTTATTTCTAGATCAAAGGAATGTAATTCTAGATTTTGACTCAGTCATAGCCAGAGAGGGAAACCTATTCGAAACTCAAGAGTGTTCTTTCCAAACTGCTCCACTTTTCATATTATTTAATGCTTCCATCATGCACTTCCAGCATTTTTCAGACCTGGTTGGAAAATAGAGCACTGGGAGCTTATAAGGTTAATATCTTGCAACAGAATGAGAGCGAGTTCTGTCAGGCATCAGTGGGCAGCCCTTGATTTAGCAGTTTTGAAAGTCAGCACTTTTGCTCCTCGCTTCRCATGAACCTCCCCAGGTTCCTGCTGTTGGGTTGAGAAATACCAACTTGCATAAAGGAACCCGGACACTGACTGCTGCTTCTCCCCACGTTTCAGCACCACTTGGGTGACTTCTACGAGCCACCCAACTAGGAGCCACCCAACTATTTGCAACTCAGGCTTTCAAGAAGAAAAAAATGGAATATTGTGCAGCAAAGCAATTAAGGATCTGGATACATCCTTCAGCCAGATGCATCTGGAGAAGATGCATCACTTCCCTGTCAACTCTAGTTAGGGCTAGGGATGATACCAGCTGCTAGTTAATGTTGTCAGATTTGGAGGATAAAGTGAAACACAGGGCGTGAAGCRCTTGTCAAATGACTCGGAATTGAGAATAAACTAATGACCATATCACTTATGAGAACAATTAGAACAATTATAGAAATAAGCCATATGGCAAAACATGGTTTGGCAACACTCAAGTTGCTCTTGCACAAAACGAAGCTCACATCCTACTGGTGGTCTGAGAGCGTATATAAGAGCACGGTGAACGCTTCGGTCTCATAACACCTGCTCTTCTACAGCTTATCCTGCGCTCCTCCAGATCTGGTAAGTCGGATTTCTTTCATTCTCTTTAAAAACAATTAGGAAAATGGTTCATCATTGACTAASGACTCTGTCTTCCACAAAGAGTGTGATGCTCAATTGTTTCTCTTCTYTAATAGATATGTGTGTGTGTGTGTTGCCATTTAAGTGTGTGCCTTCATAGAGAAAGATGTGAATTATGAGACGAGATTCTCCAAGACACTTGGATTATTCACTATTGTTAATAGACTCTGGGGTGGTGTGTTAAAATCCAAAAGACAAGCTAATTCCAAAGATAGGCTGTGCTTGGCTTTGCTCTCCTTGAATATCCATTTGTATACAGCAGGAAAAATCAAGTTGGGAAGTGTTAGTTTTGCTGGTTTATGCGTGTGCAATAAAACCTGAGAGAGATAGAAATGAAAATTCTGCTGAACTTTCCTCTTACRCTCCTTTCCTGTTCTTCAAAGAAGTTCTGATATACAAGTTCTTTTCCCACTGGGTTTCGAGCAATGAACTTAGGCTTTGCCATCTGCTGCAGGTTCCTGTCCATCCGAAACGATGTCTTCAGGTGGACAGCTCCTGAGCAGCAGATGCTACTCGCCGTGTGAAGTGACCTGCCCAGAGCCGTGTGCCAGCGCCTGGAACGAGCCCTGCGTCACCTCCTGCGGGGACTCCCGTGCCGTGGTCTACCCACCGCCCGTGATCGTCACCTTCCCCGGCCCCATCATCAGCTCCTGCCCGCAGCAGAGCATGGTGGGCACTGTGCTCCCCAATGATGGCAACTTCCTGGGG
>PTEX01000541.1:44176-59181 GCA_003342815.1 Eudromia elegans | reverse complement strand
TGCTATGGAGGTGGCACCTCCTCCTCCATTGGGGGCTCCTATGGAGGAGGCCGGTCCTTCGGCATGGGAGGCTCCCGCGGCTACAGGAGGTCCTACACATCTGGAGTGTCCTCCCTGGGTGGAGGAAGCTGCAGCGGCGGTGGCTTCTGAAGGGTCCACATCTGGGGTGCTGGTGGCCCTGTCCCTCCCTCACTGCTTGGGCAGCATCGTGGCTGCTCCACGTGATGTTCTGCCCAACGCACGCTGTACTTCTCCTGCAATTAAAGCTATGCTGCATCCATACGTTCACCCAGTGTCTTCTTTCTTACCTTTGCACCTACAAACCGCATGGATTGTGAAACACAGCACCCGGCAGCTGGCTGGCAGCCTAAACCTTTCAGGCTTAAGTCTTTAGAAGAGAATTGGGCAGCTTTAGCAGGTGGCAGGATTTTTTGAGGGGTGAAAACATTGCTCCCTGTGACACACCTCTGAGTTCTTGCCACAGGATGGGGATCCCGCTTCCCCGTGACGCGTAGTTACGTGTCTCCTAACTACCGAGACTCATAAAGACTGCAATCAACTTATCTAATTGTTTTCAAATGGAGCCTATTTCTTCAGTCATATTAAGGGCTTTGCTAGAAGCTCATGAGTTCCTTGCCTGTAAGGATTGTTAAATTAATCATAAATTTCTGTATCTCCTTAGAACACAAGATACTCGAGCAACTGCCTAGTTGCTTTAGTAGCCTCTAATTTCTTTTTGTCTATCTCCAGAAAACCTCTCAAGCAAAGTTTGCTGTGTKTCTAATTTCAGTCCTTTTGGTTCTGGATCTCCCTCATATATTTGTCGAGCAACAACAATCAGATTGAATCAAGCTAAAGATTTAGCATATCTTTGCATTCAGCAGACCTACGTTGGGAATTCAGCCAGTCTCCTCACTTCTCCTTTTCCAGCAATAAGCATGGAACACAATAGCTGAAGCCAGGTAAAATATTTTTTTTGTATGAGTTGGCATTCTTTAGGTACCTTCAAAAGCATAGCTGCATTGCTGCAGCTCAACCTTCCCAGGGGAATCACATTAATTCCTATAAACTGGGGATCTAATCAACACATTACAACAGAACAGAGAGACTCCTTCAGGAGAGAAAATCTGGTTCTACTATAGAGAGTAAAAGAAGGTGAATTTTCAGTCTTCGGCTGATCACATCACAACTTAAATAACATTAAGCAGCCTGACCTGCCCTGAGAAGGTCTTCCTTCTGCATCTGGCCCTTTTAGGTGTCAGTCATTACCTGACACAAAACGAAACCATTGCAGTGATGGAAGATGATTTATCCAAGGGTTACCTATGCCAAGGGGAATTCTGTTKGCAATGGGATGCTATCTGTTCCCACATCAGCACAAATCACTGAGTCAGCAGCTTCTGCAACCTCCACGCCCTATGGAGCAGCAATCCTGAACTGCTTTGCATACTTAAATTTTGAATTCAGCCACCTCTTTTCACAACACCTGTATTTCCTAGGCAATTATTATCATAGCAAAAAAAAAAGAAAAAAAAAAGAAAAAAAAAGATAAGGCTATTAAATGTGCCCTAAGAAGCCTGCTAAACTAGTGGAAAGGACAGGATAAATGTGATTTGAGGGGAGAAAGAGAAGCTGAACAGAATTTTAAGATGCAGAAGAATCTTAATGAAAAACAGTTACAATTTTGCTATCATTTTGGCCCTGTTAGATTACTTGCTTTGCACTGGCACAAGGAAAACAGAGCTCTGTAATTGTGAAATGACTAATAAAAGATGATATTAATTAAACATACAGCATAACAGGGCAGAGASGTGTGGGTTGGATTTCAGAGGTAGCAAGCAAGGGTGGTTCCCACTGATGCAATGGGCTTTCACTAGCTCCAGAATCAGCCCCTACAAGAAACTGGGTCTTGTGCTTTCATCTCCTAAGTTGTTCTGCAGTCTGTGTGTATTTGGGCTGACTTAATACAGGCCACAGTTTCTAGAGTAAGACCCTTTACTGCTTCTATAGGACCCCTTGCTTTAAAAGACTCTCATCCTAGAGGAACCCCCAGACCTGTGAAGAAGCCATCGTTCTCCAGCATCAAATCTGCTTCTTTCCCTTCCAAGAGTTATAAGCATATTCTGATGTAGACCTACTAGAAGAGAATAATTAAGATTTCTCTAAATCATGAATGAAAGAAATAGAACAAAAAAGAGTGAGAAGCCTTAAAGAAAAGCTTTTCAAGGAAGGTAACGTGGTGGTGGGAGGGGTGGATTSAGGAATAGGCAACTGGGAAGGAGAAAGGGAGGAGATGTGAAGTGAGGAGCACCTGGAGTAGGATAAGCTGCACCTGATTTATACTGGGGCTTTGTAGATACCTGACCTTGATGGATTCGTGGTGCGTGTTGCTTATTCCAACTTAACCTCCAGCCTCAAGAGCAATGCCAAGCAGCACCGATTCACCTGCATCATAGAATCACTACTTTGTTTTATAGACCCCTCTTAAATAATGTAATTGTTGCGTGTATAATAGGAGTAGAAGTGTTCAAAAATTCCTTGTGAGCTCTTCTCCTGACTAGAATTCTTGCTTCATCAAAAAGCTTGCAGATGTATTAAATATTTCTTTTAAAAATACTTAATAAGACTATTTAAACCACCTGCAAAGTTAAGGTGGAAGAATTAATTTCTCAAACAACAAGCATGCACGAGGTGCATTGCAGTCGTTAATTGTGAATGAGCACRAGGGCATCCATGTAACAGTTGCCTGAGGGATCTCATGGTGATGCTTAACAAGCGCAGATAAATTACAGCATAAACGCTCCAATTAAATACCCAAACCACAAGGACTAAGACAATCAAAGGAAGGAAATGAATGTTTTGCTTGACACAGCACATGGCCCTGAGTGCAAGACCTTGACTTTTAAGCCTGACTCTTAAGTGCATATGAATCAAATTCCCCTTCCCTTTGGGTCTGCCGCCTGGGACACTCAGACCTGGTCCCTATCAACTGGAGCCTGGCCTTGCCTCCTGCTGAAGTCAGGACACACGTGCTCATTCCGGCACGTGCTGTGCTTTTCCAGGGTTAAAACAGTTCCTTGTGGATATTCAACTCACCTGGAAATGACTCTGAGTAAATGATTGGGCTTCCAGGTTGACTCTGCGTTGAGCAGGGCTGTGTCAGGTGATCTTCAGAGGTCCTTAACCACCAAAATTATTCTCCATTTCTAACCTATTACATTTATTCATATGTTTATTGTGAAGAACTCCTAAAGACTGATATTGACCATATGTAGGCCTTTATTCTCCTCTGATGATAGCTCTTGACTAACACATCGGAGGTGGTGGGTGCCTACACTCTACAGGTTATCTTCTGTAACCAGASAACTGCGTAGAAATGAAAGGCAGGAGACGGTGCTATGATGCAACAGGATTTTAATACAAACAAGAAGTGGAATGCACTCTCACAATATGAGGCAATGCACAGACAAAGAACGTCATTTCCATCTCAACAAAGACCACAACCAGTCATTCAGAGGAACACAGCGCTCACCAGGCCTTCTTTCATCTATACCCTTTCACAGTCAAGTCCTATCACTTGCTTTTTCCCTCTATTCAGCTTCAGAAAGAACAAAATATAATATCAGCAGATGGTAAATTAGTGCGACATTAGGATCATAAGCTTTAGATAAAATATAGCACAAAGGAAAACACATGCTGAATCGGAGAGACCCCAAGCAACCACTGCTCCTATTGCCTTCAGCAGGAGTAGTGATTACTTGGCATGTCTGATATCCAGGCCTGTGTGTCAATCACTAGTTTATATCTTATTGGCTCTGGTCTTAGGAGTCTTTCTTATAGACTTAAAATGACCCATAGTTTCCATAGCGATACCTAYAGAACCCTCTATTGAAGGAGGGGAAGCAACTTCTACCAAACCCTGAAAAAAATGAGGTGCGGTAGATATTGCTGATACGAGAGCCTCCACCACCACAGGAGCCCCCGTAAGAGCCCCCAGAGCCGTAAGAAGACCCCCCACCATAGCAACTGCCAGATCCATAAGAACCGCCAGATCCGTAAGAACCKCCAGATCCGTAAGAACCACCAGATCCGTAAGAACCGCCAGATCCACAGGAGCCGGACCCACCACCATATCCCATGCCCCCGCCTCCGGATCCTGATGAGCCCTCAATCTCAGGTATGGCAGTTCCCACCAAGCTTTCCTGAGGGCACGAGCTGATGATGGGTCCTGGGAACGTCACGATAACRGGTGGCGCGTACACGATGGCTCTGGAATCTGCGCAGGAGCTCACACATGGTTCGTTCCAAGCCTGAACAAACGGTTCCGTGCACGACACTTCACACGAGGGAGCGCAGCGGGCGCTAAGCATCTGTCCGTAGGAAGACATCCTCGCAGAGGGCAAGTCGACCTGATAGAGTGTGAAGCCATGGGAGCCAAAGATCAAACAGTTTTAGAGTAACTTTGGTTGTGCGGATGTGTGGAAAAGTATTCACCCTGAACAGTGCTCATCTCATGYTTCAAATGCCTTCTGAGGGTCCTATCTCCCCAGCTCATCTCTCTAAAGATGAGAGTGAGACTTTGAATCTTACCCATTCTGTACTCATATATCTTTTCTTAACCAAGCTTCTATGCAAGTCCTTACATTTTTTTGCCATATCTCACCCGTCATAGCAGATTTTATCCTCTCTCAGTGAGGTCCTCATCAGCTAATTTCATCGTTAAGCTCTTGGAAAATGGAATATTCAGCACAACACCTTAGCCAGTATCCTGCTCTTCTACTTCRTAGAGCAGCTCTGCCTTTAACAGAAGGCTTCACCTCACTCTTACACCTCACATAGCTCTCTGTTCTATACATTAACTTGCTTAAAGAGAGAAATCGTGGAAGGTCAGCATCTTTCACTAGTTCCCCAAAACTGCTACTATTCAGATTTCTTGAAAAAAAAAAAACCACAAACTCTATTTGCAAGTTGCTCTTTCCAAAAAAAGAAAAAAAAAACACTTTTAGACAAAAGGCTCACATCAATATCACTAACACGGGATGTAATCTGTGTCAAATTTCCGTAATTATGAATCAATGCGGTCAGTCGGACTTACCCAGCCACCAAGAGGAATTAGGCAGCAGAAGCAGCTAGAGAGATCCAAGCTACGAGCACTTTTATACCGTGTCGCAGAGAYTGGAGAATGGGAGACACTTTTACGCAACCGTTAGCCACATCTTGCAAAACACACTGTTTTCCCCAGCTGATGCCTTCCTTTGTTGCAATCGTTCTGATAACAGCTTGTGATTATCGGTTGGTTTCCAATCCCACATACCATGATGCACGCATTCACCCTATCTTATCTTTTCACCGAAAATCTCAGGAAATTGAGTTTGGTTTGGCTTTCACTCGACGATTTGCCTTGTGGTGGTAGCTCGGAGATGGGTCATCAACCCCCTAATGCATTAGACTGCAGTTTATGGTTTGACATCTCAGATAGCAACGTCTGGGGATCCTGGGGAATTCTTACGTTTTAGAGGTAGCAAATAGTATTTTGCATGTTTTATGTTAAGTAGTTATTAATGTCTCACCAATGGTGGTGGGACTGGAGTTGGACGTATGTCCCCATGCATGACAAAAGTCATGTCCTGATTAAGTAGGCACTAGTAGTAACTGAGGCAGTTCATTAACTCAACCTAGGACAAAAATAAAGGTCTATGATTAACCACATTAGCATAAACTTCTCAGCTGTCTTCTTTTAACAGATTTTTAAAACTATATCTCAAAAATACAGGTGATTTTATTCCTGTTTGCTGACCGTGAAATCAGTGCAATGGCTGGAGGAATGCACAGCCAATGGAGATATGACAGCAGGATGCATAGAGAAATGAGTCACATAATTTGTGAGAATAAGAAGGAACTAATAATTACAATGATTAGCAGCTGAGGCAATTAAAACAGTTACCAAACCAAACATTATATAAGAGTAAATAAGGACTTCTTTGTTCTTGAGGTTGTTCAACAGCACCTACGACAAGGTCAAAACAGCTTCTCTTCTGCCCGCAGCCCAGGCTGCACAAAATCACATCAGCTTGACCCTCTATATGGTCTCCATGGCTGATACCTTCATTGGCAGTGGTAAATAATGGTGAACTTGTGTTTTACCCAAAGTAGAAAGAGCAGATCGGCATTCTCCAGCCCAGTCTGGGGTGAGGCTTCATGTTCTGTAGATATCCTTGAAAAAATGGCAGAKGAAATGCAAAAGTGGCATTTGACAATATATCAGTGTAACTTTTCATATTACCTAAAATTCTGTTGCCTTATGTTAATAATTTATACCAGCCAAGTAGCTGATCCCAAAAATTTGCAGCAAAGATTATTGTAAAAACAGAGAAACAGTTATCTTCCTTTAGCAAATGAAGGTTAWACACATAGGATAATCATTATATTTAACACGTATAGAAATAAAGCTAAATAAAATACAAAGAAAAAAGGTTGTTTTGTATAATAGACCACCTCAGAGGTATTCTGCTTTCCTGTGATAGAATGATTGCTTCATAGAGAAAATAGCAAACTACATCAACCAGCAGCATGGTCTGGTGAGAAGACCCAACTTGGCTTTGCAGCTTTCGATTCAAACTCACCTTATTCAGGTCAATTCCAGAGCAGAACCTGAAAGATTCCTCATCTTGTTGTTGGTTGGGTTTTTCCTTTCTTTTTTTTTATTTTTTTTTGATGTTGTTGTTGTTGTTGTCAAACCTTATTGATTTTCTTGTTTCAGAAATCGCAGTGCTGCTCTCCGGCTCCTTACGCACTTTGCTTTGCATATGGAGATTAAATCTCAAAGAGGAGGCCGGCGTAATTGCTAGTGCTCTCCCCTGTGCCACGCTATAATTTTCTAAATTGGTCTGAAAGCTCATTTGCCTGAAAGGAAATAACCCATACCATCGTAAGAAAGCCTCACTCATAGTCTTCGTTTTTTCCTGCATATTTTATCATACTGATTCAGGCAGATGTGGAATATAGTGCTTATAGGGGAATAGCAAACTCTCCAAGGTATCAGCACAGACATGAATCGTATGTGTCAGAGGACAATCTGAGGGCTAGGGCGCTGTTTTGGGTCCTGGACATCCCCATTTTGGCTCAGGTCTCCACTGTGGTGCAAGTCATCTCTTTTGGGAAATTGTTTCCAAAACAGTTCAGTCTGGAGGGTTGATATTACCAAGTGCTTTTTCTTTCCCTAACTGCAAAACTGAAGATCAACTGGGGAGTCTATGGACTAGCTCACCCCTGTTTGCTCTTTTATATCTATTTGCACATGCAACACAACCCCCTGCTTGCTTGTCCCGTCTAGGACARTGCATAGAACAAGACCCATCGTTGCAAGCACCTGAAAGAGGGACTTAGGAAAGTCCATTTCCACACTCCTCGCTCAACCTCCTTTCAGAAAAATTCATCCTGCTCCCAAGGGCAACTCCTGGTCAACGACCTCGCTCTGCTCCCCTCCCATCTGCACCCTGGACATCAGTTCCCACCTCCAAATATTTAATAGCAACAGGTAGCCCTTGATCATTAAGTGCAGCRCTCGTTACATGGATCTCATTTCTTATGGAAAGAACTGGTTGCATTTTCCAACAAAAGGTGGTAATTAAACAATCACATATTCAAATAACTCTCAAGCTGAAAAAACACTTCCCTGCCACTAAATGTGAGCTGCTGGGAGCGCAGGAATGATTGTGCCACCATAACCACTCAGCRTATCTTTTGTCACCAAAACCAAGCAGAGCCAACCCTCCTTGYTGTGCATCAGGGAGAGATGATGTGCGACTCCAGGGCTGCACTACATGGAAATGGAAATCGACATTCCAGCAAATACAGCTGGGAAGAGCAACTCCGTCCCATGGTGCAGAGCAGGGCAAGGGCTGGACCTTCTCAGCCCTTCTGAATCCAGTTTTGGATCGCTCGGACCGAAGCTTTGCCTTTTAAGCAAACGTCACCTTTCCAATACTTTCTCAGCTCCCAGGACCTGTTGATGCATTCGGCATGAACTCGTAGCTCTCCACGGCCTCATGGCTCACAGAGGTGTGGCACCAATATCCAATTTAATAACCTATTAATCCCAGAGCAGTAAATTAAACGTTCATCCTGGTTCATTATCTAATTAAGCCTGKCAATCTCTGCAATAAAAGCTAGCAGGCTGGCGGCTCTTTCGGTTCCCTCCAGCCTGTTAGGTGCCAGAGCCTTGCTCAGACCCTTCTCAACTCCYTTATAGTCAAGATGGAGACAGAAGATTATTTTGCCACTGAAGAGAAAGGGACATAGAGCTCTGCTCTCTGCAAGAGGCATGAAACAACAAAAAAAAACTATTTAGAAGTCATTTTCCACCAGTAAAAAACAGTTCTCAAAGCCCATTGAGTACGTAGATCACRACTCGGGTGCTGGAACCATGGGCCAGGATGGGGGAGAGGTGGTGAGTCCAGAGCGGGTCCCCAGGACTCCCGATTCCTGAGAACTCCACCCTGCAGACGCCCTCGTTACACTATTTTTCACAACCCTTTTTGCATGAGCAAGGCAAACAACAGCAGGTCTCTCCCAGCTTATCTGGGGTGACGCCCCGGGACCCAGCTCACAGACCCAGTCTGCTCAGATATATTAATTACCTCTGTGTTGGATCGATAAAGTAGGGCATATGCTAACACCTGCGAGACAAACAAGCTGATTTGCAGGAGCTTGCGTTCTACAGAAGGAAAATAATCCCCATTGCTCCAAATTTGTAGCCTTTTGGCTTTGCACCTGGAAAACCCGAGTGACAAAGTTGCAGATTTATGAGGGKTWTTTTTTTTTCCTAGAAAGAAGCAGCAAAGTAAACATACATTGAGGAGCATCAGTTTGCCAGCTGAGGGATCCGTTGTGCGTTTGGGAGACTCAGTTTGGAAAGAAGAGGCTTCTCCAGGGTAAAGGAGGACACAGGGACAAGCCAGAGCAAATCATTAAACAGCAGCTGCCATGAACTGCTACCCAGACTATCTGAAACTGACGTGTTTAGCCAGTAGGCACCTGCCAACCAAGGCAAAGAAAACCAGGAAACCACTGTGATAATGCAGAATCCGTTTAATAGAGGCAAAAAGACAAGAGGAGGGTGCTGAAAGCAATAACACGGGGTGGGTGCAGYGTACCCTTCTGGCGCTTTCTCTGCATTAAAATCTTCCTTTATTCCAGCGTGCACTTCAAATATTTTTCCCTTTTCTGTGCATTACATCTAATTACACCTACTTTTGTCCTCTGCTAAACAAAGCTTAGAGGGGTGMGTTTTCATTTCTGCTACACTCCTTCCCTGCAATGAAAGTGAGACCCACGAGCAAGCGGGCTACAAATATAAATATATTTATAAGGAAAAAAGTGGTTTTCTTGTGACCTGGAAAAGGTCATTCACATCAGCTTTAGCGGTGGAAAAGTCTCGTCAGGTCTGAGCTGACCRCAGTTACATTCATCTCGAAGCCACTTTTTGCTTGTCATTTTCCTGGCAAAGTCACGCACAAAAGAACAAATTACCCACGAGGACCAGACCCTGGAACGTTTCAGACCATCTGGTAACAAATGATAGAATTGGAGGGGAATTTTATGAACCTTATCAGCTGCCTGAGAAGATACTGGAGGAAAAGTCCATGAGCTAAAATGAAACACGATTTAAGAGAGGCGCCGGCCGGGCTGCTTCAGCAAGACCGGTGGGATAGACAAGTTTGGTGGTAGAGCTAGACAGAGGAGCTCTCCGTTTCTTCGCTCCCTGTGTTTCCCATATCCGTGTGCTCCGCCTTTGGTTTCTCCTTCTCCGGAGGATGCTCTTCCTTGCGGCTTGCGCGGGACGAGTAGCGCAGGTGGCTGGGCCGGTTGCAGGGATGAATCCAGCGGGACACGTATATGTACGAGGTCCGCGGGGGCCGTTGAGGTTCGTGGCGTGGAGGTGGCTCCGAGCGCGCGGCTCCTGCCCGCAGGGATGACGCGCACCCCTCCGGCACCGCGGAGCTTCCCACCACCGTCTCCTGCGGGCACGTGCTGAGGATGGGCCCYGGGAAGGTCACGACGACGGGAGGGGGGTATATGATGACGCGGGAGCCTTGGCAGCACACCACGCAGGGCTCGTTGCAGCCGCTGGAGAGGGGCTGCGGGCACCAGGCATCGCTCGGAGGGCCAGCGCAGTGCTCCCCGGACAGGGACATCCCCGAGGAGCGGCGGGCGCCTGGGGCACAGAGCACAACGGGGTCACCCAGAGCCCCCTTCGCCCTGCCCGCTTGCCCGTCCCACACGAACACGGCCACCCGCTCCCTCCGCTGCCACCCCAACCTCTGCYATGGCATTTGGGGTGCAGGGCAAAGAGAGATGCTGAAGCAGCAGCAACGCGAGCTGACGCCCCCCAAAAGGCACTGCCTTTCTCCCTCCCCGTTCCCAGCTCCCTTTCCCATTCACCTGCRCAACCCCTATCCCAAATCCTTTTCCTCCAGCCTCCCAAAAAAGACCCATGGGCCTCTAGGGTGGACCCTCATCCAGTCGCCTCCAGCCCCACACAGCCACCAGTCGTGTAAGAAGGGGYAACTGGTAGCCCCAAGCTAGAGCATGGCTAGAAATCACCTGGGATGGTCCCGTCTGTCCACAATAGCACCAACCTCCTGGATTCCTGCACCTCTCCCCGGGTTACAAGTCCCGGCACACAAGTCCTGGCGAGGAGGGTGAAAGGATCCAGTGGTGGTGACAGGGTGCTTGGCGCTCCCCTCCCACAACACCCAGCCCCAGGAACCTCCCTGGGTCTGCAGGGATCATTTGTGGTGGAGCCGAGAGCTCCAGGGAGATTTGCAGCCTCCAACTTACTGCCAAGACCCTGGATCCGTCTCCTAGCCCGTTTGCAAGGAACTAATTACAAAAYATATTGTAGGATTTATTTGTCAGAGAGAAAAACTGCGCAATGTTGGTGACTGCCAACAGTGGGTAAAGGGGCGTTGCATTTCTGTGGCTGGATAAAAATATGCAACCACAGAGAAATTAAGCTCCTTCCAAGACAAATGACCAAATAAGTCCCAAGAAATGCCTCCTGTTACGATGGAGAGGTTGAGGGGATCCCTCTCTCCTCCTGTGCCCAGTATTTCATGTCTGCCATCAGCAACCTTTATAGAAAAAAACCAAACCCTTTTCTTCTCCACTCAGTGTGAAAGCAAAGCCCACACAGGACATCTTCCCCACGGCAGCAAACACCACCATTCAGCGAGGAAAAGACAGGCACAAGAAAACTAAGTCCCTGCGCAACCCCTCTAGATCTACACCTTGATAACTTGGTGGATGAAGAGCACAGGGGCAGCAAAGCTGAGGACAACTGGCTGGAGCACCTCAGATCTTCTCCAACATTATGAAAAAGTATTTTCTGTATCTAAACTGCACCTGAGTTAAGCTTAAAATGTCTTTCATTTTGGATACGGTATATACAGCTAACTGATTATAAATTTATTTTTATAAGAAAGCAAATCCCCATGGATAAAGTTTTATGGCCGAGGTCCAAGTACACAACTACATATTTTCCGGCAGGCTTTTCTAACACCTTTAGAAACCACAGCACGGCTTAACATTAAATCCCAGCTCATGTTAAAGAAACATCTTGTTCAATATAATCAGATTAAGGTGCGAGGGACTTACCGGTTGTCCAGAAGAAGTCAAGAGAAATGGCCAGATGTGCCCCAAATCCTCTGAGTTTTATATACTTTCTTCAACATCCAGGAAGATGAGACAACCTCTGTGTATGAGGTCTTAATTACTTTCCAAACATTTTTTCCCGCATGTGTAACACACCTAATTATTATAATTATTTTAACACTGTTTACAGGCATTATTCAATTCTCTATAGCACATACTGTTACCTTTTGTGGAGCACCCTTTGCATTGCGCCTTTATGGGCTAAATTCATTGATGCGGTTCTGCCTGCCCTCCTTGCACCTCGCTCTGGTTTGCTCAGCGATGCAAATGATGGGGGCAAATGATAGCAGATGCGCTGCAGAAATGCGAGGCATATTACCTGCAAGACATGGGGTTTTGGATCCATCCTGCCTAGCTCCACCAAGCTTCACATATCGACCCGATTGGTACCTGTCTGCAAGTGTGGTCAGAAAACGGAGAAGGAAAAACGCGGAGAGCAGAGCAGAGGATTTYGTCCCACGGGTATCAACAGCCTGTCCCCAAACCCTCGGATGCCCCCAGTTGATCTCCATGTCAAAGTGTGCAGCAAGCACCAGCACGTACAGAAAAATAGAATTTCATCATGGAAGGAATGTTCAGAACCCTTCCTAAAAGAAAWCACCTAGAGCACCACAGACAAGGAAATCCTCTCCATCTACAGACCCAAGCATCTAAGAGACCCCAAGAAACATCCAGATATTTAGTGCCATGGATCTGCCTCATAACTCCGAATTTTGGGGGTGCCTCACTGATTTCTCAAGGATTCTGCTGGATTCTTGGTCCAGGTTTTGCAGATTTTGTGGAAGAAACATGTTTGCTTTCAGCCCATTATGAAACTCCGGTTTTAAGGAATGAGTGAATGCAGACAGAACTGAAAATGCAAAACACGCTGAATTATCAGGGCTCTAAACGACATCCTGTTTATGAGAATGACCTGAGACACCTTAATCAAAAAGAGCCTATTTTTAAAGCTGCCATTACTCAGACCTGGGGCGCTTGCCTCGGCTAACATGCTATTAATATTATAATGATAAAACACTCTGCGCGCATGAAATAATAATGAGTATTTTTGAAAAGTTTTGGCATTCCAAGTTGTGAGGAAATCTCAGCTTCCCCGTCCTTGCTGTTGGGACTATTTCTCCATTATTTTCTTGCAGAGCAGGAAGAATCCCACAGGGACATGCAAGCAGCCGGCCCCAGCTCCCCGACCCTCAGACCTCTGCTCTTGGGGAGCACTAACAGAGAGGAAAACCACAGCTCACGCSCTGCACGTGGAGCCACATCCCAAATCGATTCTTGATCATATCTCCCTTCCTTAAAAAGGAGGAAAATGCCCCTAAAATACAAATTCCCATCTTCTGGTGCTCGACTTGTGCAGTGTTCGGATAGCGCACATCCAGTGTAGGTGAGACCTCCCAGAAAAGAAAGTCCTCCAGCAAGGTCCATCGCGGTGTCCTCTCGGGGACCTCCTCCTGGATGCCCGTGGCCCTGGGGCTCGGAGACACGGATGTGCCATGTGAGGGCAAGCACCGCTTTCCCTGCTGGCCACTTAGCCCGGCTCGTGGTTGCCCTTGTGGCCTCAAGGCTGCAGGGTTCGGGCGCAGCACAGGGTCGGTCCTGCCAGAGCTCAGGACTCTCCAAGAGCAGACGGACCCCGGTGCGCTCCAGGAGATGGAGGCGGCAGCACGAGGTGGAAGGGAACAGAGACCAAGACCCCTTTGCTGCCAACCCCCATGAGGGACAGCCCGAGCCTGGGCAAACAGCTTGGGGCCCTGGAGTCTCTCCAGGCTCAACACTGGTTTAAGAGAAAAATTGCATTTCTGACCTGGGCTGAGGAGGCAGCAAGAGACACGCAGGGAGCCCCAGAAGGTCTCAGGCACCGTTTGGCAGCTTTGTTTTGTGCCATCATGASAGTGCAACCCCAATGCCTTTAGCAAAAACCACAGAAAAGCTCCCATTTCCGTCAGGGAATCCAGCTCCTCTCCAGCCGCCTCCCCTTCCCTCCCGCCTGCACTGCGGTGCTGCATCTCCCTCTAACGGCTGCTGGCCCTGGTGCCACCAGCCGCCCGGAGGGACCGTCCCAAGGGGAAATCCTTCCCTTCGCCTACAAAGGGAAAGGGCAGAGCCCCTGCTTGCCCTTCCGGAGGCTCCCGAGGGTGTCGGGATTCTCCTGCCGGGATTCCCTGCGGAGCTGGGGCGCTGGGAGGGCAGTGGGCAGGGCTGGCAGATCTGCTGCCCCCAGGCACGGGGGGCACCACACAGGGCTCTTCTTGGACTATGGGAGCCTCAGCACAGAAAAGCATTTCAGCCCTCGCATACATGTTAGAAAACCCAAATATTGGCCAAGCAAGACAACTATTCCCCACTGTCAAGGAACAGGTTTTATTCCAGGAATAGCTGGAAGGGAAAACAAGCTCTCCGCTTGGCTGCAAACAGAGATTAGCAATGCCACAGCACAGCACAGGCCCGCACCACCTCCTGGTATGGAMGGACCTTGGGCTTCCTCCTCTCCCCATCATCCACAGGGATGCCCACCATGGACCAGTACCCCTTTGCAGACTCCTTACCGAGGACGGGAGCACCCTGCTCCACAAGCCCGGCTGGAAGTACTCTTATAGCCAGCAGGGCTCAGGAGAACCCCTGCTTCCCTTATCCTTATGCTGCACCAGTCAGCAGCATAAGAAGGAAAAGCTTCACTAGGCACCCAAACAGAGAATAAATGAAAACACACAAAACCAGCTGCAAATCGAGGTTTATTGTGACCGGCACAGCTGGGGATGATATTCGATCCCATGGCAGTGACGACCTCCTGCAGGCGTGACCTCTGTAGCGCAGCTGGAGCTGTTTTAGGGCTAAAATCTGGGCACCCGCTCTTGTGTTTTTCAACTTCTACAACATTTCCTGCAGAAACACCTGGGGTCCTAGACGAAGGCAACCCACCCCACAAACGTAACACAGGGCAGACAAGAGGCAGGTGCGCCCAAATCCACACCAAGCTGTGGATGAGGAGCAGGGGGACGTCACAGCCCTGGCGCCCGGCGGTGGTTTCGGGGTGGCTCCTGGATCTCCGTCACCAGAACCACTTGGCAGCGCAGCGGCTCTTCTTGCCGTGGCCGGAGCCCTTTCCYGTGCCGGCGTGGGGCCGGGCAGCGTGCGGGGCGCCGCAGGGGTGGGYGCCGCGGGTCTTGGCCGCGTGCGTGGCGCCGGTGCCCCGCAGCTTGTCCCCGTGCGCCAGCGAGCCCCGTGCCGCGCAGGGCCGCCCCTTGTCTGCCGGCGGGGGCTTGGTGTCGAGGGGCTGCAGCAGGCAGGGC
>PTEX01000541.1:29755-43624 GCA_003342815.1 Eudromia elegans | reverse complement strand
CGCACGCCGGGCCCTTGGTGACGCACAGCGGGAGGCAGGCGCCGCTGGCCGCCTGGGGCTGGGGCGCGCACGCTCGCAGGCTCCCCGCGGCGCTGCCGGCCGCGGGCACGCGCAGGGGCTGGTAGCGCTCCCCGTAGTAGTGCATGCTCACGCGGGCTGCAAGAGAAGGAGGAGGCARGTTGGCAATTGTCCCCTGATCGGGGACCACGCGGGGCTCCAYGGCGGGTGCAGGTGACCGGCCGGGTGCACCCGGGCGCGCTCGGCAAAGCGCGTGGTAAAGGGCAACCTCCTTCCCCACCCACTCGCGCCCTGCACCGCCGTCCTCACCCCAAGGATGAGGGGCGCCCTGGGGTCAAAGGTGCAGTCACGCAAGCGGCAGAGGGAACCCGGTGTGTCCTACCTCTCCTCACGATCCCTGGGGACGGATGGGATGGAGACCAGGGCGACGCTGGCCTTGGAGCTGCCTCAAGTGGCACCAGCCCCGCCGCCTCCGTGGGTGCCGCGATCCGGCTCTACAGTCACCGCCTGGGCGAGCTGGGAGGAGAGCGAGGACAGAGGAGACGTGAGAGGGTTTCCCGAGCCCAGGASGCGGCAGCCTCGTCTCCCCCCATCCCAGCAGAGCCTCGCGGCGTGCTGGAGAGMCGCGAGAAACGTCCCGGCTTCGGTGGCATCTTCCAGGTTTCTACAGGGCTGTTCAGAGGGAGGCCGGTGGGGGGACGGTGCTGTCATTACAGCAGCCTGACCTGATYTGGGTTTTTTTTTCATCATTTCACCAGTGCTTAGGGAGCAAGTGAAACAGCATTTCCCACGCACCCCTCTCCCTTCCTAGGATTCAGGCAAGATTTCCCAAAGCCTCTTGCTGGGCAACTCTTGTTAATAAAACTTCCAGTCATCGCTGCTATTATCGTAATTAATGATTCATAAAAAACACTGTCCCAAAAACAAGGGCAGCGCTGGTGGCCGCCCCGCGCCCAGTGCCAGCGCGGCCGGTGCCGCTCCATGTCCGGAGCAGGGGCTCTGCTGGCTTCCGGAGAGCATCTGCATCTTGCATTTAATTTTATCATTATTAATCAAAAGGAAATGTTGACACGTTTGGGCTCTGCCCGCTGACTAGTGCATCAATGCCGAAGCCRGTCGGCTCTTTGCCGGAGTCATCGGAGCTGCCGCATTCAAATCTCCAAAAAAAAAAACATTGGAAAAATTCTCCACGCCGCTTCTGCGGCCGTGGGCAGCACAACGCCCATCGTCACGGGCCGTCGAGGAGGCACCGCAAGCAGCTCGTTCCAGGCTGGGGTGCACGTGAGGGGTGCGCTGCTCCAGCCCCGGCACGCRGCTGCTCCCGCCCGGGAAGCACCGGGCGCTGGGAAGCGCGCGGCCAAAAGCCGGACAGACTTACCCGCCTCATGGGTCCGGAGCAGAGCGCCTGCGAGAGCCGGGTCACGGCCCGGCTTTTATACGGTGAATAAGAGCCCTGGGGCCGGCGGCAGCGCGGACGCCTCTAATTGCAGCCCCAGCGCGGCCACGTGCGCGGTGGCAGCGCCGGGAGCGCCGCCGTCCTTGTCCCCGTTCCAGCACGGGCACCGCCACGAGCGGCGGCCGAGGACGTCGGGGCTGCCCCTGTGGCTGCTTTTCCGCGTGCGCCCCTTGAAAACCCCGTCTGGGAAGGGCTCTCGGCAGCCTAATTACAGCAGCCTGGGAAGCGCCTGAATCACCCCAGTTGCTGCCCTGCGAGCAGCAGGGACGTCCGTCCCGGATACCCCTCTAACGAACCCCGGAGCCTCGCAGCCCTGAACTGCAAAGCCCTTTGCAACAAATCCTTCAATATTAAATGATCTGGACGGAGATTTTAGAGGTCAAGTAGCCAGCTGGGCGATAGTAACTGGATTGATGCCAATTTTAATGGGAAAAAAAAAAAACAAACCTCCGTCTGATCCAGGCAAGCTCCAGCCCATATGATGCATGAGCAAGGCCGGTGCTGAGYCGAGCGGCTCCAGGCCAGGTCGCAAGTATTAACGCCACGGTAGCATCATGCATCATCATCCAGAGCCGCCTAATTAATGCCGCAAAGGGCTCCAAAATCCTTTAATCTCCGGGAGACGCGCAGCGCCGCACGGGCGTTATTGCGGGGTCTGTTATTAGCCCMAATTAAGCAGAGGGGAAACTGAGGCACGCCGCGCTGTGGCCGTCCAGTACTATGAGTCAGGGCAGGATTGGGCTCCGCAACACCCAAATGTGCCCCGTGCAGAATATACAGGCTTGGAGATTTTTTTTCTTTTTTTTTTCCTGCAATTTTCAGAAAAACAAATCCCTGGGATTTTTCTCCTGAGGGAAAGTTGTGATTTTGGGAAGGGGTTTTCGGAGAGCGCGCGGATGGGAAGCAGCCTCCCGGCACAGCCACCACCACTCACAACATCCAGCACCCCGGTGCCCGTCCCCGAGCGCTCGCCTCTCTTCTCATCTTCTTAATGAGGGGCCGTTCTGCCCAAGTCCTATCCTTTTTCATTGTATTTAATATATGCAAAAGAAAAGAGCAAGAGCCACTAGCGGGCACAAAGACAAGAGGTGCCGTTTTGATGCCATTGAACTGTATTTATTGAAATAAGGATGCATAACTATATGTAATGTGTTTTCRGTACCATGTAGAGGGCACATCTTTAGGCAACATAAACGACGCAGGTAATGACTTCCGTATGCAAAGGCTCATAAAACAGCGGTGCTGCATGTTTTTGAAACATTTCTAAGACTTTCCACTCTTTCAAGACGTGTTTTCAATACTCCTTTACRCAACAAAGTGCAAGGAAAACGTTAATGTATAAAAACCTTGCAGCGAGATTGGCTTCCCCGAGCCAGAAATCCTGTCTGTAAATATCGGGAGCTCTGCGGAATGCCAGCGCAGAGCCCGGGCGACTGGGACCTTCCTAAACGAAGGCTGCTGCAAAGAGACTCCCAAATTATTTGCTTAGCAAATTTACGGGTTTCTTCCAAATCTGATAGCATCTGGAGGCTGCACAGAGCCACCCATCCGCTGCCGTGTCCCAGCTGGGTTCCCAGAACGGTCCTATTCTACCTACTCTTCTCATCTCTTTTTTTTTTTAATCATTTTATGTTGCAATTAGGAGACCTTAACGTCCCGCTAAACTACGTAGTAAAGCAGACTAAGGAAGAACCACAGACACCCCGAGAGTAGCCAGGGGGATGCAAGGTGCCCCGGACAGAGCTGATCTAGCGGGAAATGCTGGAAAGGGGAGGTGAGGGGAGGCCAGCAGCAGCTGCTGGAGGGGGGAAGCGGAGACCGAAGCCCCTGTGCAGAYGGGAGCTCCCCTCCTCTACCAAGGCCACTTAGGGGCAGAGCAGTATTTCTTGCAATGGCTGGAAATCTTCACCTTCCCGGGCTGGCCCTCCTGGGGGACACAAGCTCTCGTACACCTGGTGGCACTTTGCTGCCGGGTGCCCTTGGTGGCGCATTTGGCCGCGCTCTGCTGCGGGACGCACTTGGTGACGCTCTGCTGCGGAGCGCAAGCGGTCACGCACTTGGTGGCACAGTGCTGCTGGGCACAAGTGGTCACGCACTTGGTGGCACAGTGCTGCTGGGCGCACTTGGTGGCACACTTGGTGGCATTTTGCTGCTGGGTGCACTTGGTGGCACATTTGGTGGCGCTCTGCTGCGGGATGTACTTGGTGGCACTTTGCTGCGGAGCACAAGTGGTCACACACTGCTGCGGGACACAAGTGGTGACACCCTTGGTGGCACATTGCTGCGGGACACAGGTGGTCACGCACCGGGTGGCACGCTGCGGCGGGGCGCACCCGGTGGCACACTGCGGCGGGGCGCACTGGGTCACGTACTGCTGGGACACCCACCGGGTGGCCCGCTGCTGCGGGACGCACGTGGTCACGCACCGGGTGGCATTCTGCTGCGGGAAGCACGCGGTCACGCACTGCTGGGGGACGCACCGGGTGGCACATTGCTGCTGGGGGACGCGCTTGGTCACGTAGGGCTGCTGCCAGGGGACACAGCTGGTCACGCAACGGGCTGCACTTTGATGCTGCGGGATGCACGTGGCCGCACACGTGTTCACACGCTGCTGGGGGACGCAGGGTGTCACGCACGGGGTTGCACTTTGCTGCTGGGGGATGCACACGGTCGCACACTTGTTCACACGCTGCTGGGGGACACAGGGTGTCACGCACTTGATTGCACTTTGCTGCTGGGGGATGCACGCGGTCGCACACGTGTTCACACGCTGCTGGGGGACACAGGGTGTCACGCACTTGATTGCACTTTGCTGCTGGGGGATGCACACGGTCGCACACTTATTCACACACTGCTGGGGGACGCAGGCGCTCACACTCTTGGTTGCGCTTTGCTGCCGGGGGATGCACGTGCTCATGCACTGGGTCACGCAGGGCTGCTGCAGGATGCAGGTGGCCGYGCGCTGCACACGGGGCCCACACGTGGTCACGCTCTGCTGCTGCTGCAGGAGGTGGGCGCCGGCGAGGCGCTGCTGGGACCCCCACGGGGTGGCACCGTGCGGGAAGCAGCGCCCGCAGCAGCACGGCGCCTGGCACGGCGCCGTGGGGACGGGCGGCCCCGTCACCCGCAGCGGCTGCTGGTACACGGTGGGGAGGCAGGGCGGCAGGTAGCACGACATGTTGGCACGGCGGCGGCGGGGCTGCAAGGACACGGGCACGCAGAGCCTCAGCTCCCGGCGCTGGGGACCTGCCCCTGGCGCCACGTGGGCAGCAGCAGCTCGCGGGGACGCAGGCAGGGTCAGACACCTCCTGCCCATCCACCCCCTCTACCTCCTTGACCTCCAGAGGCAAAGGAGACCTCCCCATCCCTCCAGCAAGCGCCAAACCCCATTTGCCCTTCTTTTCACCCCAAAACCACCGCCTCTGACATCCTTCAGACAAGCGGAGTCAAAGCCCAGAGCCCATTAACAAGCTCCAAGCCCCGGCTGCGGCCAGAAGAGCCCCACGAACCTGGGCCGTGGTCACCCCATCAAACCGGGTCAGCCGCGGCCCGTGGGTCAGTCCCCGTGTGGCGACGTTCACGCTCATTATGGAAGGGGCCGATTAAAGGGTGGAGGGTCMTCGGCCGCGTGCCCGCTCGCCCACCCGCCGTTGTCACTGCTCTGGAGCTGTCCCCACTGCCGGGCACCCCCTCTGCCACCAGCGCATCCCATGCCCACGGCATCCCGGTGCTGTTGGCCGCCTCCCGGCTCCCTTGGAAGCGGCTGGTGAAGCTGGAGGCCCTGCGGGAGGCGAAGCCACCCAATCCCGCAGGCTTTGGGATGTCTTCCCAGCGAAGCATTCGCAGGATTAAAAACCGGATCAGAAGCTGCACTTGAGCGGCCCTAGAGGCTCGTCGCGATCCAGACTTACCCCGCTGCTGGGTGAGGACAGCTTCGTGACGTGACCAGAGAGACCTGGTGCGGGGAGGGCGTTTATATAGCTTCTGGACATGCCCCGGAGGCCCGAGGCGCACACGACATGCCCCATTAGTGCCCGTGCAAACCGGGCTCCGCGCGCGCGGCGGTGCTGACGAGCGCGGGCGCACTCATCCGCCCGGGATGAGCCGGGGGACGTCAGCTCCCCATGGTGTGGCCAATTATCGCTTGCCTAATCCTTCCTGGCACGGGAAGACCGTGCGGCATCCGGAGACGGGTGACAGCAGCGTCGCTGCCCCAGGGGGTTTGCRGGGCGCGAGGGCGAAGAGCAGCAGCGCGGGGACGGGGACAGGGACAGGGCGGGATCATGGGGACAGGGCATCCTTAGGTCACCCTCATCCCGGCCGTGCTTGTCTGAGCCCCCCCTGGGCCTGCCCAGCACCAAAGTCCCCGCAGAGCTTTAGCTTGAGCGGCAGCTCYTCTTTTATTTCCATACCCAGGAATCTCTATAAGATTACGCACCTAARTCTGCTTAAACAGCATTAAAAACTACAGGACTAAAGAGATAACGCAAATCCCCATAAACCCTATTTGGTTCCATTTTAACTTTGGCAGTGCTGCAGCCCTGGGGGCTTTCGCTGTGCAGYGATTTGAGGAGCGTTTCTCTCGCGTGTGATATTCCCTGCAAACCTGCACGCTTCTGCCTCCGGAGCCCCTCCTGGTCGCTCCACTCTATCCAGGCAATTGTACCACGTCCTAAAGCGGCTCCATCCAAGAACCTCCCCAAACGTCCCACACACACACACACAGGACCCTGACGTCCTGGAGTGCAGGAAAACAAAAACCAAACACAGAGCCTTGGCATGGAYGAGCAGGAAGAGGGAGCTGGAAAACACTCTGGAAGCGATGCCAAGGGAGGATTAGAGCCGGAGCACGCGGGATGCCCGTAATGCAGGAAGAACGCGGAGCAGCGCCCGGTGTTTGCCCAGGAATTCACTGCTCCCTGCTGGGATGGGCAGAAGGGCAGGGAGGAGAAACGGGGCGGATGGGCCGGGGGGACCCAGGCAATAACTTGCAAGCCCAAGTGGGGCCAAACTAGCCCTGCACTGTTAGCAGCTACGAGCAGATGCTGCTGGGGGGGAGTGACAGCGGGAATCCAGAGCAGCACCCGGGACAGAGCCCTCCTGTGGGCAGCAAGTGCCCTGGAGCGGAATGACTGCAGCCAAGCTGCGCTCGCATCTCCAAGCACACCCTGCCCCATCCGGGCAAAGCCGCTAGAGCGCAGCAGCCGCCCGTGCACGGGGAGGCCCCGGTGCCTCCGGGGAGGTGCAGGTGCCTTGCACAGCCCTCGCACCATTGGCTTTGCATCGCGTTCCCATGGGACTGTCCGGGCCGGCCCGGCCGCCTCCTCCGGCCTCCTTGGCGCTGTGGGGCACCGCAGCGAGCGCGGGGGAAGCAACGGGCAGACGCACGGGCTGCACGTTCGTCGTGTAGGGGAGCTGTCATTAGGGAGCCGCGCAGAGGCTGCAGACACCGCAGCCGAGCACACCATTAGCCCATTAGCAAGRGGCAGATCGGCGGTGTCGCTTTTCCAATGGTCCAAGAGCACTGGAGGCCCCCGTGCACTAGAGTGAAACCCTCCCCACTCGGGCTGCTTCTTGCTTCATTTGAAAAGCGTTTTATTACTTAATGAGCTCTCCCTGTGCTGCAATTATTCAGCCCAGCACCTCTTTGTTCGAGGTGTTATTAGGCCCACGGGAGTTCGGTCTTTCTAGAAAATCAGACTGCGTGATGGCAACAGCCTGAGCGACTCGTAAAACGTTTGAATTAACAGTTTYGACACTGATGCAAGCGCCTTTTCTCTCGGCGCACCTACCAGCACGGTGCTCCTCAGCCTTCTCGCCCAGGGTGCAGCGGACGCGGAGGGACGAGCTCCTGCACCCACGGGCTGCAGCTTCTCCCAGGGGCCGCTGGTGCGAGAGGACCCGTCACGGGAAGGTCCTCAGGTCCCTTCTCCAGCTCTGCCACGGCCGGAGGAGCCACTCGCTTGTCCTGATGCTGGGTCAACCGCGCCACCATCCACGGCCAGGCTGGGGCTGCAAACAGCATCAAAGGAGCAAAGGCGATGCAGAGCCTGGGGAGAGAAAATGTTGCACTGTTTTTGAAAATATTGCACCATTTTTTGATGCTTTTTTTTTTTTTCTGCTAAGAGAGGAAAGAGAAGCAGAGGCGGCRGCAGTTTTATTAGCAATATTGGTGACTTTACCCTGATTTGCACCCCGGACCAAGTGGCCTGCGAGAGTCAGGATGGCTGCGACTTCCACCACTGACTCAGAGCTATGGAAAGGAGAAGATCCAAGATAATTCCCTCTCTCATAGCTCAAGAGCAGTAATTTTCCCCTCCCTATCTGCCCTGCTTGCTTTCCATCTGCTGCGGTCCCTCTCATTATCTGGCCCTCGCAGGACGATGCTCCTCGGGCATCTGTTCTTGCTGACTCCGCTCTGCAAACCAGAGCCCTCCCGAGCAGCCCGGCGGGCCCCAGTGCCCTCGGGCAGGCGCTGCGTCCGTGCAAAGCTCCTCGGAGGCGCTGGAGAGGATCCCTCTGTCCATGCGTGGGACGTGTCACCAAGCAGGCGCCCTGAAAACACCAGACCTTGCAAACTTCACCTCTCCCATGCAACGCAATGCAGCTGACGGCGCAGCCTTGGCTTTTGCTCCTGGAAACTCGGTGTCCAATTCCCCCTCTTTTGCCTTGTGCAACACGGAAACGCCTTCGAGGAGCAGCACGGGGGCCGAGCAGATTTTCTGCGCCCACATGCGGCATCAAGCGGGCGCAGCGGGGGAAGAGGCTGCTTCACCTCTAGAGCCCGCCGCCCCTGCAATTTAACCGCAGTTAATCCCATTTGCAGGCAGAAGAGCCTAAAATTGGCAGCACCGACCTGACTCTTGCCCCCGCAGTAAGTCGGATTATGACAAGCCTAATTAGCAGTATTTAATAGGTGCTTCAGAATCAGAGTTACCCAATGCACCAGCAGAGCAAAGAACCGATGCAAGGGCAGGGTGAGAGCCTAAGGAATTAGAAAGTTCCTTATATAGTGCGAGGCCCTGCCCGTGCATYGCACAGCACCTGCATTTTTTGTGTTCCAGATTGGTCCAAATCACAGAAAAAAAATGTATACTTTTTTTCCCTTTGTCCTTTATGAGAGAAACCTCCCTGTTCTTAGGCGTCTTCTATTTTAGCAGCAAAGGCTCTTGTGCYGGCCACACCTGAAGCACCAAAGCCCATTTTGATTCGCACATTTATCAAATGCTTCAACACCTCCCGTCTTCAGACCTGCCTAAAAATAACAAGGGTGACACCAGGGGCACGTTCAGCCTGAAAGTTCCCAACTCCGGGCCTGAATCTCTGGGGTGCTGGAGGCCTTTCCGGCCCCTTTGGAGGCACCCAGCGCCCTCCGCCCGCTCGCAGCCTCCCGCTTGCCGACCCCGCACCTTGGCTGGACGTTGCTGCGGCCGCAGCGACTGGACCACAGCAGACAGACCGATACCAGGCAACTCAGCACACAGGCAATTATGTCTTTTGTCTCGTGAGTTAAGCAAGGTGTCCACCCTGGAGTGATGACAGAGGCAGCAATAAAGAACAAGATGGGGTGTTAACGAAACGGTGTCTAATTAAGCCATCAGGGTGAACCCGTCTCGGCAGGGCCGGTTGGGCAACTTCTCAATTACACCATGACATGAAATCCAGGAGCGTAATATTCTCCTCAAATCATTTTGTATGGGCATAAAAGTTCAAAGCCTTGGAGAGAGGAGGCAGGGAAGAGCATCCCTGCAGGCGCCCCGAGCGCTTTGCACCTCTGCAGAGCAGCSTTTGCAGGGACCCCCAGGAGGGGATGGGGCCCAGCACCGGCACAGGCTGCAAGGAAGGCAGGGAAGGACGGGATTTTCCCGAGTGGGGTGCTGTAAGTTACCWGGGGCCAGTGGGACGTGCTCAGCATGGCCGGTGCACGAGCGGCACAGCCACCCTCCTGGCTGCACGTTCCTCCCTCAGCTCCCTGCCTGAGCAAGGCGGATTTCACTGCGGAGGGAATTTGCCTCTAAAAATAGCGTTTGTGCAACTCGCGTGGAAGGGGAAAGCAGTTACACCTCTGCTATGGGAAAAACATTCCCTCCCTTTCCACGGGCTGACTTCAGAGCCTCTTCCAAGGTAATTACCATCGTTTTTCTGCTGAGGTTGCTGACTTGCAGGCGAAGTGACCTCCTCGAGCCTCTGCAGACCTGGATCCCAACCAGGGCTCGGGGTCAGGCCAGCCCCACCTGCTGCTCCCCAGACAGGGCTCAGGTCGTCTCCCTTCCGGCTATGGAAAGTGATTCGCTTTAATCACTGGATGCTGCAAGTTGAGGCTGGAAATTCGGTGCCCAGAGTGTCCCAGAAACCTGCTCGCTGCTCTGCTCGCTGGAATGGCCGCAGTGTCTCACCACGGGCCGTGGCCATCCAGCCCACAACCAACCCCAGCGCTATCTGCAGGCACTGCATGCCCTGGCGCTATCAGGTGCTCTGGCCAATGGGCGTAACGAGGGCTGAAGCACCGACCTGACGATGCACGTTCATTTTCTTCATCTGCAACCCTTGATGCAACGACATACGTGGGCCCTCGTCCCAAAATCTGCTGTCCCAGCCTCCTGAGCAAAAAAATGCAATAATTACAAAACACCGTAGGTTTTGCTCCCCTGATCCTGGGCTTATTCCCTCCTTCCTGCCTCGCTTCTGCGCTGCAGGAGCCGATCCCAGCGGGAAGGCCACGCCGAGGGCGGCGTGGCGCCTGCCTAGAAAGCAGGCGGGCCGGTTCTCCGGGCCGGGATGCATCTGGCTCCCGCCTGCACCGGCTGCAAGCGGCGGCGGCAGCAGCGGCAGCGGAGGCCAGGCCTGACTCAGGGCTCGCTCCTGGGCTGCAATTTTACCCCTGGCTCGCGCGGGCTGGAAATTAAAAGCGCAGCCTCTTCCCAAGGCAGACGGGGAGGCAGCAGGGCCCCACCTGGGCATGAAGCAAGAGGGGAAGGCGCAGCRCGCAGTCACGCGGCGCTCGCCGACGTCCCCCCGGGGTCCTGCCCCGCGTTGCCAAACCGTCATTAGCGGAGGACGTTGCACCACCGACGCCGGCGCCCGGCGCGCAGCCAGGGCCGGCCCAGCCCGTGGCCGCGATTGCATCGGCAGCGGCCGCTCCGATAAGGGCAAAAGGCTCGGGACGGGACAAAGATAGTGCCCCAAAAACCAAGCGTGACGACATCGGCCCCTGCGTGGGAGGCATCGTCTCCATTGGCCAAAGTAATGCTACCGTCAACCATGAGGCTGGGCTGAGCCCGGTGCAAAGAGCTCCCCGAGCYTTTGAAAGGGTAGCAAGAGGTTATGGGCTGTTAATATGTTTGATTCGGTTTAGATTGATTTAGTTTGGATTTAGTTAAGTTCAATATAAGTGATTTTGTTTAAATAACTGAGCCATCTTCACTCCATAAACGTTTTACATGGAGCAATGCTAAAARGGAAACCACCATGAACCCTACGAAATCCCTTTTATTTCTCTGCTAAATGGTGAATTCTGGTATCCAACCAGACCAATCCTTTTTGAATGTGTTAGAAATCCCTTTACTTTCCACAAGTTAGGAGATAAATCCAGTTCCCTTTTCTGCCTAGTTTGGGTAGACACAAGCTGCATCCTCTGCACCAGGGTGAGTAGCCTCCATTCAAAGTAATCTGTTTTGCACTGAGAGAAAAGAAACCATGAAGACCTTGGTGGAAAAAGGAAAACTTAATAAAGGAATTCCTAAAAAGCAACTCAGGGTGGCTTCACGGAATCACCAGGAAATCACTCCAGAGAAATCAGCCATGAGAAGCAATCAGGAGAGGGAAAGATCAGTGCCCCTGTCTTAAACCACTAATGTATCTTTAGAAGTGGGGACAGGGTCATTAGCTACCGTGAAATGACTCAGAGCCGCGGGGCCCCGAAGCGGAGCTGCTCTGGGTTGAACCATGGCAAAGCCCCAGGGGCTGGTGGGGTCTGCGAGGGAGGTGAAGACCTGAGGAACCACCTTTCCCCACGTTTTCGGAGAGATTTCGCTAAGTCTCCTTAGTCAGAAAGGGGATTAAAATGCTTTCCGTCCCCAAAGGAGTCCGTCCCTTCCCAATGCCTACGTGTAAAACAAGTCTGTGGAGGAAACGCACAAAAGCAGTTGTGAAAGAATGAGCTCATTACCGAGGAGGACTCATTCCCAGAAGGCAGGGCTTTGAAACCATATAAAAGTTCTCAAATCTCCACGCTCCACCAGCCACTTGACTTCCTGCAGCTACCTGCTGGTCAGTTGGGTAAGTTGGAGGATGCTGATGCTGCTTTTCGGTGATGTCTGTGATTTTGCTCTTCGGTTTAATGTACGGAGGCTCTTTAAAGAAGTGATTTATTTTATAGTTGCCTTTAAATGCATAACAGAGTTCTGCGAAGAGGAGAAGCGGTATGGGTGGATGTAGGACGAGCAGCCCTGCAATGGCACTGCAAGGCACTCCCAGGCGGCATGTGAATGTGAGGATAGTTAAGTGCTAAATTAGATCCTTTCTGAAGACGAGATTAGACGAAATTATATTTATCTGAGTGTAACTGGTCCTGCCTTCAGGAAGGGGGAGGTCTAACTGGCCTGCTAATGCTCTCTCTTACCCCACTTTCTGTGATGCCGTGATTTGTAGCAAGAATAGTTTTAAATCTTTATTTAATTGGAAAATKATACCGTTTATGGTATATGGTATATTTATGGTATATCTATGGTATACACCTACATCAGCCCCCATGAGCACCAGGGGCTGCACAGAGCAGAAGGGTGAAAATATCCCCGGTGTGCTGCGGCTCTCAGGCTGAGCACATCACCAGCAAGATGCTAATTTGGCTTGAGGTGTTATCAGGTGGCTCTAAAGAAAATAGAAAGTGACACTTCCTATTGATGTGGAGGAGATGGAAGGACGCAGCAGAGAGCAGTAAATCTGCTCTGGAGATACGCTGAGAAGGGCTGGAGACCCCGCGGGCAGAGCGCTCGCCTGGCTCTGCACCGAGGGGACCTAGAAACGTCCCTCCCAAGCACCGAACCYGCGACTCAGACTCTCTATTTGTGTCCTGAGATTGTCCCTTAGGACAGTGACACCAGGGCCAGGTTGTCCCCATTCCCGCCCAGCCCCGTGTGCTGCCCGTGGCCGCGGGGACCGGGCTCCGCGGGGTGGCATCTCCGCGGCTGCTCCTTCCCACGGCGGCAGGAGGACGGTGCCACCCGTGACCTCCCGGGCCCCTTGCGTCACCGGTGAAGTCAGCGCGAAACCAGGAGCCGCCTTTATCACCGCTGCCGTCAGCTCGTGGTGCCGGAGGCTCCGCGTCCCAYGGACTGGAGAGGAGAGAAGCAGGAGCTCGGCTGGAGCCGTGTGTGCTTCATAGAGCAATCCTTAAAACCCATTAATAAGACAGAGCATCTCCAGGCATCTTGAAGCAAATACATTTGCTTTTTCTATTTTAAACTGCCTTGCAGTCTTTAATTTTCCCTTAATTCCATTCAAAATCTGGGAGTTACTTTAAAATAGGCCGAGCTTCAGTTTTTGTCAAAGGGAAATATTCCGTTGGACCCAGGTCTAGATGTTTTATCTACCTGTCGGGGCCCCTGAATGTTTCCAAGCGCTTGCCTTGAGCCGCCGTCGTTTTCCTGTTATTATTTCGGCTTCCCAAAACCGCTACCGAACCAGCAGGTCTGTTATTTTCTGGAGCCTCAGCTCTCCCGCAAGGCAATGCCGGGGACGAGGCGCGCTGGGCAGAGCAGCGCGGTGATGGGGGACTCGCTCTGCAGCGCAAATCGATCGTCTCCGTTTCAAAGCAGCGGCGCCGGAGCCGGCAGCAGGGAGATAGGGGCAGGGAGTGAGCRGGATGCAAAAGCAGCAGGGAGCCGTCGTTCTTCCCATGCCCGCCCGCCCTGGGAAAGCCGCCTGCCTCGCGGATGATTCACGTTCCTCGGGGCTGGTTTCTCCCGGGTTTGCTCAGCGGCCGCGGTGACGCTCTGGTGTTTCTTTCAGATTCCCTCGCTCCGTGCGGCCATGTCTGGGCACCAGATGCAGTGCAAGCAGCCGACCACCCTCCCGCCGGGGATGCTCTCGAAGCAGCAGCATCCTGATGGGCAGGACCCTGCACCAGAGCCGGTCCCCGTGGTGCCGGGCCCAGAGAAAGCAGCTCCAGTCGTGGTGGTCCCTGAGAGCTCAAGGCAGGAGGAGCAGCAGCAGCAGCAATGCAAGATGCCACCAACTCTCCCTCCTGCAGCCCATCCTGAGCCTGTCCTGTGCCCTCAGGAGAAGCAGCAGTGCAAGGAAATCCCGGTGCCAATCCCTGTCCCTGATCCAGTGCCGTGCCCCCAGGAGAAGCAGGAACACAAGGAGATCCCAGAGCAAATCCCTGTCCCTGATCC
>PTEX01000541.1:12713-22854 GCA_003342815.1 Eudromia elegans | reverse complement strand
TGGGGGCACTGGGTGCTGCAGGGCTCAGCGCACTGGGTGGTGCAGCACGTGGTAGTGCACTGGGTGCTGCAGGGCTGGGGGCACTGGGTGCTGCAAGGCTGGATGCACTGGGTGCTGCAGGGCTGGACACACTGGGTGCTGCAGGGCTCAGCGCACTGGGTGGTGCAGCACGTGGTGGTGCATTGGGTGCTGCAGGGCTGGGGGCACTGGGTGCTGCAGGGCTGGACGCACTGGGTGCTGCAGGGCTCGGCGCACTGAGTGGTGCAGCACGTGGTGGTGCACTGGGTGCCGCAGGGCTCCGGGCAGGGCTTCACGCACACGGTGCCGCAGGGCTCCACGCACACGGTGCTGCAGGGCTCCGGGCACGGCGGGCACTTCTTCACGCAGCACGTGGGAGGGGGCAGGCAGGGCTGCTTGCGCTGCTCGTAGCAGGACATGCCGCTGGGCGCCAGCAACGCTGGGGAGAGACGGAACACAAGGTGAGGATGCTCCTCACGGGAACGCTGTCTTTCAAAACAGGGACTAGCTAAAGGATGGCGAGCAACATGCGCGTGCCCAGCTCCTTTCTGTTCTAGATGTACGCCAACTAGTGCTTCCACATCCCTCCTTCCTTCTTGGGAACTGGCAGATGTCAYTGCTGGAAAGACTAGGGCCACAAAACCCCGGGTCTCGCAGGACTGCATCCAGTTGCATCTGGAAGATGCCCTGACGTGAGAAGAGCTCGTTTCCTGAGCTACCTAATGGAAGAAAGACTTCCACGCTTCGTTATCTCTTCATTGCTTTCTAGGTTCCTCATGGACATCAGAACATGGCTACTCAGGAGACATCGGCCTGTTAATCCAGAGGCTAGAGCCCAAAGACTGCAATTTARACACTCTCCCAAATCCTCCGGCTATATATCCTTGATGATGCTCTGAAATTAACAGGTTTATCCTCTCTGGCTTGGCCCAGAGGTTGCAGCTCCTCTTTCTGATGCATTTCCTCATCTTGGCTTCTCCCACCCATCTCCTACAGTTTTGCCCTAAGGTCTCCTACAGCTTCCTTCTTCCGGACAACGCTTCTTCCCACCCATCTTCTCTGAAGTACCAAGCCTTACTCTGCAACATCCAGTCATTTGCTTAATTTCCTGACTTAATGAGGTTTTAAAAAGTTAATGAAGATAGACTATGAAGGAGGGTGGAAGGCAGTTGGCTTCTGCAGAGATGACRGGACATTTCCAAGTTACCAAAGAAAAAGAAGCTGCCTAAGAGCCAAAATCCTCTCCCCCATCCCAGGAGGAATCCTGGGCCACAGAGCAACAGCTCTGAGCGAAACTCAGCACCAAAGAGCAAAGTTCCATCAGGAATATCCTCTTTTATCCAGACTGACCAAGTAACACAGCTACCCCATCGCTCCCTGATAAATCCAAGAGAGACTTACCAGTTCACCAATGCAGATGAGTGAGGAAGAAGTCAAATGGACTGGTGTGAGCACCAAAATGACAAGCTTTTTATACGGCTTGCTTGGCGTCACCTCCGGAAACGAAGAAGCCCAGGGGTATGGACACCTGACCATTAGCATCCCCACAGGCTCCACCTATACATGCTTTTCATATTTGTTTACTTCCTAAATTTTGGGAGAAACCTTCTTCCAGGAAAAGCATGTGATACTGAGTAAATTCTGCTTCCAGCTAATACCCAAGCTATGCAATTCCCAATTGGAAAATATGCTAATTAAATAGAATCACATACTGGCCTAATTACTTTTTTAGAAAGATTTAATATGTTYAGATATTTTCATCTCCTCATAAGTGTCAGAATGACACCTTAGGTTTTTTCCAATACGGTTAGAATCAATGACTGTTATTAAAGCAAGTGGACAATTGATGGGATTTTCCATGAGAAACATYGTGTCCCAATTCTCATGGCAAGAGAGAGCTAATCTTACAGGGGTCATTGGTGCTCCAGCTGCTTCTCCAGTACCTTCCTGACCATTAAAACCATTCCAGCCCCTTCCTCCCCAAGCTCTTGGTCTACTAACCAGGTTCACGTTTGCCAATGCCAAGCTGGAGACGACTCCAGGTTCCAGGAAGACTTCTTTAAGCCATTCAAAGGGACAGGCATCGCCAAACCTTTCCTTTCATTGCCAAAGCAATGCAAAGGGCCTCCGTTCACATGAGCATTAGGCCATGAACTCCATATTCATCTACTTAAGCCTTTTCCTGATCATGATATCTCACTCAGCTCTGGAGCCCGGAAAATCTTTAGTTCTTGGAGATGTTCCAGTCAGGGAGTGGAACGCAGGCTGGGCCTCAGTGTGTTTTGTCATTCCTGCCAATTAAATCATTTACAAAAATGCTAAACAAACAAAAAAAATCCCATTCCATGTGAGCACTAATGTCCTGTTTACACAGGAAACCAGAAGCCCTGCTCAGACTGATTCGTCCCTAGCATTTACACGGGGACACTGGAATTCCTGCCTAAGCCCCACGTGAGCTGAGGAATTGGTACCACTTTTAGCCTCCTTGCGGCTCGCGCCTTTCCCTCCTCTCCCGTGGGGACACCGAGGTGGCTTTTCCTGCAGCTCCGCTTCATGCCAAGACCAGATGCTGCACTGGAGAACCGAGCCCTGAATTGCCCAAGCACTGACGCTGGGGATGACRCCAAGAAACAACCAAGGATAAGCAAAACCCAACAAGACAGTTCCCTGCAGATAACCAGGGAACCTCCTTGGATTTAGACGTCTAATATTCTGTCTAATTCACCTCTCCCCATGTTCTCTTCCTGCTGCAGTTTCCCTGGAAGCAGCTGCTTCTCCTCCTGTTTTTCGGGAGCTTTTCTCAGCCCCGGTGTTGGCATCGTTCAGGTTTACCTGGTGCTCCCAATTCATCTTGAGCAGCAGTGCTGAGGACCGGCCCCTTTCTATAGGGGGCTATTGTGTATCCCATTGTTATGTTTGATTAGCAAGAAATTGAAACGACTTACAAGAAAATTAGATATTTTAGGAGATAGAAATTGAACTGCAGTTGTAGGATGTGAGAACATCAGACAGTACTGGATGATTATTCCTAATTGACCCTTATTTGTGGAACTTTATTACATTTATGAGCAATTTGCTCAGTTGACTGGTTCCATTAAGCTCAGTGACTCAGAGCTCCRCAGCAGCATCCACTCAGGCCCAGGCAAAGGGGCCGCAAACCAGCAGTTTTTCCCAAATTTGGTACTTCTGAGATGCATTTAAGTACGTGTCGAAGATCTCTTGCTGCACCTGAGGTTGGTGTGAGAGGCAGCGTGCCAATGAAAAGAGCAGACAACGGACCAGAACCAGAGCAAAAACCCAAAGCAAAAGGTTTTTCATAGAAATCAAGGATAGTCCCTACAACGTCAGAACAAGGAGGCCTTCCCAGCCCGCTCGTCCCCTCTGTCCCTGCACGTTCTAGAGTCTGGGATTCGGCTGCATCCAATTTTCCCACCRGGCACCAGGCACCCAGCCCAGCTCCCGGACCCAGCTGCATCCCGGGGCTGCCCGTCCATCCCCAGCTCCAGAAATCCATGCATACCTCGGATGCCAGGAGCCTGAGCGCGCGGCGTAATTAGCCTCACATGAAAACAAGTGGCTCGTCTCCTCCGCATCCCAGGGACAATTTGATCGAGCAATTAAATCATTACTTGTGGAGCCCAGAGGAGCCCCAGCGCGGCGCAATCCGCCTCTTTTCCTGTTTACGCAGGAAGGTGAGTGTCCTACCAAGAATGATAAGTGAGCAGCATCTGACCAAAATGCCACCCAGAAGACGGGAGCTGGTTGTGGCCACAGCAAGAAACTCAGATATTTTAATTTTTCTTCTGCCTTCTGACAGTCGCCGATGTTTGATCACTTGGCACTTTACAATGGGAATCTGGTTTTCCTTCCTCAGGGTTTTCCACCCTGCTGAACAAGATAATACCCTGATTCTTGGAGAAGATGTTATAGACCCCGACACACTTTGTGCGATGCAGCAAGAGCAGTTGGGTCTACGGCGTTCACTGATGCCGGAGTGTGATTTTCTCCCAAAGTGTTATAAGAACAGGACTGATAGGGTGCAAACATTCGGGAGTCAGGGGAAATGGGTCCCTGCTCCGCTTCCATGATTTAACCATGATTGGTCGAACTCCTCTAGCAGAAAAAGGGATCATTTTTGTATTATTATTAATAACTTAAGATAATTGTGGGTTAGTCGCAGCTGGAGACCTGGGGCACCTCCTCAGGACAGGCCGGTGGGTCCTTCATCCGCACTCTTCCTCCCCGCTCTCTCCTCCTTCCTGCAGTTGTGGCCAAGCTCAAACCCCTCTCTTGTCTCTGGCGCTGTCTCCGCTACCAAAACCTGCCCCGTCCTCAGCGTGTGCAAGGGTGAGCCACGTCCCCCGAGGGTGGCACCCGCTTTGCAGAGTGCTAACGGGGGAAGCGCTTGGCTCCCGTTCATAGGTTTGCATGGAGGGACCAGAACTCCTCTGAGACTCCCCCAAAGAGCAATGAAGTTTTCTGCAGGATTCAGTGGGAAATGAATCCGTGCCGACTGTCCTGAGTCTCCTCTGGCGCTTGGCAGCTGCTGCCCCTCTAAGGAGATCAGTTTTTTAGGAAAAATTTAACGGGAGAAAGCGCAAGTCTAGGGGAGCGGGAGAGTAAAGGACACTTGTGCAGACAGTTGATGCCAAGACTGACAGCTTTTATTGCTTCACACCTACAGGAAAGTAAGAAGATGGAAAGAAAAAGCAAAGGGAGAATTTCCTCCAACCAGAGCAGGAGAATTAGAAGGTCACTCTCCCAGGCACACACAGGGCTCCTGGGGGTACAAAGTCGCTTAGTTATGAGAAAAGTTACAAGAAAAGGCATCATGCCTGAAATAAACACAAATCATATAAAAATGTAATAAAAACTACAGGAAGATTCCCCCTTTCCTAGGGGCAGCGAAGAGCAGAGGACGTCGCGAGTCAGGCCGGGGTCTGTGTGTCACTTCCAGGCGAGTCCCACGCGCGGGGGGCCTCAGGGGACCACGCGCTTTCGGCAGCGGATGTCGGCGCAGCGGATGGCGTAGACGGGGGTGCAGGTGGACACGCAGGGCCCCTGCACGGCCTCGCAGCACGGGTCCACGCACGCGGTGACACACTTGGTGGCTCCCTCGCAGCACGAGTCCACGCACGCGGTGACCTCCTCGCAGCACGGGTCCGCACGTTTGGTTACGCACTTGGTAGCTGTGCCACAGCACGGGTCCACGCACGCGGTGACACACTTGGTGGCTTCCTCGCAGCACGGGTCAGCACACGTGATGGTGCACTTGGCGATCTCCTCACAGCACGGGTCCACACACTTGGTTACACACTTGGTCACTTTGTCACAGCACGGATCCACGCACTTGGTGGTGCATTTGGTCACTTTGTCACAGCATGGATCCACGCACGTGGTTGTGCACTTGGTCACTTCTCTACAACAAGGATCCACGCACGTGGTTGTGCACTTGGTCACTTCTCTACAACAAGGATCCACGCACTTGGTGGTGCATTTGGTGACTTTGTCACAGCATGGATCCACGCACGTGGTCGTGCACTTGGTCACTTCTCTGCAGCATGGATCCACGCATGTGGTCGTGCACTTGGTCACTTCTCTGCAGCATGGGTCCACACACTTGGTTACACACTTGGTGACTTTGTCACAGCATGGGTCCACACACGTCGTGGTGCACTTGGTCACTTCTCTGCAGCAAGGATCCACACACGTGGTGGTGCATTTGGTGACTTTGTCACAGCATGGATCCACGCACGTGGTTGTGCACTTGGTCACTTCTCTGCAACATGGATCCACGCATGTGGTTGTGCACTTGGTCACTTTGTCACAGCACGGGTCCACACACTTGGTTACACACTTGGCCACTTCCCTGCAGCATGGATCCACACACTTGGTGGTGCACTTGGTCACTTTGTCACAGCATGGGTCCACACACCTCGTGGTGCACTTGGTCACTTCTCTGCAGCAAGGATCCACGCATGTGGTCGTGCATTTGGTGACTTTGTCACAGCATGGGTCCACGCATGTCGTGGTGCACTTGGTCACTTCTCTGCAGCACGGATCCACACACGTGGTTGTGCACTTGGTCACTTCTCTGCAGCATGGGTCCACGCACGTGGTGGTGCACTGAGGGCTCACACAGCTGCACGGGTCCAGGCACCTGACAGACTGCGTCAATCCAACACTAGCACCCAGGTCCACGTATTTGATGGTGGACTGAGTGACTCCACCGTAGCAACACGGATCCACGCATGGAGTTAAGCACTGGACGTTACAGGCCGTGCCGCAGGAATCCACACATTTCTGCTGTGGGATACTCCTGAGCAAGAAGGTAGGAGGAGGAAGGCAGGGCTGTTTGCACTGGTACTCATTTTGAGAAAACATCTTCGAGGAAGGGAAAAGGCTGGAAGAAGGAAAGGAACAAGCACTGTGGGAAACAGAGGCATTCAGCCTGAACAAGGTTGCCTTGTCCACTGAGTTAAACCACACTCCTGCCAACAGAATACAGGAGCAATGTTTGAAAAAGAGCCTGAAATCTGTGGCCAAGGGGAAGCACTTTAGGCAAGGCTGTAGCCCCCACGTGCACACACACCAAAACATCTTGTCAAAATGTGGGAGTTCTGCTGCTTGGAGCGTGTGCGACGCCAGGGTCTGGATGCGCAAGAGCACCAGCAGGTCCATGACCGCCTTCAGTTAACTCCTTGATGCTGCCTCCTGCTCCCCATCCCAAAAGGCGACCACCAGGCTGCTGTTGCTGCCCCTGTCCCCATGCAGCTCCAGGACACCAGGGCAGGCTCCGTGCTACAAGACAAGGAAGGTGCCTGACTGCTTCCCCACCTCTCCTGTCTTCCCAAAGCTTCCCATCCAGACGCCCTTCCAGGCATGGCTTGCCCTCGTAGCCTGCAAGTCTCCACTCCTTATCTTCCCTCCCACACTTCCCTTTGAAGTCCTTGCCTTCCCTTTTGATCCCTGCAAACCCCATAATTTCCTGGTTAGAACAGGGCAAGGAGGGAGATTAGTCCGCTCTCAGCTGCCCTGCAAAGCTTCTCAATGGAGAAAGCACCAAGCTGCAAACCACCCAGGTAGAACGTGACAAGAGGACAGGGCGCTCTTACTCCTCGCTCAGGTATTTGCTAAGTGCTCTACGCAAATCTCGCTGTGCAGAAGCACCAGCTCTTCTCACTCTGAGGACACAGCTAGCAAACACAGAGCCCCACACATTGCACTACTCCTCAAAAAGCCAAAAGGGACTTACCCAAGTCACCAACAGGAACAAGCAAGAGAAACCAAAAACGATTTGAGAAACACCACAATATGAACCCTTTTATATGATTTTAGTGTCCGTAGCTCCGGAAGTGAGACACCTCAGGGGTATGGAAATAAAACCCAGGCCTGCTCCACCCTCCAATCCTTAAATAACTTGCCAACATTACAATTTTTAATGAAACCTGCCCACTGAGGTGGGACGCACAACCACAAGACTGTCGCCTGCAAGCCCGAATTCCTGAATCCACATATTTCAGCCTGGCTGAAGCAGCCCCGTCCACGGGAGCACCCACGTGTTGCGGTCAGCTCTGCTGCTCGGCCAAGTGCAATATTCTCGTGCAACTGAAACTYGTTATGACTTTAGCAGTAGGGTGGTCTGGGGTGTCATCACACTGTCGCCATTAAGACATTTATTTCACTCAGTTCCTTCCAAAACTTAAAGAAACTCTTCTTAAAGAAACTCCTCCGCTGCGGTCCGTCTCTCTGCCCCAGGGGCGAGGAACCATCGTGCTGGGTGCTGTGCCTCGGCAGCGGTGGTTTTGGCTGGTGGCACCTCTGCACAGTCAAACCCGACACTTCGCCGGGCCGCTCGCGGGAGGCAGCGACACGTCCCCGACCGCGGCAGCGGAGTCACCGCTTTCCTCCCGCCGCAATTGCGGTCACGGAAAGAAGCCCTCGATGGCAATTCCCTCGCTAGGTGAGAGAAGGGAGAGCTAACGAGGGCAATTCTGCGCAGGATCAAAGACCATCGAGCTTCCTCGTCTGCCTGCTCCCAACTAGCCCCGAGTCACTCGGTGACACGAGCATGGCACGGCCCGCACGCAGGGACGAGGGCACACAAAGAGGCATCCTGGTGGTGGCACGCTCTCCTGCCTTTAGCTGTGCTCTCGGGCATGGTGGTGCCCCATGGCAAACTGGGAGGGCAGAAGGTTATGCAGGGGCTTTTGGTTATTGCAATTGAAATAAAGAAATTCAACTTGTGTGATGGACTTGCGTTACCAAGTGACTTGAATTACCCCTCAGTGCAGTGGAGTTGACTCTGGTAAGCCATTGGACCAAAGGGACCACCCTTTGGTGGTTGCTTCTCCTTGGACAAATCTCCTTTTCTGGGACACAACCGCGCAGGGATAAAGGCAACATCATGGCCATGGAATATTGTGTTGTTCTTTGAGTCAGAGATTCTGCAGAAAAATGCAAAACATCACGAGATTAGTGACAACTGCATAAAAGTTTCCAAACGCACGTCAGGACTCTACTACCAGGAGAACCAGATCTGAGCAGGAGAGACACAATGACGGAAATAGGCCAGATTCTGCTAAAAGAATCCTCCAATCCCACATCCCATCCTGTTTCCTAATAGCACGTGTGATGCCCTAGATGCGAGGACCGTCATGGAAAAATCCAACCTATGACTGTCCAAATACTTGATGCCAAGTCAAGAATCCATTCATTTCCTAAATTCTTCTCTGACATCAGCGCCGCGGAGAGGACACGAGACCCGGCAGAGCTCCCTCAAGGTCGCAGACGCGGAAATTGGTAGTTTCCATTTAAAAACCAATTAGTCAAATAATGCATCGCGGGGCGGAGGCGGAGCAGGTCTGGCTCTGCCCAGGGGAGCTCGCTGGAGCGCCCGGGGCGCTGCGTGTCTGCGGGCYGGGCTCCTCGGCTCGGCGTGCGCGCGTGGGGCAGAGCTCCCGGTGCAGCTCGCCCCGTCTGCAGGCGCCCGCCGCTCGGTGAGTATCTCGGACAGGCCCCCCGAGCCCATMACCGGGGTCTCAGGCCTGCTCCGTGCCGAGGTACCTCACCGCTTCCAGCCGCGTCAAGGAAACGGGTTATTCATCCTCGCGTCCAACAGGCGGTAAGAGCTCCAAAGGGTCATCTCGACCTTCCTCTGCTGTCACCATCACGGACGTCCTGCCAAACACCCTGTCGCCTCAGCCCCGGGTTTAGAGGACGAAGACACAACCGCGGGCGCCGGSTGACGCCGCTCTGCATGTAGTTACCGACCTCTGCTCCCGCTCGAAGCGACCCCAGCCCCGTGGCACGGCCCCAGGTGAGTGTGCCCGAGCCCGTGCAGCCCGCGGGGCCCTTCGCTGCCTTCAGCCGCGTGGAAGGAGGTCGGTGGGAGATGCAGCCCCTTGGAGACGGGCGCGCTCTGCGAGGGAGCTTCGGTGCTAGAAGAGGTCTAGGAAAGAGGGAGGGCAATAACTCCGGGTTTGTAACTACTGAAAACGTTAGCCAAATCCAGCGCTATCAGCTCAAGGAAATGCTGCCAGAGTAAATCAGCTTGGCTGAAAACTGCTCTTTAATAGAAGAAACCTGGACTTGGCAGTTTATACAGGAAAACAGAACGAGCAAACAGTTTGTAGGGAGCAGTTGCAGATTTTAGAACAGCGGCAAGGCCTTCTCACGTTACTTCATGATCACATCGCGATATTGCTGAATTATGATTATTGACAATTGCTGAAAATTTCATCTTTTGGGGGGGAAAAGAAAAAAAAAAAAAAAAAAAAAAAAAACAAACCCTGGTGCTTTGCAACGAGCAGAGCCCGAGGCTCCCCCTCCTCCAGCCCTGCTGCAGCGTGGAGATGTTCCAGCAGCGCCTGACGCCCTGCCCGCCACCCGTGGACGCCCGCCCCGTGCTGGGCGCGGACCCGTGTCCATCCGTCGGGGCGGACGCCTGCCCGGACACTCACGCTCCTGCCGTGCCCACCTCTCCGGACGCCTGCGCGCCCCTGTGCCGCAGCAGCGATGCACGTCCAGCAGCCACCGCTTGTGACGCCAACCGAGACCAGCAAGGGAGCAGCGGCCCCACGCAGCACGCCAGCTCCCCGGTGCAGCCCTGCACCCTGGAGGT
>PTEX01000541.1:0-12007 GCA_003342815.1 Eudromia elegans | reverse complement strand
CCATCCTCGCCAGGGCAGCCTCTTTGTCCTCAGGGCGCAATCGCTGCAGCCCCCATCCTCGCCAGGGCAGCCTCTTTGTCCTCAGGGCGCAATCGCCTGTGAGCCCTGCCCGGACCYGGGCTTCATCCCACAAGCCGATCCCCGTGCGCTGCCAAGCACGGGCAGCACGGAGTCCAACGTGCCCCGGAGCGCGGTGGCCCCTGGGGACATCAGGCATCCCCAGAAGGCCCCCGGCCGCCCCCCGAGCCGCACGGCTGCCATCGTGGAGCGGTGCCTGGCGAGGTGCGAGAAGTGGCTGCGGGGCAAGAAGTAGCAGCGGGGATTTCCTGCAGAAACGGCATCTCCCTCTGGTGGTTCTCCTCATTCCCCACCTGGATGAAGACGGGAGAGAAGGGCTTCGTATTAAAATTTTTTTTTTCCAGTTGGCTCTTAATTATGACCCTTATTTCTATTGCATAATGTTAAGTGCAATAAAACCAGCAGAAATACGGGCAATGCAAGTAATTGCTTTCAGAGAGACCTGTTTCTTCATCTTCTAACTTTTTCTTACCACATACAAATAACTACTTTCATAATAAGTCTTAAATTCAGCTAGGATCTTGTGGTTGGGTTTTCTATCCTCTTTTGTATGCATCTTTTTGGGCTGAAATTATTACGAGAATATTAAGAAAAGCAGCTTAAAGGGATCATTTTAAGCATCGTTCGGGAAAGGTCTTTTAAGGATATTTAAACACAGCAGGAGGAACCAGGGTGAGGAAAGAGCAAAAGGCTGAATAGGGAGTTCAGGAGCCCACCGGGAGGGGAGCAACGCTGCGGTGCAGACACCTCGTGTTTCCCAACTTCCAGCCGGAGACGGGGTTGGACTTGGTGCAATTAAAAGGCTTCAGGTTCCTCCGGAGGAGCATTGGGAAAATGCTGAGAAGCGGCCAAGTTGTCTGCAAGGAGCCGCTGAGCAAAAAAAAACCCCATTTTTACTGACCGTCCGCACGTTGTTCTCCATGTCCTTCGTGCCTTCTCCACCTCCTTACGGCTATCGTCACACCCGCACGCTTGCACTTAGCCTCTGTGTGCACTTAGAGGGCTGAAACGAGCCCACAGATTGCAGCAGTAAGTGCAGTATCTTGAACTGGGAGAATAAACCTTCGTGAACCTGAAAAGTTGCTCCTTTCCTCTTATTTTCTGGCAAAGAAACCCACTGCTCTCCTTCCCAAGACGCTGCACAGCCCCGTTGTGCCTGGAACTACCCGTATTATCCATCGTGTCGCAATACGGCTCTGCGACGAGTCAGATTAGACCTGCAGGATCTGACTTTTGAAACACCCCAAAATCAAACGCGAGTGAAGGAGGTGGCCCCTAGGAGCATAAAACGACTGCAGACCACAACGTGGAGACGACAGGGGGAGCGCCGCCTTTTACCCCGCTCCCAAATCAGCTGGTGCAGCAGCCCGCGAGGCGCCTGCCCCAATGGCGGGGTTCTCCCGCCCACTCCTAGCGCAGGATTCCCTTGTTCCCGTGACGTGCACGCTCCATCCAGGCCCACCAGACGCTCAGTTGTGCACGTGCCGGTGCCCCGGGCGTCACCCCGGGCGCTTCCCGTGACAGCCCCGAGCACCCAGGGCAGATCCAGCCCTGCCTGCAGATGTCTCCCGGTCCCAGGGCTCCGGCACCACCTTCACCACGCTGAAGGTTTCTGCAGCTCCTCCAAGGGCTTCTCAGCCCACTCCAGGCCATAAATACCAGTGGTAAATACTCGTGCTTTATGTGACAGTGAAGCCTGAGAGGCAGTTTCTGCCTTGCTTCTCCCCATTCCTGCACACGGTCTCCTCCTCCTCCTCCTCCCTTCCCGTCACCACCACTGCCCTGTGACACCTCGGCCCGTCACCAGGGTGGAGGTAACGGCTACAGACGGACGGGCACCCGGAAACTTCAACACCAGYGTCCCCAAGGAGAGAGGGTAAAGGGCTCTTGGCAGGAGCCAGGCGCTCGCTTCACCGGCACAAGCGAGCCGGAGGGTGGTTTTGGAGCAGAGCACGGGCGCAAAAGGCTCTCGCAGCTCGGCAAAGGGAGAACTCATTCCCTTGCTCCGGTATCATCTCCCCACGGGCCCTGGCAAGCGCATTACGGCTCCCCTGGGTCGCGCATCCCAGCACGGCCCCTCCGAGCCCTCCGGAGCAGCTTCACCTCCCACCCGACACGAGCATCGGCCCCCGAAATGGCTCGCAGGGCTCCGGGCACAGCAGAGCTCGCGCGAGCGCCGACGTCACCGTGCGCGCGGGAGCAGCGTCCTCTGCCGGGACGCGGCCCGGGGAGCGCAGAGCACCCGCGCGAGGCACCCCCCACCCTCCGTGACCCTCCCCGGTCCCTTCAGAAAACACTTGGCCCACGGATTTGTTTGCAAACGGATCAGAGGAAAAGCTGGTCTGCAAGAGAGCAACCGACAGGTTGGAACATGAGCCAGGGCGAGACATCCCCACCCCTCTGCGTRGTCCGTGCAGAAATGCAAAGGAAGGGCTTAGCTGACATCTCCTAACAACAGCTCTTCAAATACGTACTAATATTGTCTCAAAACAACAACAACAACAAAAAAAAAAAGCATCCACAAAAGTCTTCCTTCAGCCAAGGGATTAATGCCTGATTTTACTAGCGAGATCATTCGAATGCAGAGTCGTGAGGCGCCGGCGGCATCGCTCGCTGCCTTCCAGGGYGCTGCCGCGGGGAGCCCTGGAATCCAATTAGCTCTGGGGAAATATGCTAAATACGCTCATTAACATGTAAAAAAAAAAAAGAGAAGTATATTAGGGAAAAGCTGCTCTATCGCCCTTCTTAACGTCACACCGAATTAGCAGTAAAGAGGCTCGCRACAGAAACAACTCGCCGGAACGCCCGCGAAGCCACGGAGAAGAAAGCGTTTCCCTCCAATCCCCCCCAATTCCGGGTAGYGACGGAGCTAATCCCACGCCTGCCGGCTCCAGGACCTCGCTCTGCATGCGGAACAAGGCAGGAAAAGGTGGGCCGGGACCTCGGCCCAGCAGGAAAGGAGGGAAGGAAGCGGAGGGCAGTTGCGGGGGCCAGGAGGTGGCTCAGGAACCCCAGTGCTCCAGGGGGCTCCGACCAGCCCTGGCCTCCCCCGTCTTCCCCAAGGGAGCCTCCAACATCAGCGACAAGGCAACTTTTCACTTCCTTGCTCAGCACACAAAAGCCCCCGGACTTGTCCCCATCCACCGCCCTCCTCCTGGCAAAGCAGCCACGGAAACCCAGCCCGGACACGCGAGCCTCGTGGCAGCTCTGAGGACAAACTCCCCAAATATTTACCTTTCCCACAAGGCCGGGTGCCACCCTGGGGAAGGACGTGCCGGGACAAGGCTCCTACCCTGCGCATTGGGGCCTGACGTCTGCCTGCAAAAGCACCAGCACAACCGAGAGGTCTCGGGGCTGGGAACCCACCCACGGCTTCAGGATGCAGCGTGAAGGGCCCGTTCCCAGCGCTGGGGACACGCGACCACACCGACCTGGCAGGAGTCACTGCAGGTCCCCAGGAGCAGCTCGTCCCATGCAGCAGCACCCACAGCCCAGGTGATTCCAGTAGCACCAGGAATTTAAATAGTCCCTGCCCTCCTGCAGTCCCTAGGTTGCAGATAACATCCAGCTGTGCTAAACGGAGGGTTTGCCCCCCTTCCCCGTTAGGAGTTTCTTGCTCTCTCTAAATTTACTGACCCATCGGTCACCCCTCTAACCCTTTCCTGTTGCATAAAACAGGTACGAAACGCTGCTCAGCACCAACCTGCGCTCRTCCACGCAAGATGAACCACCCTGGGCAAGGGGCTCGGGCAGAAATCGGCAGCAGGAAGGTGCCTCTGCCCCTCGCAGCAATTACAGCAGCGCCGGAGGTGGAGGAAAGCAGAGGATTCCCGTGCAATARGGCAGACGCGGATCAAACAACTGACAATATTTTGAATCAGTTTCTCTTAAGAAGCCACTTGTTGGCTGCACAATGAACTCTAAGAGTAGGAGGCTACTTCTGCAGGACACATGCATAGTAGGACACAATTCCCAGAGACGGGAGCGGGGCGTCAGTTTCCCTGGATGGGGAAATGGCGGTGGAGCTGCGGGATGGGCCGCGCCGCAGGTTGGTCCCAAACGCCACTTGGTGGCACCATCTGAAAAGGTTTCCTCGCCCGACGCCACCGGGAGCGAGGGAATCTCTGGGAGGACTCACGTACATCTCAACGTGACAATTTTCTTGCTTTTTCTCCCCCTCTCCGTTCTCTTTTTAACGCCCACCGAAGGCACCCGCGGCGGCCTCCTCCCTTGGGCGTCGCTTGGGGGGTTGCACAAAAGGCCTTTGCAAACGCGAAGGTAACAAAGGGAAGAGACGCGGGACGGGGGTGACGGCGGTAGCCGGGTGCGGGCGTTCGGGCAGGACCAGAGCCCTGGCGAGGGGGCCAAATCCCAGGAAAGGCACCAGGATCCCCCTCTCCATCAGCGCCACGGCCCCGAGGTGCCGGAGGAGGAGCTCGGCAATGGGCAGTTCTGATGCACAGCAAGAGGAGGGTGACGAGGACAACCCGTGGCTAGCTCAGAGCCATCCTCCTCTGTCCCCAGCCCTTCAGCAATTTCTTTTCTTAATGGCCACCACAGCAGGCAGGGCAAAGCCAATCCCTCTCGTAGCCAAGGCAGGAAAGGCAACAGCAAATACGAAATGCTGGAATACGTTTCCCTCCACGGGTCATGGGGTGATCTGGGGCAAGCTCAGAAGTGCCCCCACAGAACATTCCCCACCCCATCTTCAGCTCTCGAGATCTGCTCGGAGCTTGTCCCCTGCCAGGATGGACGCTGGGACAGTTTCACCATGGTTYGCCTTCCTATTCGTTCCTCTCTTTCCCAACTCCTTACTAACCCTGGGCTTCACATCCCTGATCTGTGCCTAGGGACCTTCTCATATATATATTTTTTTTTTATTATTTTTTTTTTTTGGCTGCCTTTGCTTACATAACAATAAAACTCAAGGCAAAACGACAGCGGGTCCCGGTGTGTTGCTGCAAGCGTGTTCTCAGCCTCGCTCCGAACGAGCTGCCGGGTGACGTGACCCAGCACRGAGGACCAGGGGACTTGTCTCTTGCTTGACACGCGACCAAATCGTCCCATTGATCATCAGGGTTAGGTGGAGGGACGGGCAGAGAGAGGGGCTTGTCTTGGGGGCAGGTATCAAGTGCTGCTGCTCAGCACCAGGCTCTCCTGAGGTTGAATAAACCTCAGCCTACGCCAGGCCACGGTGCTCCCCTGTCTCAGGGGCGCGGGGGTTCATGTCCCAGTGCAGGACACGGTCCCCGTCCTCCACCAGAGCTGAAACACCCGTAAAGCAAAGCAGAGCCAAGCCCTTGGTGGAGGCTCTTCAGGCCAAGGCGCCAGCCCAACGAGCGGCCTGGAGGTACCTTAGCTGGTCCTGCCGAGCTGAGGGCATCGTCCTGCACGCAGAGCTGAGACATCCCCGGCAGAGACGTCGTCAAAGAGAGCAGAGATGTGCATGAACACGACCGGCCYCCGAACGGACCCCTCGCAGCACCCGCCTGCTCCGGACAGTCTTCGTGTCTGCCATAAAAAAAKAATAAACAGCTGCTTAACCCGGAACGGGAGGAATTTGTCCTGTTTCACCCCGCTTCGTACCTGAGAAGCGGAGGAAATGTGGGGCAGGCCGTGAAGATCAAAAGTCCCTTTCGGGCACTGAAGTGCCCAAAGGAGATACATTAAACACAGGAAACTATTATCCACGTCTATGCGATCCCGGCAGCAACCGGGAGGCCGGCGACAGTTCTCATGCACCGAGCGCACAAACGGAGCCGTTTCCAGACTGACTGCAGGTAGTTTGGGGAGAAAAGGGTCTAATGCTAAAACACGGAGAGGAACACGGTAGTTCTGAAGACAAGAGCTGCCTGGGCAAATCCGGATGCTCCGGATGCTCAGACGTGCTTGGACCACCGGGCAGGCCCAGSACTCCGCAGCCTGACGGGAGGGTGATGCTCAGCCTGTTCCTCACCACGCTTTCTTTCGCTTGCCACCTATCAGAAAAATCAGCAAACGCTGAACGCGCCCGCACCTCCTGCTCTGCGGCCGGCGACGGGCAGCACGGACACCTCACTGGAAAATCAAGCGTCATTCCTCTGGGACACCCCGGAATTTCACAATTTGCTGCGTGCTGAATCAGAACAGAAAAAAAAAAAAGAAAAATCAGCATTTCAAAACCATCCCCACGGATCCGTCTGCCCATCCACCATCATTTTATCCGTACTCTTCTTCTGATGCCCCTGTGCAGCAGCAGTGGAAAGAAGGGGCTCAACAAGCACCGAGCCCSCTGCCAGGGCCGTGAGTGCTGCGCTCAGAGAAACACTGGGCTTGGCTGGAGCGGTTCCAGTGCCGAAGCTGCCAGCTCCGGGTGGGAATAAAGAACAACGGCCTGCGCTCACCTGAATTGGCCTCTGGCTCATTTTTCTTAATTATACACTGTATTCTAAGCACTACTTTTGCCATCAGGAGAACCGTACTTGAAGCTAGGGAGGTTTTCTTGCTTCGGTTTAACGAGAGTGTTACAATACAGTGCAAATCATGCGGGTGAAGCAAACGGCTCTTTAAGAGCCCCGGGAGGTGCTGGAAGGGCGCCCGTCTCCCGCATGGCGAGATGCTCTACGGACTCCCCTGCCCCATACGAGCGGCRACTGATCCCAGCGGCCGCCCGGGCTCCTGCAAAACCACGTTTGGCTCCGTCTCTTTGCTTGTGTTGTCCCCTTGGGTGGGTGACAAGGGGGGGGATCAGGCAGGACGGAACCTCAGGGGGCCGCGTGGTGGAGCAGGGAACGCACCAAGGCACAGCCCGTCTGCTCCCGGCCCCGCTCCGGGAACGGGGAATTGCAGACGCTGCAAGGAGCAGGAGGGCAGAGCCGCCCCATGGGGAGCCCTCGGAGCGAGCGGAGCTGCCTGCGCCGTGCGCCTGGGCTCGTGCACCGCTCCCGTGTCCTTCGCCTCCATCCTCCGCCTCCATCCTCCGCCCTCCCGCTCTCCAGGCTTGCAGGCGAAGCGCTTGGGGCTCTCTCACCTTTAGCTCCGGGACGGCTCCTGGTGATATCCCGCCATTCCAAAGGAGCTGAAGATACCTCAAGACAGAAAGGAACAAAACCACTTAATCTCCTCATGAAAGCAGAAGGCTTTTTGTTTTCCCTAGGGGGCAGGAGATGTAAGGAACCTCTATTTTGGTGCCTAATAAATTCGAAAACCCCAAGTCTATCTCCTCTTTTAAAACGGGGGAAGTTTGGGAGAATTCTTGCAGAATTTGGGGGTTTGGTGCTGCGGGAAACGTGCCTCAAAACTCACCAGCCTGCTCCAGGAACGGCAGCCAAAGGGGAAAAAGGGAGGAAGGGCTTCCCAAGGTGCATGATGCAAATGCCCTGTCCCTTCTCCGGCAGCAGCCACCAACTCAGCCTGCCCAGCGGCCCACAGAGCGCCCGGTCATCCCACGTTGCTGTAACTCCTGCGGGTGGGATACAGACTGTTATAGGACGTGAAGTGTACGAGCGCTCCAGCTGCACTGTAATACTCTAATTTTAATAATAACTCCAATCTACCATAAAATTACAGTTTCCCAAGGGTATCATTATCGCACAGGTGGGGTATAATTTGCACAAGTATAATTTAATCTTGGGGGGGGRAAAAAAAAAAGCTTAGAAATGAAGTATGGTTAGTAACAATCCTTATATGAGCACTTCTATGAGTATCCCCAAGGTGTTACCAGCACTAATTAATTAGGCTCCTACACCCACTATTATCTCACCTTACAGATGGGCCAGATCAGCGACTCACCCAAGGCTGCACGACGAGTTCCTGCTCCGTCACGCTTGTCCCAGCAGCGAGTCCGCCTCCGAAATCAGGAGCAGGGTCCCAGGGGGCTCGGCTGACGTCTTCCTTATTTTCTCTGGGTATCAGGAGAGTTGGAGATGAATGAAGAAATGAGTTGGTCTCTAATTAATACACTTTAAAGGCTTAAAAAAAAAAAGGGGGGGATATTGTGGAGATAATTACACCAAAAGCTGCCCAGAGCGACCAGATGAAGATCCTACATAAATCGGCCTCTCCGTAGAGATGTTGCGGCTTTTAGTTTTAATTAAAGATCACGYAAAGTTAAAAGGAAAGGTGTTCTTGGAAGGTGGTTAACCTGGAAACACTCTTTCAGGACTTTTCTCAATGAAAAGTCATTGCTTATTGTCAGATATTTGAAAAAAAAAAAAAAATCTCATTTTTCAAAGCTCACAATTTAAAAACGCTCCTTTTTGGTCACCAGAAACCTGAATAACGCAATGAAATTGCTGAAAACAAAGTCCATTTTTCGCCATAGCCCACAAGGACGCCGCCAGACGAAGGTGTCGCGGAGGGGATTGGGGACRTCGCTGCCACGCGCCTCCATTTCACCATTTCTGCGGTGCCCAGGGGGCCCTTTCGTTCCTCTTCCACTGCAAACACCGGCCAGAGCGAGCCCGTTGACCGCAGGCCCAAGGCATGGAAAGAAGAGCCCAAAAAATCCTATGGAAAAATCCCTGATGTGACAGTGCCGAGCTCACAGACCGGCCCGATTTCCTACTGCCCCCGACGGGCTCACGCTCCGCTCTGCTAWATTCATCACTTTTAGTGACATCTTCCCAATTCGTGCGTGTATGCACGTTCACGTGTGCATCCGTGCACTCTGCACACACATAAATGCATCACCCATGCAGACACACAGATACAAAAATRCGCCGCCCCACAAACACACCTTTAAGTTTTACAGCCATTTGAGGATTTTTTTGTTTTAATCTTGCCTAAAATCAGCCTGTAAAACAACTTTACAGCCCGGATTAGGTGGAACCAGCCAGTTCTTGAATTGCCACATGGTAACTGCTATTTCTGGGTTAAAATGATAGGTAAGGGGATGATAAGTTAAATAACCCGTTTGAGGACACGAAGGCGCAGCTGGGTTTGGCCAAAGATGAATCAGGACAATGTCCACAAAGGGTGTCTCCTCTCCTTGGTTCCGTCGAGGACCCTATAAAAGCACTCCGGTCCTCCGCTCACTCCGCACGGCTTCGCTGGAAATCCACTCGATCCTCCTAGGTGACCTTGGTAAGTCCTTCTCTTTGAAAYGCTCCTTTTGCTTGGAAAGAACCTGCTCTTGGCGTAGGACCCCCTCTTGGGTGACAATGTCCTTCCTGCGGCCCTGTTTTCCGGGGGTCTTTGATGCTTACATTAGGAGTTATTTTGTGCAATTCGGGCGTTTGCAATGCTGTTACTGCTGTGGCTACGTGCGGAAGCAATGGTCCTCTGAAGGAAAGAGCAGACGGCATCAGCTTCTGTGCTGGACTTTGGTCCGGATTCAGGCGCCATGAACAGGTCRCAGAAATGTTCGGATTTCTGCTGAAATGCCAAGAAACTGGATTTTGGGTACAGAGTGTGTTAAGTGCATGTGTGTGCACACGCTACGCACGTGTGTGTACACGCTATGCGGGCAGCAGGGCAGGCAGGGAGCAGCGCTGCCCGTGTGCAAGCTGAGATCCCAGCTCTGCCCACCCCGATAACAGGCTTTGGGATCCTGCAAGGAGGAAGGCGGGTGGTTTTTGAGGTTGCCAGACAGAGAGCTAAACAGGAGAGCTCCTTTCTGCTGTGCAGATCACAGTAACATTAACAAGGCAGCTCTGACCTAGGTGATCTGGCAGTTCTCCTCTGGCCAAAATCTATTTGCCAGGGAACTGATGCTGTCATGAAAGATCCATCAGTTGATTTACAATACTCCTGGTCATAGGAGGACTGGCCACAGGGCTTGTTTTAATGCTCTACAACCTCCCTAAGCCAGATAGATCTTGTGTAAGGACGTGGCACCACTGCACCGGACACCCTCTAACCCGCTCCAGAGAAGCTGGTATATCCTCAATGGCAGGCAGACAGCAGCGGGCACCCTGGAACCCTAGATACTTGGCACAGCGCTGCCTGGCCAAGGGCTTGGGGTTCTCTTGACTCATCATTGCTGTGTCCGCTCCCCGGGATCCATAACCGCACACATCCTGCACCAAACAACACCTGACTACGTTGGCAGGGAAGTCAGAGAACACCCCTCATCCCACTAAACCTCGGAGGCATTTGGATCTCTTCCCAGTGGTCACCAGGGCCCAGGAGCAGACACGGAGCACCCAACAGATCCCATCAACATCCCACCCATCAACACGCAGAGCCAACTTGAGCCCAGTAGCTCTTTCCCCTCTGCTCATGCTCTGAGACAAGTGAGTATATCCTGACCCTTCTATCTCCTGCTTTCCTTACAGGTTTGCTTGAATCTGCAGGAAGATGTCTCGCTTCTTAGACAGCATTTCCACCATCATTAACGTCTTCTACGAACGCGCAAAGGAAGATGGAGACGGCTCCATCCTCAGCAGAAGGGAGATGAAAGAGTTCATCCTGGAGGAGTTTGCAGATGTCATAGCGGTGAGTGGGAGCCCTTGAAGCCCTCATGGAGGCTGACTGGAGAGTGGTGATTGCAGATATCTCCTCCGGGAGAGGGGATGACTTTCATGACCAGATGGCGGTGGGATGGGGAGGCTCCTCCCGAGGGGTAGCAGCAGATGCATGTCTCTGCACTGACTGCTTTGACAGCTGTTTCAGCCAATTCTGCTGTGAACAAATCGGCAAAAACTGGGGAAGAAACTGTGGGAAGTTATGGACTTCTTCCAAAGGAAATGAATCCAGTGGAAGAATACAGCACCTGGCAAAAGGAAGAGAACTGGCTGCTTAGCTATAGCCAGGGAACCACCAGCAAAGTGGAGAGCAAGGGCACGGGGGTGTTGTTGAGCTATAAAACTGAGGCTGTACAAGATGGAAGGAGAAAATACTGCAGGTATTCCTGTGTGTTGTATCTCTCTGTAAAGCAGTAACATGTCTGAAACCTTGGTTTTGTTCTCTGATTGTTCTCCCTGCAGAACCCACGTGATTCTCAAACCATTGACAAGATCCTACACTTTCTTGAATGGGATGGTGACGGGAAAATAGATTTTAATGAGTTCCTATTTCTGGTATTCAGAGTGGCTAAGGCCTGCTACTGGTATATGCAGAAGGGACCATGTCTTCTGCAAAGAACAAAGCTAATAACAAGTGGGAAGTCACTTCAAGAGCCTGGAATTAATAACAAAGGGCACCAACGTCAGCTCCAGGAAGAGGAACCACAAATCTGTGAGAGCAATCGCCATCGATGCTGTGAACCTCAACCACAACGAGACACGAGGGTTCACAAGCTTGAAACCCTAGAGGAACCAGAGAGTCATCACCAGCAACGCAACACACAAAACAGAGATGATGAAAAAAGAACCAGCAAATCTGAGGATCCAACATATCAAGTATACGAAGAACGAAGCCAAGAGCCGTGTAACCAACGTAACGTTCGCCAGCCACCTAAGCTGGATGGACAAGAAGATGTACAGAACCATAGTGAGTCAAGAAAGCCAAAACCACTGGGGGAGGAAAGAGGTAGCCACCAGACACGTCAGGCAGAGCGAAACAGAGATGTGAAGACCCACTGTGCACCACATGAATCAGAATCGCAGCTCAATGAACGTGGCAGCTTGCAGGCACGTCAGCCTGAACCACAGGTAGATGAGAGACAAAACCAAGAGGGGCCTCGGCCAGGCCAAGCGGCAGACGTGAAGAGTTGCAACCAGCCAAGTAAACCTCAACCACTACGGAACCGGTGGAGCAGTTATGAGCCACATGAGCGAGCACCCATGACTGCCAGTAATACCTATGAGCGCACCCGACGCAACGTGGAAGTGGCAGCAGAAGCTGACGTGAAGATCCGACGTGTCACCAGGGAAACCGAGACTCGTAGCGACAGAGACCGGAGGGAACGAGACTGTGAAGTAGTTGAGGTGGAGAGGATTCGCCAGGGGCGAGAGCGGGAAGAGCCCACACGCGAGAGGAGGATCATTCGCTCCGGGGAGGTGGAAGT
>PTEX01000055.1:4292697-4307592 GCA_003342815.1 Eudromia elegans | reverse complement strand
TCAAAAGGTGCATTTCTCACTGTCCAAACACCCATCAAGGAAACCACTTGGCCTTGTGCTGCAAAGCGAAAGCATGGCTTGTTAGAGATGCACCAAGCACTGGCCTAGCAAACAAGGTTCAATGAAGCCAAAGAAAACAACCATTCCTTATCCTACCTATCATGCATTCCAGCTCTGGTCTGCTGTGTGAGACTGCCCTACTAAGTGCTTGGCCACCAGAGGAGGCCTGACTAGTTGGAGCCACCCTAGCCTAGGTCATTATGCGATGCAGTTAGGACTCCAGACTGAAGTGACACAACAGATGTGGGAAATGAAAGCACAGAAACTCTTAACCTCTGATCCTGTCTCTAAAACAGACTCCCTTGGCGGTTTCAGGCAAGGAACTTAACACCTCTGCCTCAGTTTTCCTRTTTGTAAAAGGCAGCTGACAATACCCAGCCACCTATTCCACAGCAGAGTTCTGAGGAGTCATTACTTAGTGTAAAATGGCTAGAAGATGAAACTTGCAYGTAAGTGCCAAGTGTCATTACAGTTACCCAGTATTAACCTCAGTTTTTGAGAACTGTTTTCATTTTTAAAGTAAGCATTCCTTTTAGTCTACCAAGATTAGCATTCTGCACTGCATTTCACACAAAAATGGGAAGGGAGTCTTGGGAGTATGAGTGAAAAGGGGAAAAATATGTCCCTCAASGTACCTTTCACATCCTCGCTGGAAATTGATTTGAAAGTGCCCAACACTTGGTGCAATCTGCTGCAGTCACAAGGCAAAATTTTTGCTCTTTCAAGAATGTTTTATGAGCCCCAGGAATAAATCARCTGTAGCAGGGATGGTTAAGCACAATGTGGAGAGTCGGATTTTCCCCAGAGGYAGAGAAATCATTCCAAGTTTTTTTTCGACTTGGTCATGAAACTTTAACAAGAAAATACTGAGGGCCCCTTCTGGCACATCACTAGAATATGTACATTAATACAAACCAAGGGGAATGCTTTGTTTGAGCAAATTATTTCCTTCTATCTCAAATGAATTAAATGTTAGATTTTAWGTGACAATGCCAGCACGGCAAACTGCATTTATGGCAATGCAGTCAATATAATGCTTGGTCAGCAATCTTTAAACACACCCACATAATCACGTTTGACAATATGACAGTGATGGAGAACAGCAGAACGGGTCATTCTCACACTAGATGTGCTGCGAGTACAAACTGCAGTAAATGAGCACAATAAGCAAAAGGACCAGTTCAGCATTTGCAAATGCTAAGGTTATTGGAAACAAAGGAAATGGTCTTGTCACTGTACAAAAAGGGGCCTTTTATGACTGCTCTGGAAAAGCTCCGTGCCATGAACTGCTGCCATCCCAAAGAATTCAGAGTATGCAACTAATGCATGTGGTTGTGCTTCTGACTTCATCAGTATGAGATTTTGGCACTACAGGAGCAGCTCATGTACATACTGGACCAAGATCTGGTCTAAGCACACAACTGTGTTTCTGTTGATCTCTCCAGAGCACCCTATATGGGATTTATGCCATTTTTTTTCTGACTGGAGGGTAGAGGTTACCTGATTCATGTCTGCCAGAATTTGTCAAACATGCTTGAAGCAGCATATTAGATCTGTGCTAGTTCAGTGCTTTGCAGCACATGGCTGTGATATTCTGCTCCAGCACAAGGTACTTTATGCTAGATTTACTGTCCCATGGAACCATAGTTTAAGACATACACTGCACTTAACATACCTAGCTTTCATTAACTAYCTGTGCCCCCCCAATRTAAGATACTGCTTAGTTCCCATATGCATAGCAGAGATTATATAATTCCAGAGAGAAAAGCTCTCCTTTGATGTGTGTGTGCAGGGCTCCAGGTTTCTTGGTGATGCAGTAACTGCCAGGTCCATGTGCCTCCTGCATTTAAAGTGTTTCTATCTCATTTCAGTACATAAATAAAAGACACCAAGTTAAAATAAGCAAGACACRCAAAGAAAAGTAGAGTCAGATCRGAACAGAAATCTACTGCTTTTCTGCCTTCTCATTACGGCGTGTGGAGAGCCAAGCCACCCTGCACTGTGAGTTACTCCACTTTCAACAAACATTGGTCAAATCTTGGAAGATCAGAAGCAACTTTGGGATCCTGATGCGTGCTGGTAGGAAAACTCCGCTGGGATCCGCCCTTCTCCAACATCCCTCCCAAGCAGAACACAGTGAGTACTGCAGAGTGGGTGGGAGCTGCAGAAATCTGTGAGCCCCCACAGCTGGCCCAGGCGACAGCGAGGACAGCCACACAGACACTAGGGATCTGAGACATTTTCTAGCAACAATTGCCTCTAAGGGAGCAGCCCTTCAGACAATGCATTGTGACACATTCTGGTGAATTTTAGGCTATTTTCTCTTCCTTTCCTTCTAATTACTTAGTCATGGAATGCAGAATAATCAGCCATAATGGGTCAAAAGAGCCAGGGAAACAAAATGCCCCTTGAGACTYTGCAGTACAATGTGGGACCAGTATAAAGAAACTTAACGAACCTAAAAGCAGTGTGAATCTCTGTGTTTCACCTGCTTTCTTCCATATATCTTACTTTTCCTCTTTCCACTGCTGATATTTTTGTCTTCTCCATGTCATTTTTTCCTCTCTAGCTTTTCATTCCATCATATAAAAATACTTTATTTCTCTTGCTCTTCATGCAACTCCTTTTCTTTTCATGTGGTATTACCTACTTCTGTCTTTTTTCCCCCCATCATTCCCATTCATTCCTGGCCACCATCCTCCTCAGTTTCTGTGCTCTTGCTTGCCAGTTCTCCCTTGCTGTTTGTTCCCTTGCTCTACTCCAGTATTCCCTGCCTTTTTTTYTTTTTCTTTTTYYYCCCCCCCCTCTTCAGTTTCTGACTCCGTTTCTGTGGGGAAATTCAACTCTTCTAGTCCAACACTTGTATTTTCCTATTCCCCATTCTTGTAGTCTTTCCCTTGCTTAAACTTTGTTGTTCTCATTCCCTCTCACCTCACTTCCCTCCATCTTTCCCCTTGGACTAACTGGCAAGATGTCTCCCAGAAGCAGGGGCCACAGTCAGGGGAGTGACATCTCCACAGAAGAGACTAGGCTGAAGAGAAGCTCTTGTAAATGAGTGAATTCATGGGGAGGTTATTAATTGCACTTATCAGTTTTGTATGATTTTTCTAAGAGCAAAGGATTGGTCAGCAGAGGAAAATCCCAAATTTCTCTGTTCTCTTTCAGACAGCTACTTTTGTTACATCACTGTTATTAATGCTCCTCCACTTTCCGAAAAAACRTCACCGATGCTACACAAGCAACAGGATGCTGGTTGCCCCTTCCTTTGCCCCTCTCAGAGGTGGGGGTGGTTGCTGTGGTCAAAGGCATGCAGTGCTAGAGCCAGAATTACGCTGGAATGCAGCTTGGAGCCGCATCAGCAGACAAGATGCTCCTTCCCGTGGCTGAGGCTGCCTCACCTCACCACGGGACAGCTGCSCTACCAGCCAGCGGACAGCTAGCAACTGGCAGAGTGCGTGTGCTGTCCTTCCACCAACTCTACCTGAAGAGGCCCTGCCATTCTGGGAGCTAATTCAAAAATGAGAGAGCCCCAAATATAGAACCCAAGTATTGGGGCTGCGTGTTGGCCAGATAAATATTACGCTCAACATGTTCTTAAGCTACTATGGTATGTCTCCTCTGCTAATAGTCATCTTCCACACTCTCCTCACAGCAAAAAAAGAACTCTGGAAACTGCCAGCACTAAATCTTTGCCAGGCACAACACCACTAAGTCAACAAAGCTGTGGTGGAAATACATTTATCCCATTGTTAAGGATGGGAGAGCCAAAAATGACAGGCATATTTAAGGGACAGCCACAAAGATCCCTAGATACTGAGCAGTCAGGCTGAAAGCTCCAAAAGCCATTGCTTTGCAAGAGCAGAAGCCAGGTGCTGTCAAGCAACTGATGAACATCTGCCTTTCTCCTTCACRTCTTCCCTAGTCCCTTCCTTAAGTACTCGTTCCTTCTGGATGCAGAGCCCAGATTCACACAAACACCCATGCAACAGGCAAACAATACCTCCACTAAACGTAGAGGGAAGCTCAGACATCGAAACAACTCACCTCTATTGGGTCAAGAACTTCACTCAGGTCTCACAGGAAGGTTGTGGGAGAGCCTCAACTAGAGCCCAGACCTTCTGACTCCAAGCTGTGGGGCCTAACAAAAAGACCATTCCCCTTCCCCAGCCCTCTCTTCATACACTACGTTGACCAGGCTGGAAAAGGCATTCAAAATAAATAAAGTCCCCCTCTTCTGCCAAGTTTTGAAAAACATTTTCTTGTCATGGCTGGTTGTTTTTCTCTCACTAGACATTAGGCAGTCTCCCTGAAGTGAGACAGCTTTCCTTTCAGAATCCTCCAGGAAACACAGTTGTCTCCCACATGTTACACTTAATGTAACTCAAACAAATGTTTTAGGAAATTCCCCCTAATTCAGTGAAATTGTTAGCTTGGCAGTGGTGCACTAGAAACAAGACTGAAAGTTCGTGTTGGATTTTTTCCTTTTTAAAGGGTACAGGAGAGCTCAGTCTTAAGACGGGCTGCTGAGGAAGACAGAAACTCATGTTACATATAAAGGATTTGGCAGGCCCGAACACAGAAATTTCCAGAAGTGTTTGCGTGGCAACAGCTCTGTGCCAATCCACATTTTTGAGCTATTCTGGCCGGATGCCCAGCCGACAAGAAAGTCTTGTATCTCCACACAGTTCACTGGCTTCCCTGAGGAGTTTCCATACTGCATGGCAACACTGGATAATCTTATTTGTGYGCCAGAAAAACTCCTGCTACTTATACTGTTACTAAATACCAGATGTGCTTAATAAAGAGTAAGTGGAGCCAAACCTAGGGTAATCACATAACCTATCATTAACATTTTCTAAAAACAAAAATGCAATTGGAACACCAGATTACTGTTTTGCTTTGTTTGCTTTACGCCCTATTACTGGAACCCCTAGGGTGCTGGGAACAGAGCACGGTAGGAGCAGACAGCTCTGGCACGGCTGATGACATTGTTTACAATCACACCCCTGCACATCTGAAACATGTGTGAGAAAGTAAAGGCTAAGCAGATTTCCTTTGCACTCAGCACAAGAGCCGAGAGGGAGGGGAAAATTGCAGCAGGAAGTCTACACGGAGTGAGAAAGTGCTGGAGTCATATTTCTTCATCCTGCCGAGCTGGCTGGGGGAAATGAAATAACAGCAGCAGCATGGGTTTGGTCCTTCATGACCTGCACATCCCCAAAGCCCTGATGCACAAGAATGCACAAGAATGCACAAGTGGGCCTTGCTCTTTGAGGTTTAACGACAACCCAAATCCTCTGCATCAGTTTAAAACACATTTTTGTGTGAGTCTGGGGCCTAATCACCGCACAAAATGTGTGCACACATTTATTATGGATTTAAATGGATGTTGCACATGTGCGTGTCTGATGCTGACCAGACCCTCGAGGAAAACAGTTAAGTCATGGCAATGGCGACTGAATTCTGCTGGGACAGGCTCTTAAAAGGAGGAGTGATGCAAACACACTGCAGCTTTTATAGCCCCTGCGCAAGCCCTCAAAGCGGAGGCCTGCTGTGATTCAGCTCAGAGCCTGGAAGAGCTGTRAGTCACCCTGCGCAGAGGGGGAAACGAGATGTGACCGAGCAAGCCAGTTTCTCCCTCAGCTATTTCTGCAGCTGGCATAGAGGAAGGGAGTTAAATGAATAGCTTTATGTTAGTGTCCACTGCTACCCACATGGAAGAGAAGCCTGGCAAACATGCATTGCTGGGATCCACCCAAGGCTGGCCCTTCCTCACTTGTCTGCTTGCCCTGGGCACCAGGAACCAGCCATGACTGGGGATGGGAACAGGGAGAAGCTCAGATCTTGCTTGCTATGTACACAAAGCTGGGGAGTGGTGAGTCATCCCCATGACACAATGCCCACAGCCGTGCCATCACCCTAGTCCCTAAAGGAAAACTGTGACCCACATCAGTGGGAGTCACAGCTACGCAAAATTGGCATATCTCATCCCAGGAGCCCAGCCAAGGAGCTAGGAGGTCACAGGGCGGCCACCCCCAGCGTCCACGGCTCCCAGTGTGGCTCAGCCCCAGGGCTTCCCAAAAGCTGTCTTCTGCCTGCACGAAGAAAACGGCTGGCTGGTGAGGAGAGCACGACAGACCTGATCCTGCCAAGGAGGCCAGCAGCCCCTGCCTTTCCCACGCAGACCCATTTATTGTGCGCATTTTGCAGAGCCTGGCTCGTTTCACCTCACCAATTCAGCAGCGCTCGTGTTCAAGGCTGAGGCGGGTAACACGAGTCGCCCTGCCCCTCTGTGTTGCACCGAAGTCAAGGAGAGAGCACAGCCCTCGGCTCCGCTGCAGGAGCCAGCTGCACGATGGGACAGAGCGAGCAGCCGCTTCTGCTTGCTCCAGGATTCTGCCTGACACAAATAGGGCCAGGTTGGCCCTTAGTCACCGGCATTGGCGCCTTAGGGCAGCAGACTATTCAGGGCAGCAAGGAGCTGGGTCTGCCTACATCACTGCACTAGAGGCCTGAGTGTGTGCAGCCACCTCTTCGAGGCAGGGCTCGAAGGAGGAGGGCTTGTCTGTGGGGAAGGAGGGCTTCCTTCACAGCAGACCCATTGCCTGGGTCCTCCTCAGCACCTCTCCCTTCTAGCTCTGTCCTTTCTCCCGTCCCTCCCTTTCCCATAGCTGGAGTGGCTCTCAGCCTTCAAGACTGACCAAGCCCAACTGTTCCCAGGGACTCCCACTGCCTCCCTCCAGTACCAAACACTGCTGGCTATGGTGATGGGTTTCAAATGGGGCTCAGGGCRCCCCTGGAGAGCTGTGCGTGACCTGAAAGCCAGAGTCACTCAGAGTAACAGATGGCAGGCCTGCTCCACCCACAGCAAAAGCACAGAATGAACAGCTTTCCTACATTAAAACCCTGTGATAGCAGTGAAATAGCCATCCGTTTACTCCCCTGGCTCCCATGTCCTACTGCCTGTGATCCAAATGATTTGGTATCAGCAGAGTGGCTGGTCTATGGGAGCCTCAGCCCACTGGCTGTAAGTGGTATTTAATGCAGCCACAAGGAAATCAGGTTGTGGCTCCCCAACACTGTGTCAGTGTTTCCATTTCAGGCTGTAAGGATCTTCTGAAAGAGTCAAGCAATAGCACAGGAGAACAACTTATCCCACTGCAGAAAGGCGCTCCTTCCCTCCCCTCCCTTCGGCCCAGACGCTCGGGTCCCTGCCAGCCTCTTCCCTAGCTGCCATCTCCATGCAGTTGCTTCCCTCTTGGCCTCCTCTGGGAGGCTGAGGAGGAACACAGATAAGGCCCATGGACTACAAGGATCCAGGTGCTGCTCCTAGGAACACCCGGTTAAATCTCCATGCCGCACTACATGGCCTTCTGTAGGCCATTGAGTTCAGTTTGTTGTTGACCCAACAGAAAGATGTTTTTCCTACAGTCACCTCCAGGAGACCAGCGATTGTACTGCCCTTTGGAGTTTGGTTTGTTTGTTTTGAAGGGAGATCCATCACATGGTCCTAAAAACGAACACCTAACTCCATTCCTAGTTGGCAACTGGAAGTTTGGACTCCTGCCAAGCACTCACAAGGTACTCCACAAATTTCACCTCTCCGCCAGGAAACAAAGTCCAATTCAGACTGGAGACCCAGTTCTGTTTCCTCTGGCTCCAGTTCCCATAGGCTCAAACTCATACAAAGTCAAGTCTTGCTGCTCAAGTATGATCTCCCTTCTTGGATTTAGTGCCTTTTTGCTGAAAGAAAAGTCTTTTAACTTATTACTGACATATTGTCTGTAATCTCTTCCTTGCTATGCTTCATATTCTAGGTTGCCACTGGAGAACCATGGTGTCCTAAAAACATATGGAACAAGCCCAGCCCACATGATAGAAATATCACAGGCAAATTTAATACAGAGCACTAGAGAGGTTTACTGAGTTTTATGGTGGAACTGGATGGATATAAGGCTTTTGTGTTCTACTGTGACAGCATGTAGAGGCCAGGCATCAGCAGATCTCCATTTTGTAAGGCATTGTACAGGTCTAAAACATGGGGGAATCCTTGATGCAAAAAGTTAACTCCAGCAATACAAGACAAAAAGGGAATTAAACAAGAAAGCAGAGAGGTCAGAAAATGAGATTGCAAATACTGTCTCAATGTCATAATCAATGTGAAAAGAGGGGTTTATTTTTGAGGTTTTGAGGGCTTTATTAGGGCACACTTATGGAAGAGCTGTGAGAAGGTCATAGGAAGGAAAGAGCAGAGACAGCAGATAAGAGGAAGCTGGGAGGAAGACAACATGGATGGGTCCCAGTGTCTCTTCTTCTATTTCCCATCAGTCAAAGAGCACAGAGCTTCAAGGGGCACAAAAGGGAGTCCTGACAAACTCAACAGTGATGCAGGGGGTGATTGCTTCATCGCTTCTTAGCTGGTGAGCCTCTATTTTCACTATCTATTTAAGCAACTTCTGCTAGCTTCCATCAAAGCCAAAACTGGGCAAATGGGCAACAAAATGTCAGGAAACAACTCCAGACTAATGTGTGTAGGAAAGATCTGCTAGAGCTCTCAAACACATCAACAATTTTTATCTTATCTGTTGCCAGTCATGACAAAAAGCTTGAGGGACAGTAAAGGTTAATCAGCCCCTTAAAAGAGCTCAAAAAAAGGGAGAAGCCAATTACACTGAGGGACATCATATCTGCAATTAAGGGTGAACTCCAAAAACACACTGATGAAGAAAATAAACTGCTTCTCTTCCCCAGCCCCGGATAAATAAATAAATAAATAAATAAATAAATAAATAAATAAATAAATAAATAAATAAATAAATAAATAAATAAATGCTCTCTTTTGGCCACACCAGCTACCATGTGGAAGTGTCATTCTCCTTCATGAAATCTCAACGTTTCCTAAAGGAGGGAGGATGAGCAGTAAGCCCATAAGTATTTACAAGAAAATGGCTTAGTGCAAAGTGCTTCTGGGCACAGCTCAGTTGCCAGTAAAAGGTATGATGAAAAACATATTTTCTTTGATGAAGTCTCAGTCGAGTGGTTTATGGGTAAAGGTGAATCTAGTATATATCATATTTGTCTGATGGTAAACAGAGACCATTTGTGAAATCCATCTGTCTAGATGTTCTGAGAAAATCTTCATGAAACATCTGTGAACTTTGAATCATTCCATTGTTGTCAAGGTTTCAGCTGGAAATTGTTCTGGATAAGAGAGAATGCTGGGTCACTAATGACTTATTCCTTTTTAAATGCTTCAATTTTAGGGGTTTGAGCATATGTAGATCTTTTTCTCATTTGGAGATTCACATGAAGCAAAACATTACGTGAAGATAAATAACTGAGCAGCTTGTCTTTTGTTTTAGTAGTAAAGCACAGGGTTATTACTATGTTAAGAAAACAAGTTAAAATACATGAAAAGTATTTTTGGCCCCCTAGAACAGCATGACTCTATTACTAATCTACGTTAACAGGCCCTACAATTTAACTGCTCTAGGCCAAAAAGGAAATTAGGCATTTTGTCTAAACACTGGAAAGAGACCAGGTGTATCTAGTATGAGACTCTGGCTGGCTATTTTACATCCTATCATTTTATTTCTATTGTTTCTATACAGCAGATTATTTGAGAGCACAAATATGAACTGATTATTTGTGTGTTTACAATTAGATACACCACTGAATGCCCCTTAAATCCTATCAGAAATGGCAGGCATAATATATCTCTACCTCTGCAAAGGGGCTCAGCTCTACCTGTATTTCCCTTCATTCAGCCTGGAGACAGCAGCTTTAYGCTCCATAGATACTCCGAAAGGAAATGCTGAAAAAAAGCTTTGTAAAAAGCTGTGTAAAGCTTTATAGGCTGTCCCTGAGATTTCACTGAGGGACAGGGCAAACACAACTTTCCTAATTTAGTCTCCCCTTGTTGGACTTCTCACTACTTATGGCCATCCATCAAGACTGTTCCAGCCTTACTCTTTGCAAATTCAGCTTTCTCTTGGTTTTCTCAGGTTTTAAATGAGAGAAAAATAACTTAAGCCACAGTGAAATAGGGAACTTCTACCCTAAAATAAAGTGCAAGCTACTAAATCAGGTTCAGATGCCCTCTGCAAAAACTCCCCCTAGTCTAGGTGTCTACGTTTAGTTAACCAGTGCACATCCGTGGGTATGCTGGGCATGTTTGTATTTTTCTCTTGCACATAGAGACTTGAACACAACCAGGAGCAACCACTGGCCTGGCCACATGCTGCAGGGCATGGCTGGGAGGGGCCAGAGTCACCAGTCACCCCGTGAAGTCTGTGGCTCAGCTAAGCGGCCATGGCACACTCATGGTGGCTGAGGGCAGATTACATCAGGCTGGGCTGAGGTGATGCGTTTCAGAAAGCTGTTTCACTGGCTCACCCTGGGATTGCTGTGGCTGACTCTGCTTGTTCACATCACCTGCCCTGCCTGGAGCGAGGTTTGAGCTGGCTGCGACTCCCCATGACKGCTGCTGGGACACAGGTGTGCTTAGAGCAGCTCCGCCAGGAATTTCACTGTGCTTCCCCCTGGAATGCTGGCGCACGGACAAAGCCCCTAACAAGCCGCTCTCCTAGGGCTGGATGGGCACAATAGGCTCAAGTCAGCTCTTTTCAGCATCACGTTGGGAAAGGGTCAGGAGCCTCACCTTTCTGCTCCTATCCATGGAGGCTCTCTCTCCCTTCTCCACTTTTGAGCTGAGTTTTGCCAGCTGTAAAACATTTGCAAAAAATGGTGTCCAAATACCTGAGAGAGCAGTTCCTAGCAACTCACTGGAGCAATAACAGTTACGGATGATTCTGCAAGATTTGGCCCACGCATCATCAGTTGTTCTTAGTATGCCTAAGCCCAAACCAAGGGCAGACCACCTGCTAACAAAGGCACACTAAGAAATCATCTCATCTCTCAAAGTTGAGCATTTAAAGAATTGTGACATGGGAGGAAAAGGAAATAATTTTCTTCCCATGTTACTGAGGGGTCACTGAGGCAGAAGGCTACTGGAATCTGCCAGTATCACATAAGAAATATGTTGGGAACAACCCCAAATTTCTTCATTCCCCCTTCCACAGCAATCATTTTACTAGTTCCTGCTCAGTATTGGCCATTAGGATCCATTTTGCCTTTCGAAATGGCCGCTAGCTTTTAATGGCACTGCCTATCTTGCTCCAAGAAGCAGCATCTTTCTTTATTTTACAAATTCAATTCAAGTTTCCTTGAGTACTCTGCTGACACAGGGTGAATTTCTGAGACTAATCCTTCCTCCCTTTTCCCAGAACAGTAAACATCTGGGACTACTGAGATATCATCTTGTGGCATTGGCTGACTTTATTCTTTAACGAGTTTTTGTGTAACAACTTCATGATGTTTTTCCTGGGAGGACAACTGTCTCATTTAAAAGCTTGTCTCACATATTCCTTTATAGAAGGATGTTTTATGCTAAAGCTCTTGAAAGAATTTCCTTTTGTGCTGTGTCCCCACCTTTCTCTGCTTAATTCTTCCCAAATGTCTCTCTGATGCTTAACCTGCAGGTCATCATATTCACCAAAAACAAAGCAAAATGCTGGTTCGAATAAGCTCAGGATACACAGATGTCACTTCTGAACCTTAGCGGGCCACATGATACAACCAACTTTATTTGATCCTATTTGCTGGAGCAGTCTGGATTTCTCAGGGGCAGGTTTTTTATCCCAGTACATTGTTCAAACCCATCAAGCAAATAGGAATGGAATGGAAGCCTGAATGGGCTTGTTTAATAAACAGACAAAACCAGGCTAAATAATCCATCTGCAATGTAGTAATTCTGCAGTAAGGCTGTGTCTTCCTTGTGCTGCTCTTTTTTCATTAAAATACCTTAAATTTCCATGAATTTCCCCTCCTTGTGGCATAGCATGCAGTTCAAAGCAGCTGTGGCTGTTGTACAAACAACAAACACCACCAATGGTGGTGTTTAACGTTGCTTAGGATTGCTAACCTTGGTTATATTAACCTTGTTTAAAGTCTGATACCTGAGTTCTGCCTACCCCAGCACCCTCATGGTTGATGTGTTTACCAGGACTGCTTTGGCAGGAGTTACGTTCAACCACTGCAGGGAAATGCCAGCATGGTTAAATCTCCAGCTTCATGCTGACTGCCATCACTCAGTGCAGGAAACCCTTGTTGACCTTGCTGAGCATCTCTTCGGTGGATTAATGGCCTGGGCAAACCAGGCGGGCAAGAGGGAGCCTTATTTTAAGGAGATTTCTCATCCTACTTGGCCCTGCTGGGAAGACTGACCCCGGGGCGGCTATGCTCTTTTCTGTGGGAAGAACCCACCCTCCAGCCTTGGGATCTGCTGCTGGTCCAGTTGCAGCTCCGCGGAGGCCTGCCTGCCGCCCTGGAGAGCTGAGGCTTGCCCTGAGCCCATGGCGTATGCCAGGCCTGGGAGACACGGAGCTCTGAGGGCGGGAATGCCCCTGGGAGCTCAGGAGCTCTGCTGGGCTTTGTTTACTCCCCTGCCTCCTCCCACAGTCGAGATGAGGATCGAACCCACAGCTGGCTTGAACTGGCTCTTGTAAATTCAATGCAGCCCTGCCAGTTCGCAGCAGCTGAAGGGCTGGCAGCAGAATCTATTTTTATATGTAAAGCTCACTACTTTGCATGACCTTTGCTTTCACAGCAATGCCAGCAAAGAATCCAGGCTGCATTCCCCCCAGGAATGCGTGTATGTGAGAGCTTCTGCTGGACACTTGCATCAAAGCAGTGTTCTGGATAGATAACGGCCACTATCTGTCACAGTGCCATTTTTACCCCGAACCAACAGCGTGGGATCACGTTCCGTCCCCCTGCTCCTTGCCTACTACAGAACAACTGAAACTAATTACATACCAGAAATACCAGCGTCCCCACAAAGGCTCTGCTGTACGCAGGCTCTCCCTCTCTCCCTTTTTTCTCTTCCCTCGGATTCACCAGGCCTCTGGCAGCGCTCCAGGATTTCGGGGGAGGTTAGGGAGAAGAGGAGGGGGGCTTGGGAGGGAAGTGACTTCCTGCGCATACCAAGAGCCTCATTTTGATGTGTGATACTGCGTGCTCATTTCCACTTCACAGATGCTGCTGGGCTGTGCCACTGAGAGACAAATCCCAGAAGTGGAAGGCAGCGTGGTGGGGAGAGGYAAGATGAAAGCAGGAAAGCGCTGCATTTATTAAGCTGTTTTTCTTTGGGTGAAAAGAAGCATTTATCAGTGATTTCATATATCATGTGAGATGTGGCTTCCTGCCAATTTCTAAGGATCCAAACAACCCACTGACATCATACACTAAATATAGAACAGCTCCTGCTTTAGGTGAATAAATAATGCAGAGGCAAAAGCACGGGTCATCAGTCACATATTTATTATGATCAGGCTGTCAGATTCTTATAATCTAAAGAATAACATTCAACTCCAGCAAGGAGCGATAGGTGAAGAATGCAAAAAAGGGGCAGACAGCAAGTGATTAAGCAGATTTCCTTGTTCCTTGCTTTTTCGAACAGCTACATTTTGTTTCTGCAGTAAACCATGTTACAGCTTTTCCAACACAGTGCTGCTGTGTCCCTCCCTTTTCCTCAAAGCCAAGCTGTAACGACAAGAATGGGTGGGGAGAAGCTGAACAATGAACACAGCCAAAATGTGGAAACTTCCCTAGGCGCTTAGCAGGGGGAAAAAAAATAAAGGCAGAATAAAAGGGGGAGGGGGGGAAAAAGAGCTCTGAGGAGACTATGCAAACAGTAAAATAGCATCTCAGTATGAAACAGAAGTTTTCCATGCCCTTTCAGAGGGAGGTTTTAATTAGAGTCTCCCAGTGCTAATCATTCTTGATTCCTCTAGTATTTTTAGTYAAGGCACACATTATATATAACCAGTCAAACAAACCTATAGCTGGCTCTACAGTAAAATATATTAGGTCTCAGGAAGCATCCAAAGAACGACTAGGATTCATAATAAAATACTATTTTCCCCCCTCCCTTTCCTTCAGATCAAAGGCACTAAGTAGGAGGAAGAGTCTGAACCCATTTTACTGGGGAAGAATGGAGAAATTAGAGCAGGAAACAAGAAGACAATGCATCATAAAAGCTGCCGCAAGGTGTTGGATCAATGACAACATCTGCATGATTCTTTTCTTTGCAGTCTTGTATACAATAGAAGTTGTTACTATGGAAACTGGTGCAAAGGCATCACGCAGAAGGGAGAAGGCTACAATGAAAGGTGGAAAAGTGAGCGAATATTTTTAGATCGCTTAGGAGGAACGCTACAAAGTGACATCACCCTATCTCATTATTTGCACTAGTGCTATACAACACATTGTGGCGCCTGCCCCAGGCTGTTAAATGGAGAAATATTATTATGTTTGTGAATTATAAATACGGCAGTAAAACTTGAGCTCAGAAGTTATTAGACATCACTATTYTATAATAAAGAAGAACATTTAATACAGCACTGTGCTGCATGGATTCACCGTAGGATGCAAGAAGCAGTATGTCTAGGATTTTAGTATTCCCAGAAAGTAATTATGACTCATCCTTTCATTGTTATTAAGAAGCAAAGTGCAAATAATTTTACACATTTGATATCCCACACATCAACAAGCCTTTTGCACTAGAGAAACATGACCTAATTTTCCAGGGTGCTGCATGCTATCGTGCTCCAAGCAAATGTGAAGGCAGTCATAGATCCTCAGCACTGCCAAAAATCCTACCATCCACTTCACATGTGGAAGTCTTCTCAATTTCACAAATACTAAGGGTACATTTCATTAGCTCAGTTTAGCTTGCTGGGAAGAACTAGACTCTGTTTAGAGTTCAGCACCCCG
>PTEX01000055.1:4270422-4292640 GCA_003342815.1 Eudromia elegans | reverse complement strand
AAAACAAACAAATAAACAAAAAAACCCCACAGCAGTTCTGACAGATTTGCATTTGCTTTCCTGAATCAGAAGGTCCTTTAGAGGGAGCATGGGAGAGCGATTAGCATGTCTAAAATGAATCAGATTAGTTAGCTAAATGCCCCCTCCTCCCCAAAATATGTGTGTGTGTATATGTCTGTATATATATACACACATACACATACATATATACACACATATATAGAGACACGGCAGCATTCGCATGTGCCAGTTCCCAAATGTTAGCCCCAGCGATTCACAGGCTCAACTCCAAACACGTACACAAGCCTGACCGGTCCATGTCTTTCAGACACTGCTCCTGACTCAAAAACAGAAGAGAAAACCTCCAAACTTTGGAGGTGAAACAGGCAGCGACTTGTCTGCCTTGCATCAGAATGCGGGAGCCTGGAGCCGGCTGCGCTTGAGGGAGTCAAATCATTATTCTGGTCACACCACCAGCAGTAAAGTTAGAAGGGTAAACCCAGAGGAATGTATTTCTTGTGACTGCAAAACTTGGAGCCTGCTCACTGCCCTAGAATAATGATCAGTAAATGCCATGCTCAGCTAGAGAGTATATGGGAGCTGTCAGGGCCACTGGAGCCTGTCATCGGAGATGGGCAGGGACTGAAATTCCCAAGCCGTGCAGATATCCATGGACACTGCCAAAATATCTCCGGGTGAGTGACAGGGCTTGCCCTAACTTTTGTCCTGTGCAAAGTAAAACACGTGGGTGCTCAGCCATTTGTTTTCACACTTAGGACCGAGCCCCATGTCAGCCGGCATGAGCKGGAGTGCAGTACAGAGCACTGCGCGGCTGCCCGCTGCCAAAGGCACAGACACAGAGTACACAGAGCAAGCCGCGCTGATGTTACTTTGCAGCGCTCCTCCGAGGGCAGCCAAAAATACCCTCTGCCACTTCCCCCCTTCATCCTCCCCACCGCGTGTGCCGCCCACCCGAGCGCAGGCACAAGGATGTGTCAGGTCTCCCAGTCCTCGCCCTCCGCCTGGCCGGCTACACCATAAAAGGCACTCACGCGCCGCCTGACGAGCACTAACCAAGTGGGGAAACAGAGCAAGAAATAGCACAGAGCCTGATGGCGGACGAGTGGGTGAGCAGAAATACAAACAAGCCAGAGTTACCATCTGGCTGCAAAGACTGCTTAAAACAAAAGACAACAGGTAGCAAAACCTGATTTTTTTTCCCCCTTGAGCTTCTATAATGTTCTGTCTGAGTTCTCCCTCTTCACAAAAGATCCGAATCCTTAAGTGTGTAATAAATAGTAAAGCCTGTGGATGTGTGTGTGCTACATGAGGAGGGTGCAGATGAATGAATGAATGAATGCTACCCCATATAGTATTGCTGAGGCTACCAAGAGTCCCACTGACCAATTCTGTGGGGCAGGACCAGAAAAGATGAGTTTAGCTGAGCTGAGAAAACATAGGAACTTATTTTTTCCCCTAATGTAAACTCAGTCTTTTAGGTCTGACATCTCTGCCTCTGTTGTATCTAAATCTCCTGACTCAGCTAGGCCACGATGGAGACGGCAGCCTTTGTTAGGACTTGATCGGCTAAATTGATCTATTCTGCACATTGACTACATTCAGCTTAACATCACCTGCTCTCCCTAGGAAGGATAATGCCCAGAACAATGTTGAATAACTGTTCCCTTTTTCCCTCATGATTCTTTTTTGGCTCTTCTCATTTTATTTTATTTTTGAGGAAAGAGGATAGGTTTCTCATCTTACAATATTAGTGTTGGATGTGGATGAAACAATGCTTCATGCAATTTATCATTTAATTTGTATTATATGTTAGCTTTGGCAGTGCAGGCATTGTAATCAAGCCAATAAAGAAACTTTGATCTGAATGAATGCAAAACTCAGCCAGACTTACAGTATGGTTGCAGATAATAATTTAAAATATTAAACAACTGCCTATGACTTTTGGGATACAGGTGCTATCCATGTGCTAAATATCACACTTTAGAAGAAACACAACTTCTTTGCAAAAATCAAAGACCATTTTAGGACAACAAACGCCTTGGGACAAGGAGTTGCTTTCATGTTTGGAATTCACCAGACACATTCTGGGCACTGCCTCACTCTAAATGACCGTGTCACAGACATGTATGGCCAGAAGGACCTGCAGAGATCATCCAATCCTTCTTCCTCTCCCCTTTCCACTCTCCCTGGCTTTCTTGATACTTGTTTAACCTTTCTTAAATATCTTTAGCAACAGTGACTGCCCTTTGACAGGGCTCCTGCTAGTAGGGACATGTTTTTTTCTTAAGATGTAACACTGGTTGCTCTCACTGAAAAACACCTCACCTTCTTCTCTATCTACCTGACAACTAGTTGGTCTAATGGCAATCTTTACATATTTGACATCCTGCCATGCCTTTCCTTATCCTCCACTTTTCCAGACCAGACAAACCAGTTCGTTAACCTGCCCTTGTAAGCTATGCCTTCACAGAGACTACATCCTTCCCCTGCTTTCCCCTCAGCCTGCTCTGATGGGCCTGCACTGGCCCTGCAGCGTGATGCTCACAGCTGGACGCAGTCCTCCACTTGTCCCAGACCTGAGAAACACGGGATGCCGGCTTCCCAGACCCCACATCTGCTCTGCCTGCTTGCTCTCTTCCTTCCCCTTTCTGAAACAGTGGCACACTGCTGATTCACATTCAGCATGTGATCTGCTCGCCCAGACCTTTTCCTGCTCCATCAGGAACCTTGTCAGCCTGGCCCTTCTCCACGTTGTGTTTATGCGTTTGATTTCTCCTTCCAAAGCGTGTACTTTGCACTTTCCCATGTTGCATTTCATTCTGTTGATCTCCCACCGTTTCTCCCACTTGTCACAGCTGCTTGGAATGCCACTTTCCAAAAGCCGGGCAGAGCGTGCCCCCCACGCGGCATTACCCCCGCACTGCTTCTGGCGAAAAGGCCTAGGGACTTCAGATATTGCCAACAGGACAGCACACACACGAAGGCAGGACCATGGAGGGCAGGGCTTGTGGTCGCCCGGAGAGGCAGGGACAGATGTCCCGTGTCAGGGCCTCAGCTGATCCAGTAGAGGAAGCACCAGTGCAGGAGCCGTCTTCGGTTGTGGCCCGCGCGCAGCCTGTCCTTCTCTGAGTAAAATGAATCATTCTCGCTGATTCTCTAATCAGCCCAATCCTCAGAGGTGTAAATTACACTACCAGATGCATAATCAGGGAAGTTTGCCAAATAAACCTAAAAAAAAGAGACAACCCAGAAAACCAACAGCTCCTTCCCGGTTCCTGGCCCTTACACAGGGAGCAGGCAATGGCCGCCCCTGGCTGGCGACCCCTCACCTGCCAGAAGGCTCTGCACCAGGCAGAAAGGAGAGAGAAAGGGGCAAAATGCAGGTCCTGCGCCTTCCGCCTCAGACCCAGGGTGCAAAGGGAGCCTGGGAYGCGGCCCTGCCTGCTCCTTCACATGCCTGCTGCATTATAGCTTAAAATAAAAAATAAAAAGGGATTTCAGACCAGTAACAGTAAATATTTGATGATATAATTGTGCCTTGTTAACGTCACRCTCTTTATTTTTGCAGATTAAATTTTCTCAGGGATTCATCACCCGTTTCTGTTATTTAGGCAGTATGTGGCCCATTGTCTGTTATGTATTTTCATAACCATGTGATTAATATTAAATGTTTAAAATGAAAAGTCCATTTATATTTTAGTTGCAGCGGTCATGTGAAAAATATTATGGCCACAAGTGAGTATTTATAGCCTGCATTAGTTGCGATGTTTTTATTGAGGCGTGGGACACGTGTAGTTCATTATATATGAAAAATGGTTTAATTTTCAGCGGCTTTGTGAGGCCCCGTAAAACGCGGAGTTTTTGGCGCCCTCGTGGCCCTGCGAGCTCAGATAACCTCCCTGGTTAGTCCTGCGTGCAAGACTACTGAGGCACTGTGAGCTTTGGAAGCCTTCACAGCACAGGTATCGTCCACCCAGGCCTACGCATCTGCACCATGATGGTGCAACAGCTGGGGAGAGCGTTAACGGCTGATTATTGCTCCCACCGGTCCGTATGGCGCCTTTCATGTCTGCTGGGTGTTGTAATAACACTAACCCTGTAGGTTTTATAATTGCCCAGTGCAGAATTGCTCCCTGTGGTTCTGGATGGCGATCATTGATAGAAGAGTAAGCACATTGKTTTTTTCGCTGTGGATTTTAGTTTCTCAGCAGGCCTATATGAAAGGCTCGGGTACCTAAGAAACAGGGAACAGAACTATGTTTGCTGCTGCCGTTTTTCTATCAGTTTTGAGTGTTTTCCTCCATACTGCAGTGCTGTGGTTTCCAGTTTTAAAAAAAAAGGAAGAAAAAAAAGAAAGGAAGTAAGCGAAGCCCCCTCCATCCTCTCCCCGCGCCGCAGCTCTCAGTCAACCCGCCAGGAATCAAGTGATAGCAAGCAATGTTTTGGGATGGATTGGAAATGCCACAATCATTAGTGAGCATAAGCAGGATGTTCATCCCAAACCAGGTACTTCTCAAGGCTTTATTTGCCTTTCGGAACAACCATCTTGGTATCTGATGGAAAAAAACATCTTTGACAACTCCCTCACAGATTTTCAATGTCACTATATTTCATACTAGGCACAGGATGTGTGCATAGGGTGTCTACTATCCCGTGCTAGTTGTGCAGGATTTTACTGGCATGCTAACACTTTGTCTGCAGGAAGAAAATCGGATTCCAGAATTGGCTAAACATACTAACAACAATAGAAGACAAGGAGTTACAAATGACAACATCCTGTCTCCACTGGGACTTCCACCGGTGGAAAATTACAGGTCCCCATTTCCTTGGGACAGTACCGCTCGGGTTTCCTTGCCTAACTTCCTCTAAGGGCTTTGACGAAACATGGCTTTTTGAGGTTTCTTATGTGAGACGCCGTGAACTTCTGCTGTACACCTTGTACTAGTTTACAGTGGCACACAATGAATATAAAACCTTCCCTTTTATCACAACAGCTTCCCTTCCAGTTTCCACTGATACGACTCACTAGCTGAGGCAACCAGCTTTGATGACTGGTCCATGTATATGGTCCTAACAGCTATTCCTGCATGAAAGCCACTAATGGTGCTAGACCTGTGCAARTTCAACAGTCAGGATAAATATTTCTCCACTTAAGGCCTATTCTTCCATTTCTGAAATGCTGCCAGACAGACTTCCTACTTCTGTTAAGGGTAATATCCCTTACAAGTTCACTTAGCAAGGAGGGCAGACAGCACACAGTAAMAAAAGGCTTGTGTTCTCTTCTGCGACGGCTGAAGTGACATTTCAAGTAAGCAGAGGAAATGTTTCTGAAGTTACAGAGATCTAAGTACTAGAGGCACAAGTGACTGCCTCCCTCTCACAGCAAGCGCTTKTTCTCAAGCGCTTGTCCTCATTTTCATCTCGTTGCCGTGCACATCAGAGGCCCAGGAGACATGGCACTGCAGAGAACCARAACCCCTTATTTCAGTTGATGTTTAGCAAACTGTTTTCTGCTGGAGGTASCTGAGGAGTGTTCAGGTTGTGAGAGAACAGGCAGAGTGCAGATGGTCCCCTACACTTTCCTTATTTCCAATCATGTCTCCCTCACAGGTACACAGAGATGTCCCTCCCTGTGGAAACAGCTGAAACAGCACAGGCTGTGCATGACCATGACCATTCTTTTCTAACCTATACTGGACCAATCCATCTGAAGAAGTGCACCCAGATCTGTGTAGGTGAGGGAGTCGGRAGTCCATTCCTCCATACTGTGGAAACCCGTATCAGAAGTGTGAGGTGAGTCTGGTCTTCTTTCTTGTCAGCATACTCTGTGGGKTTTTTTTCTTTTAAGCATAGAGATCACAGAAAACAGTGAGTAAGCAGTGTACAAACCTGGAGAGGGTTAGGAGCACAAGGACGCTCACTGCAGCACCAAGGCAAATGCAGCAAATCAGCAGGAGAACCAAGCAACATCTGGAATAGAATTTGCGCCTCCCAGTTCCCAGTGTCGTGCTCCGTGCTCTAGGCTGTCTCTTCCATTAATGGCAGAGTACTCTGTATTTCTTATCCACCTTTGTAAAATAGACTAGGGACAGGGTGTCAAAACGGGAAGCTTGATTAATTTGATTTGAGAGCAACCGCTGCCATGCAAAATAGATGGCTGTTTGGCCCCTGGGTCCCGTCTTGTGTCTCTGCTAACTTGCACAGCAGGCTGTTTTCCTCAGGTCAGAACTTGTGCTTTGGCTGAGGACTTCAGGATGTTTGAAAAGAAATAGTGCTCTGGCATAGAAACCAAGARCAAGAGCTTGGGAAAACAAGTGCATTATACTCGTAAAAATACAGCTGTTCAGAAGATATGAAAAAAAAATGTAGTTGCTTCTTACTGATTACAAGAAAAGCTACTGCCTCACTGTCAACTAGTGCTAGGCAGCGCACAGGAGACACGGAACAGCTGGCAAGGCACAGCAGGGCGAGGGCAAGCGAGGCCCTCGTCCCTGTGCCATTCACAAAGTGCAGAGCCTTGCTGTTTTCTGTGCTGCTACCGTGCAGCTCTCTGCACCCGTGCCAAGGCCACAGGGCTGCCTCTTGCAAGCTCTGTTTGTTTCTGGAAACTTAAATACCTCTGCTTTGAAATCATAACAGGAGAAGGTGCTTTACTTAGGGCTGAAAGTGGAGCCAAAATCTATTTCTGGCAATGACTTGAAGCTAAAGTGAAGGTCACAAGCCCAGAAAGAGTTCCTACCCTATTGGTATGTGCTATTAGACAGATGCTGCTGCTGCTCTTTCTCTGACAGTGACAGATTTTATGCTTAGTATGCCACCCTTTCACAAGTGTGTTTGGTTTCTCCTCCTGTCTGCATTACTCTCCTAATCTTTGCCCTCAAATCAAGTTTCACCTACTTTTGCCCTCCTCCAAAAGCTGCRGTAAAGTGTACAAGGTGCAGATTTTTACAACAGCAGCCACCTTCTTCTTRACTACAGCTTTGAACAGCAATGAGACGGCAGTTTTAGTGTTTAAACATGTCCTGAGTATCCAGTACTGGGTGATGGTATCCAGCGGAGCAGTTCACATGCAGTCAGCCCGTATGGAGCACGCGCACCAGATGCAGGAGGCCGGGGGCAGCAGCACAGGACTCCCAAGTTGACTCTGGCCTGGTAGTCTGCAACCAGCTGGAGCTCAGCCCTGAGCGCYGCACTGGACGCCCAAGGAGAACTGTCCCATCACCGTCCTTTGTTAGCAGTTTGGAGGCTGCATTGTGTGTTAACCTTTGCAGCAGCTCTGGGGAGCACGGCCCAGCTTTGCACCACAGAGGATAGAGCTTCTTTGGCTAGAAACACAGTGGAGATCCTCTTCAGGGGCACTGCCTGGCTCCAGGTCTCCACATACTGCGTAGGATTTAAGCTTCCTAGACACAGAGGCAGTTTGTTACCATTCCCACATGGACATTTTCACTTGTTCTTCTCTGGAACGAGGCACTCATCTCAGTGTAGGGCTTAATGAAGCTCCCCGAATGGCTGCTCTGCTCCCCCATCCCAACTGTTCTTACTTCATCTCGGGAGGATTGTTTTTTAAAGACAGCTTTAGGGGGGTTTGGGCGTGTAAGGAGACTTCAGGAAGAAAGGCAACAAGGAAAGAGTTATGAATGGTGACTGTGGGATGGGCAAGTCAGTCAGAGATAAATTGGGCCTGAGGACAGAAGGGCTTGGTGCACTGCTAATCCCATGGGCAGAGACGGATTAGAGACAACCTTCCCCCCACCCTGCCTGGCCTGAAGAGGAGCAACAGAGGATCACGAGACCCTCACTGACCGGGTCTTGGGAAAGGAAGTCATGAAATGTGAACACTGCACATCCCCTCTGGGGTCAACATTTTCCATGCTGTCRCTCCCACTGACACTTGCAGGGGACGTGCTCTGGTCGGCTGATCCTGGCTCCTGAGCCTGCAGAAAGGCATCTCCAAAGYTCTGAGAGCCGACCGGAGCAGAGCCGGGGGAAGCTTGCTTCTCTGAATCTTGCCCCTCACCCCCTGCTGCCTCTGAGGGCTGGAAGAGCTAACGGWTTTATTACTACTACAGCCCATTTCAGTTTGGGTTTATGTTTATGTTTACTTTTAGGAGTTAGAGATGGTACAGATGGCTAATTTGTGTGTTCAGTATTGTTCTTTCTAGCTGCCTAGAGCTGTTTTTGTACTTCTGTATTTGCCATGGTTACTGCATACTCAGAATCTCAAGTGCCTCTTTTCCTCTACGGTGCAAGACTTACAAGTAGCAGCTGAAAAGTCCTGACAGTTGAGAGGAATTCTCTCCTCTGCCCTGTCCTTCTGCCCCTTTGCTTGTTGCTGCTCCCTTGTGGTCTCCGTTCAGGTTGTGAGCTCCTGGAGGCAGGCAGCTAGCTTCAGCCTTGAGGTTTCCTCCAAAAGAACATAGGCAATTGGGTTTCCCCTGGCTGTGAAGTCTCCTGAAATGGGTCAAATCTCCTGCAACTGAAAAGAGGAACATGAGCAAGGGCAACAAGTGCTGCCTCTTGATGACAAAACTGGGGAGAGAAAGCAGCTGTGTTTRATGCCGGGGCAGCTCTGCACGGTTGTTGCAGGTAGGGAAGAGTGAGCACAATGATTAGCATTGCTAAGAATACAGTAAGGAGACATGACTATTTTCAGCCGTGTCCCCTCTCCTGGCTTGTAAAGAAACAAATGCTAAGAAGCCTAGAGTAGTCACTTCCTCCACCACAGGCAGTGCCTGGCTTATATTAGCACAATGCTTCAAATCCCCTGTAAGTCCTCCCAGAAAGGGAGAGTAAATATAGTTTGTCAAACAGTTATCTTTAGCACACTGTCTCGTCTGCCAGCATGGATCTTTCTGCATGACCTCTTGCTAAGCCGGGGCAATTTCTTCTTGTTTGCTTACTCCTGCCTGCAATGCCGTACCCAGAGGGGAGTCAGGGCTCCCTGGGGCTCGGGGATGAGACCGCTTCCATTCCCAGCTCTGACTGATGTCCCTCGCCCGACAAGCAGCACCTCTGCACGGGCACCTTCACCTGCCTGGGAAGGCCTGAGCTGCGGGGGCCCTTCCGCTGTTGCTCCTTTGCCACATGTAGCTGGGCCGCTTGCTCTTTGGTGACACCAGCAAAGTAAAACATGCTCAGCCTGTGCCAGGTAGTGGCCAAAGGGGAAAGGGAGAGGCAGAGCTGCCTTTCCCTGGTCTAGGTTGGATAGATTGCTCCAGCTCAGCAAGTGTGACAGCAAGCGGACGCTGTGCTGGCAGCACACGCTGAGTGCTCGGGAGCCTCGGGTTTCGCAGGGAGTCTCTGGTGCTACGGCCATGCTGCATGACAGCAAGCAGTGATGCCCCTACACACACATAAATCTGCTTGTCAGAGCCATTAGTTTTCAAACAAATCATTTCCTCTTTTTTTTTTTTTTAATCTCACTTGGAGTCTCATCGGGAAACTGCCACAGGCGATTGGTGTAGCACAAAGCTCAGCTGAGACTCAGCCRTAATGAGAAAGGGGAGATTAGAGAGTTAATGGCCACAGCTGCTGCTCTAAGCCTCGCTCTGCCCTGCTCCCCTCTGCTTGAGAGGCATCATGTTGCAGCTACTTCCCTCCTGCCACTCTATCCAGCACCACTGGGGAACTCTCCAGAAAAAGAACAACACAGTTTCAGTGCCGGCTGCCAAAMCGAGAGCACTAGCCATGCTCTTTCATAAGGAGGCCCCCTGCTTCCTCCTGCACAACCGAATAAAGCTCTTGCAAATTCACAGAAGCCAGAGCCTCATCTCTCTTACGCTGCGGTAAATCTGTAGCGAATCTGCCCCATCACAAGCAGCAGCAGCCCTGCCCCAGCAAAACCAGGACCACAGCAAGTTGCTGTTCATTTAGTAGGAGCTGTAAAGGGAGCAGCTGATGCCCAGGGAGGCCACTGGTCAGCAGCAATTGCAGTTTTGTCCCAGGGAAGGGGASCAAACCCCATCTTGGCTCTGTGTTGGCAAGGGGACAGGAGGAGAGGATGTGTCTCCAGCATCTAACAGACTGCTGCAGAGGATTAAATCCAACCAACCTCCCTCTGTTGGCAATAGCCGAGGATAGCTCGATTAAAAAACATATAAGAAATCTGCCCACTGTTGGGTGGTTAGCCAAGTGAAAGTCACACATCTGCACGCCAGATATGTGACTACGCATACTCCATGGCTGGGCCGACTGCAGAGACAACGTAACTGTTCTCTACAAAACACTCTGTTGCGAGAGCAGATCCATTTCGTAGGCTTTTCCCTGCTGGCATCACCTCCATTTTCTCTTCCTGCACCAACCGCAAGCGCGCGCAAGCAGGAGAGAGCAGGCCTGCTTGGCAGTTGCTGGGGTCAAGGGGCAGCACGTCGCTGCAACGTTGGGGCTCCAGCCAAGCCTGTGCTTCCCTGGGGAGACCCTGTTGTGGCTGGTGGGCCATACCTGCCGCTATCCCTGTTCACAGAGTGCCTCCCCTTGCAGCTCCCACCTTGCCCAGTGCCTGGGGTCATGCTCTGCCCCCAGCTCTGGGGCAGCCCTGGCTGCTTCCCCAGGTTGCCCTGTGGGCGAAGGCCTTCCTCGCTGCATCGCCCCGATGCCAAGCGTAGTCAGGGGGGTGGCTGCATTTCCCAGCACCAGGGAAGTGCCCCTTGTGGCGCCTTCCTCCGCCCCTCCCTCGCCGGCACCTGGCACAGCCTTCCCCACAGAGCTGCAGAGCACTCGTCTTTTGACATGCTTAAAAAGGAGCATTTAAAAGCCTGTGTTGTGTTCATACAATAGCCAAGGTTGACATTAATTGAAAGCAGTGTAGTAGTGCCAGTGCAAAAAGGCATGTGAAAGAAAGTTAGGAGAAGAAGAAAACCAGGCACAAGGTTTCTTCATTCAATGGAGCCAAATTGCAGTCAACCACGTCTAGGTGGCCAACCTTATTCCTAGGGATTTGCGGACTCTGGCAATAATGATATTTGCAGAGGTTCAAATGCACTTGTGCAATACACACATCCCAGCAGCCAGAAAATCACCTGGGGAATGTGATGTGTGATGAGTGGAGCTCACTCCTTCCGCCCAGGTGTTGGGTTTGTGCTCTTCTTTTCCTGGTGAGAGTCTTTCTGGCACCTTCCAGCTGTCTGACACCCTTGCACATTTGCCACAATGGATCTGTCAGCAGCGGAGCTCACCCTGAGCCATCTCCCACCACCATCCAGATGGGTCTGGCATTCTAGGGCTAACCAATCTCCTTCCCGTTAGGACACTACTAGAAATATAGCAATGGTACCAAATGACTTCAAGAAACTCTTCCATCCCTTCCTATTGACCATAAATCAGTGAGATGCCAGTCCCAATGAGCAGTGTATTAAAATCTATTTGAAATTCTGCTTGCAAACACAACTTTTTCTCATGCTATTTGTGAATGAGGATTGTATTTTCCAGTTAAATTCCCTTCCAACAAATCATTATAGTTCCTTAAATGTACTTTTTGAAATTTAGTTTAAATGTGAATTCTCCAGCACCATTTATTGCTCATTTTTGTGAAGAAGCAATCAAGCTTGCAGCAAGAACAGGAGGGGGAAAAAAAAACAAGAAACCCTTCACATTACTTCAAGGTGCAAGTGAGCATTGTGTGGAAAAGACAGACCGATGAATCAGTAACCGCATTCAATCCTTCACTCACGAAGCCCTGCACTGCTTTCTGTTTAGTCTGAAAAGCAGCTGGGCGGTGAAATACCCCAAGGAGAGTATCGAGAGCAGTGGCATGAGTCAGCATAGCCTGTAATGCGTTGATCATTCACCTGCCCCTCTTCTCTCTCCTTTTTAAGCCTGCCCTTGTGAGAAGGCCCTGGATGGAGCAGCTTTCCCCTGCTCAGGGCAGATTGCTGCTTCATCTTGTTTGTGCATACCCAGCAGCAGGATTTCTTCTGAATAATTTATAATATATGGAAATGATAATAACATATAAATCTGCTGTGATTTAATTAATTATGAATAAGTAATAAGCTAATGTTAGCAGTAAATTTAAATGAAAACTATTTATAATGAAATTATTTTTTATAAATAGAGCAAAACTGTGCGTTGTAGCTCATGATTTACATTTAGGGTCTGATTCTTCCTGCGTTTCTGGTATAAGTAATTTTACCTGTGAGAACAATCTCATGGAACCAATTAAGTTGGTGACAAAGCTCTTGGCAGATTGGGATCCAATTTAGGTAGGATATAAAGAGAACTGATTGCAAAGAAAAGGTGGCTTTTTCTGGTACTCTTTTTAAACCAACTAAGAGCCAGCCATTCAGACCCTAAAAAATCAGCTTTGCTTTTCACCTGGAGGGTAAATTCACTTTGCTTTGCCTTCCTTAAGCCCATCTTAAAAGAAAAGGAACCCATATGACACTAACTCTGTGTCGTATCTATTCTTTACCTCATCCTCTGCAGCAGGTAGCCACAACCATTCGTGTCTGATGCTGTGATCTGGGTCCTGATTGATGCTCATGTAGGCGCCCTGACAGTAGCAGAGGTTTGATTACTGAGAGGGTGTGAGAGGGGGGTGTCTGTAGGAGCTTTCCAGGCACCGTTCAGCACAAAAGGGATTAAAATCAAACTGCCATCCCTAGTCTATCCGTGTTGGCGGATGAACCTCAGTTCAAAACTGGGATGATCAATTCAGAGCAGCTCATTTCCAGCTCCCGCAATCAGCAGACAAAAGTATGGCTCGCATCTGATTTAGCCTTTTCTAAGTGGGCAGCCTCAATACCTCCTTTATCTTGGCTGTGAAATCAGACTATTTTTTACCTCTGATCRTGTGCAAACTGCTTTGTAGAGGCAAGGGCTGAGTTTTGTCTGGCTGTAAGTGGTAAATAGAAAGGATGCATTGTTACTGTCACCTTTCTGAAAAGGGACAAAATGAAAGGGGAACTCATAGCCCTGCATTTACAGACCTAGATCAGAGTTGTGCTCGGGTGTGGGATTCAAGCTAAGATGGAGAAAAACCACATTTTTCAGTCTGAACTCCAGCCTAGCTCCACCAAAACCAGCCTTGTGCCACCCCGCAGAGCCCACCTTGMAGCCTCTGGGTTCCCCTGATGCTGCTTGTTCAAGAATCCTGGGATGGATGGATCCTGGAACAACACTGAGATTGAGATTCTAGCCTTGAAAAGCATATTTCTGCCATTTCTTTTCCCTATTAAATGTACACCCACAAGGCCTGAGGCACTGCTATTTCTCCAGCAATGGGGAAAAAAAAACTCTTTACCTTTTGCCATTCTTATTACTGTAATCCTTAGTTAGGCTTAATAAAGGAAAACTCTCTCCTAGAAAAGCAGGTATAACCTTTAGTAGGCCAAGCGTTGTGCGGTGTGAGGGGGCCAGGTGCCCCACATCGGCAAGGCTCTCAGCCCTTACAGCAGAGCAGCTCCCAGGGAAGCTGCAGGGGGATGGATGCCGCTTTTGGCACCGTGGGGTCGGAGTCACCTCAGCATGCACTTGCTAAAAAGGGAATCCAGATGACTGCTGCTCGGGAGCCTACACTAAACGGATTTCTTGGTGTTGCTCTCATGCTTAGTGGACTGTTATCCATCAAAATCAGCACTAAAATTGGCACTCTTTGTAGAAAAGGAAGGGATCCGCCTCGAAACATTAAATGTCAGGAAGCTTTTGTGACACAGGATGAAGAAACACACGCTGCTCTTGCAGTTCAAAATGTTCCTGCTTGGAAGATAACAAACAGACAGTGTCGGTCGGCAAGGCTGCCAGCCCCACAGCTCCCTCRGCGCCAGGACCGCACAGAACCTGCAGACCCATCACTGCCAGTGCTCCCCAAGAGGTGGCCCAAGGCCAAGCAACCAACCAGCCCGCAAGCGCTCCCCTTCCCAGCAAGGCTTGACCTGGAAAGCCGTGCTGTAAGGATGTGGCTTTAGGAGACAACTGAGTCTGAGAGAAGAGCAGAGGAGCAGGAGTGAGAGCTGCACATTTACAAGTTACATTTACAAACTGACAYGGTCAGACAAAGGAAGCTGGGCAGAAAGCCACCGTAGACCACAGAAGAACTGAGCAGGCTCGATGAGATTTAATGACTGCTTAGATTATAAAAATACTGAGGAGGAGGACGGAGATAAAGTATGTAGTCAGTTCAGCTATGGACACGGGTTACTTTGCGGAGAAAAGGAAAGGACTTACACRAAGATAGAGACTCTCACAATGGGAAAGTAATCATCAAAACAGCCACTAAAAAGCAATGCTAAAAATCATTGTTCCACGCTGTTCGTCATCGTTTGTTTCCGATTGGAAAGMCAGAAGGCACAGCTTAGATGTCTAAGCAGAAACTCTGAACTAATTAGACTTCCTAGAATTACAAGTTAAAGCCCCAGCAGGGCCCATTCAGCCCCTTCATCGAAGGCAGGTGAAAGTTGACACCTATCGCAGTTACTGCATGAAGTATCTTCCTTGTCCAGAGTCAGTAAGGGTAGCGTGGCGCTTTCTGTAAGAACAGAACTCCTCCACTTGGWGGTTTCTGAAGGGAGATCAACCCTGACTGCATTTTTATAGGAAGAATCAGTTATATTTGTGAGCCATAGTCAAGCACCACTACCAAATCACAGACAAATATATTTATTTTAACTGTAAAAGTTCAAATAGGTCCTAAAAGTGCAATGGAAAGAGTGCCACTTTCGCTGGTTTGGCTTCATTATGATGCAAGAAGCGGGATCTGTAAATGCATGAGTCAGTGTGGAATTGCTGATTTATTTCCTGATTTTTCTGATATTGAGTATTCTCTCCCCCTGCTTCGACTGAATGCCTGTCATAGAATGTCTTTGGATTTGAGTTTTTTATCTATTAGCTGAAAGGACGGTACATCTTTAAAAGGAAAACAATTTGTTTCTACTGCCTAGTGGCAGCTGAATTAAGCAAGTCAATAAAAATAAAAAGAGTTGTAAATAGTCTGGGCAAAATTAAATGCCTCTTTCCATTAAGCAGTCATTGCTTAGTATCTGTATGTTCTCTCCTTACTAGGGAGTTGGAGAATATGAGACTCCTGTATAAAAGGGTTGGAGAGGGCTCGAATTTCTACTGGGAAAAGAGGAATTATTTGTTCTGACAAAAACAAAAGTAAAAAAGCAAGGTAGTGAAGTCCAGTTCTGCTCCTTTCCAGCCGTGTCCCCAGCTGTGTAGGTGGCGGTCAGGCCTCCYTCAGAGGCCACTGAGCTGGGGCCCCGGGGGGGTGACGCAGCCTGGTGGCTTCCCAGCCACAGCAGCTCCCTGGGCCCCGCTGTGCAGGAACGGGAGCCTTCTTCTGCTGCTGCTGGGGCGCAGACCTGGTGAACCAGTAACCCCTTTCATCTTTGTTTRCTCATCTCTTGTTTATTTTTAGGTGGTTGCCAAAAGAAAAGAAAAAAAGGCATGAGGCAACTTTTGGGGGAGGGAAAAAGTGTTTTGTAGCGGAAAAGGGTAAAAACTGCCTACTTCATCGTTTCTGGAGAGTGCATTGAGAGCAGAAGGGGTCGGTGTCTTGGTGTCCAGCATGATGTATCAGCAAATATCAGAAGCTTGGAGCTTTTTCCAAGGGAGCCACAGCTTGCGTGGAGCCTGCACACAGCCCTGGTCCCATGGGGGGCCCTGGCCCTGCCTAGGCCCACCCCTCCCTCCCTGTCTCCCCTTTCTCTTTCAGAGGGCCTGTGGGAAACTGGTGCCCCTCAAGGTGGCAGCACCCCATGGGGTGCCCCTCCACAGCAGGGTGGCCTTGGCGGACAGGGGTGCAGCCGGGGCAGGTGGCAGGTCCCTCCCTGCCAGCCAGCCAAGCAGGCACTGGGGGCACCAGCGCCTGTCGCCGCGTTAGCTGGGTGGGGGGTGATGGGAAGAAGAAACAAGCGCTCAAGAGTCCAGCCTCCACGGTTGTTTTCCCATGGGCTTATTTTGTGCAGGTGGGGGTGCCAGTCTTTATGGGACTTTGGGGGTTAGAATTTATTCCGGAGTACTGGTCTCCACAAAGGCATTTCAGAGAGGAAAGCAAAGCTGCATTAAGCTGGTGTGAAGAAAACTGCATGCCTGTCACCATGCCAGGGCTCTGTGCGAACCACATCGGACAGCCGCTGGCACCAAACACACRTCCAGTGTTCTCCAAGCATCCTGCTCCAGGCTCCTGCATTTCTTCTTTCCCAGAAGAAAGGCTCCCATGGGTGTTYAGTCTTTCAGGGGGGTGAAGATGATTACATGTGGAACCACCACAGGCTTAATCCTCCAGGTGGTGGGTGTGCCTGGGCGCCTGCCTGAAGGCACTGAGTTACCGCGGCGGCCCGGCGAGCGGGGTGGCGCGGGGCGGTGGGTAGACGTGCTCTCCATTCATGCGTGCATGGCCTGACCTCAGGCCGCAGAGGAAAGGCGGGCCCTGCTCCCGCAAACAAAAGCCGCATGAAGGAGGGTGACTCAGGAGCCCTGGTGGCCCATGTGTGATGGATGGGATATTTCCGAAGGATCACGTGGCTCGGGCTGGGAATCAGGAAGTGGAGCCCTCTGTAATTCGCTAACCGCATAAAATTAATCTATGCGCTGCTCAGATACACTTTCCTTTTAGCAGCCATGCTCAGAAGGAAAATAGAAGGGTTTTGAGGGAATCCTTGTCACCGGGCCCCCTTATCTGTCGGAGCGCAGGCTTGGAGCTGCAGCCTGGCCTGGAGTGGATAGCTGCAGCTGAACAAACAGGCCCACTGCAGGGAACACTGGCTTGAGCTGTTTTTCAATGGCTCCGCACAGGGCTGTCTAAATAAGAAAGCTTTGGGAGAAGTGCRGAATGCTCAGGGCGAAACCTTTCCGATGCTTGTGACCAACCSTCTCCTACAAGGAGGTGCGGTTCTGGCGCAGCTCCTTCTGGAGACGCTTCAGCTGTAGGAATCGGGACTACAGCCGTGTGGGTCTGTGGCCAGCCCAGTTACTGTCAGTGCCATTAATGGGGAAACTGCTCGTGTTTCCTCCTGCTGTTTTCGTGGGCGCTGTAACAGGGGGGCAACCACAGCGATTCCTCAAGTGCTGGGGCACCACGCGGGAGCAGCCAGGGTCAGGCACAGCCCCGTGCTCGGAGCCCGAGCGGCGCTGTGTCCCGCAGCCACGCGGAGAGCGGGACGAGCCTTGGCCCTGGCACCAGAGGAAGGATCCAGGGCATCCGCTGACATAATAAACCACTAGAGAGCACTCGCAAATGTATTTATACCCCCTTCCTAAGTGCCAGTTCACAAAAACACACGGTTGCCATGGCCTGGTTTACAGCACATCTAAAAAGAGAGATCCAAAACATACCAGGTTTTTTGAGGCCACCACAAAGGCTGCCCTTGTGCAGCGCCTGGCCCACCCCATAGCCTCTGAAGACAACAGCGAGGCAAGGAGGAGGGCGAGCGGCCTTCAGCCCCACCGCTGCCCTCAGCACGAGAGCAGGGCACCCACCAGCGCCCGCTCATCCCGGCCTCCTCGCCCCTGCTCACGGCCAACCCAGGGACATGTGGCAGGAGCAGGAGAAAAAGGAGACTCTGTAGAACTGCACTCGCACAAAGAGCTCGCTTTCTTTCCCTCCTCCATATCAGAAAATCCCAAGCAGTTAAAGCTCCCAGTGCCGTTTCATTTAATGCCAGAACTAAAAAAAAAAAAAAAAAAAGGTAAAAACTAGCAATGTGTTAGTCTGGTAGCTAGAAAGGAAAGCAGCGTGCAGGTGATATTCCAGTAAAAAGTAACTCTAAAAATAATACTAAGAAAAAAAAAACAGAATCAAAGTGGGATTTGAAGAAAAATCACACGTTCTTCATTAAAACACTTTAATGCTACACAAATTACAATATCACCTTTTAAAAAGTAATATTAACAGTAGCACTGTTGCAGCTGAAGCACTAAAAAAAAAAAAAAAAAAAAAAAAAAAGAAGAAAAAAGAAAGAAAGAAAAAGTTGTAGCCCAGAAAACAGCAAACTAGTATAAATGGAGAATCCACTGGAGTGTGTTATTCTAGGTCAATAAAGCAACAAATGGGGAAAAAGCAACATAGAGTTCAACAAAAAATTAAGTATGTATAAAAAAAACTCAGTGTTTTTAACCTTTTCTTTTTTTTCCATTTTGTTTCCTTTTGCAATTATGAAGATTGATGGCGTGGATGAGAATTAACTGAGATATCAGGGCTGGGAGTCAGCTGAGCAAACATAGCCACTTACAGATACTTCTTTTCCAGCTATGTTGTTTCTGTGCCACCACCTAGTACCACAGGCCTGAGAGTTTTCATGGTTTGAGCTACCTCAAAGCGTACATTGAAAGAATCRGCTGGGCTTGCAAGGTACGGGCACACTTCCTTCAGACACAAGGAGAAGTTGAAGCCCTCTCTGGAGAGTCATGCCAACRTCAGCCCCAAAACAAGGATAAGCTTTTCAGGAGCGGGACAAGCTGCCCTTCTCTCTCTCTCTTGCGCACACCTCAAGAGGCTCAAAGCTGGACTGTTCGATAACACAGGCGGGTGTCCTTTTCATGCAGATTTTTGGTTTTGTTGATGTTTTAGAAGGGATACCACCTTAATCATAAACATGAGCTTCATACTACATGAGGTATTATGCCAAGCAACTTTGAAGAACGTGTTACCATCTATCAGCTCAAAAATCCATTTTTTTTAATAAAGTGCCTAAATACACATTTACACAGATCATAGTGGTTCCAAAGAATCCTTTACAATTTTTATATATATGTATATATATAGGTATATATATATAATGTGCGTTTTCTTCAAATTGGCTAACTGTGTTTACATAAGACACCAATCTTGACTATAGGTATAAGTTTTAAAGCGTAATATTGACTCAATGAATTTGTTTATCATGCAAGTCTTATCTAATATTACATTGATCTGTAATATGGAACACAATGTAGTGGGTGTGCTCATTAAACACTTCATAAAAATTACTGTGCATGTGCAGTTCTGATTTTCAAATATTAATAATGACCATTTCCTAAGAAAGAAAAAAAGAAAAAAAGAAAAAAAAAGAAAAGACTTCCAAAGAAGATCTACTCTGCATTAAATTGCAGTCTGAACATTATCACAGTAAGAACAGTGGACTAAAAAGCATCCAAAATTCTTCAAATTAGAGTCAGCTGAACAGATTTTTCTTCCTCAAATAGTGAAAGYGTTTATTAGTTTGCCCCGGAAAAAGGAAGGGACAACCTAGCCACTCTTTTGCTCAGAAACAACTGCTCATAACCATGTTATAAACACCTAAACATGATGGCTCGTACAGCTGCAGCATTTCCAACAAACTATAAACAGCACAAAAACAACACTGTAAGACAACTATTTCTAGTAACCAATGATTTATTGATTTTAGAAGTCTGCTTGGTGATGCAGAAGCAGGATCAAAAGAAGTGGCTTTACAAAAGTGTTCTCCAAAGTAGCTTAAAAGGCAGGGCCATGGCCATTATGTGAAGCCCTAAATTGCTTTCATTTCAACCAGTTTATATTTTCATTTTCAAAGAATAGTATTAGGTTTGTCTCACGCACACGTAATAAGGAAATAACAGGTTTCCTCCACCCACATTTGGGCTGTCACTGATATGCCCAAAGGCGATYTGGCAGCACCTCAGTCACTGCTGTCATTGTACCACACTGTACCTGCCTCTGCTTGGAAATACGATGAAAGCGATAGTAACAATAGCAACAGTACTCTAGGTGACTGATAAGCAAACTCAAAGTCCACCTGCACTATCTGAAAATTAAAGTAAAAAATTCAGTCTCTCCTCCACCTCCCCAGCATAGTTCAAGCRAACGAAAAAACATTTAAGTGACGCTGAAGACCTTCAGAGATGGCAGTGCTCTACTGGTGTACTCACCAGGAATAGGATTAAGTCTGTTATCAAAATTCCGCGTTACAGCGGGTATGTAACCGGTGAATAAACGCAGTTCTGTAATCTTACAACTGATCACGTGAACTGCAGTCAATTTTGCCTTAAAGAAAAAAAAAAAAAACAAAACAAAAACAAACCCAGAAATTGCTAACTCGACAGCGCCTCTCAGACAGACACCTCTCCACAACCTACTCTTAAAGGCAACTTCCTTTGAGAAACACAGCGGAATTTCAGACTCCATCTGGCAGTTTCGCTATTGCAACACAAGACGGACGTTTCCAAGAGAAAGCCCTCCTGCTCCCTAAGCTCGCCTTGCCCACAGGACACAACGACAGCATCCCCGCATCAGCTATCGGCTCTCTTCCCAGGCGTCTCACACCAAGCCTGCATGCGACCAGCTCTATACAACAGGGGCCAAGAATAAGGAATCACAGACAGTAAGGCAATCTTTACAATGTCAGAAAGTGTATTTGGCATTWAAAAAAAAAAAAAAAAAAGGAACGAAAGAAACAAGTGCATACAAATACAGCTAGAAGCATTTCTCGTTTGCCAAGTGCTCTCTAAAAAAAGCAGCGCAAGTCACAGCCTACATCGAACAGTAACTGTCACCAGGGAAGCACAACAAACAGTTGCTATAACAAAAGGGAAAAAAAAAAGAAAAAAAAAAGAATTAGAAGAAATGCCTTTATAATAAGTACATACCTTTTGTCTTCAAAAAAATATAGAAACACAATGTATTCAAAAAATCAAAATTATACAGCCATGTTTATGAAGTCTACATTTCCCTTGTCTTGGAGATATATATATATTTATATATATATATTTATAGATATATACACAATTCAAGCAGTTTTAGTTGAAGGTGACATCGGGTCGTGAAACGGGCAGAGTCACGAGTCCCTCTCCTTTTTCACTTTCACGTCTCCCGCGAGAATGGTGGCAATCTCGCCCTGCATGAAGGCCCAGGGCACGTTGGAGCCGACCAGGGGGCACTTCTCGCCGCTGGGACAATACACCTCCCCACTGGCGCCCTGCTGTTTGATACTTTGTCTGGAGCAGGGGAAGCAGAACTTGTGAGAGGGGACCGAGGGGCACTGCACAAAGTGGGTGTCTTCCAGGCGCTCGTGGCACAGGGTGCAACACAAGGGCACGCTGGCGGCAAGGGATGAGTCCGGCAGGCTGGCGGGGTGCACGGGCTCCAGGCTGCCCGCCGCGTTGGCCCCCTGGCTCGCCACCTCCCTGCCGGGACCCAGCCTCCTTTGGTTCATGGCGGAGGGCGAGGGGGGGCTGCTGCTGTTCCTCCGCGTGGTGGAGTGGACTTGGTTGGCATCTTTGGAGGCGTGGTTGCCCCCGGCATTGTCCGCGACGAGAATGAGCGCGGCCATGGGGGACTGGCCGTTCTGGGCCGCCTCAGGCGGCGTGGTCCGGTTGGAGTGAGGCGAAGCGGTAGGCGGCGGGGGGGACATGAAGGAGCTGGCGGTCATGGGCATCTTCATCCCATCCGACGAGGTGGGCAGCCACGGCTGTGCCTCCCCGTTGATCTTGGGGGGTCCTGCTTCACCCTCCGGCTCGGGCGAGGGCTTCCTTTTCCGGGCTGCCCGCGCCCCTGGAAAGACACAGGCGAGGGGAGGGGAGAGAAAGGGTGAGGAGGCAGTTCAGCAAGGACTCGCCGCCGCGCTCAGTAACAACACAACACGCTGCCGCGCAGCTGCCCYGCGCGACACCCCCAAAGGGCACCATGGCTGTAGCCCAGTGTGGCACAGCTGTAGCCCTGGGTGGCACGTCCCCAAAGGGTGCCTGCTGCCATGTCCCCCGGGGTGGCATGGCCATCCCTAGCACGTGCCTGCAACCCACCCACTGCAGACACGGCCAGGGCAGGTGCGTGGGGTCCGCCGTGACCCCCGCACGGTGCCAGGGCAGAACCTTTACACCGCCCAGCCGCCCCGCACGCCCGCCGCCGCCTCACCTGGCTTGGCCACGGCACCGTTGCTCTCGTAGCCCAGCAGGCGCCCACCAGCCATGCCTGGCTCCTTCTTGAACTTGCTGTCGAAGGGCGGCCCGGCGTGGGCGCCGTGCTGGTGCAGCGCCAGCAGCGTGTCCCGCACCGTCTTGGGCTTAGCCAGCCACTCCTGCTCGCCGCCCGCGCGGCTCTTGCCCTCGGCGCCCAGCTCCGCCGCCGCCGCCGGGAGGCTCTCGGCCGAGCCGCGCTTCTCCTTGCCGCCCTCGTGCTCGCCCGCCGCGCCGCCGCCGCCGCCCGACGAGGACGACGAGGACGACACGGAGCCGGGCCGCTTGTGCGCCAGCTCGCCGGGCTGCCCCGCCGCCTGCGCGGCCGCCGCGGGCGGCTGCTGC
>PTEX01000055.1:4186900-4269155 GCA_003342815.1 Eudromia elegans | reverse complement strand
GCCGGCGGCTCCTCGGGGCTCGCTGGAAACGCGTCACTCGCAGGGATGCCCCCTGCAGTGTGGCGCCCAGCYTGGGTGCCCTCCCTGGCCGTGACCTTGCGCAGCCGCCGGCCCCCCGCGCCCTCTCCGCGCGCCGGGGCCGCCTGCGCGCTCCGGGCCACCGTAAAAAAAAAAAAAAAAGCCGTTATCGTTTTGCACAGGAAATAGGACATTCTAGATTTCCTGTCATTTTCAACCACAAACCCTCGGTTCTCTAATACAGACTGGCAGAAAACGCACACAGAACGAACAGACGCCGTCCAGTCCTTCTCCCGCATACACCCCAAAAGGAAAAATAAGAGAGGGCGTTTTTTCCCCTCCGGCTTCCCCTCTCCGAGGACCTCATGGGCCGAAGGCCCCCACAGCGGGCAGGGGGTCCCTGTCCCCCGGCGGGGCCGGCAGCGCGCGGGTTAAGGGCGCCGCGCGCGCGGAGCTGCCGCCCTCCGCCTGCATCAAAGCGGCTCCTCCCGGCGCGCGCCCCCCGCCGCCGGAGCGGCGCTTTCCGCGGGCAGGCCGGGTAAACACGCCTTTGTTTTCCTCTTCCACCCACTGCCCTCCTTGTGCAGCGCGGGGCCGGGCGCGCTGCCAGCGCGGCTGCGGCSGGCGCTGCCTCCACACACACACACACACGGGGAAGGAGCGGGGCTGATCGGGTGAGGCAACGCGCCGGCAACCGGCAGCGCCGAGGCAGGAATTGTAACTGCGCCCCGTCATGTGACGGCTTATGAAAGAGGAAGTCGGCATGCTTTAGTCACGTACTCCCCTGCCCTCTTGCTTTTAGCCTCCAGGTTCTCCGAAGGAAAAAAATTGCGTGTATTTATATATACTGGTGGGAAGCCAAGAAACGGCGTGCTCGCACATTTCGGAGCATGAGCGGAGCTCGAGCGCGAGCCGAGGCTGCAGGGGCAGGAGAAGAAGGCAGAGCTTTCAGAGGCTTTTAGCCGCGGCGCAGAAAATGGGAGCTCTGTTTATTCTGCTCTATTTCTAATGAGAACGACACGGCAAAATGAGCAGCGTTACGTTCTCACTGCATTTGCTGCCCTTGAATCCGTGCTGGTGGATAAGGGAGAAAAGAGGCTGTTACGGAGCTCAGTGTGGAAAAGCTGATTTAAAATAAATAAATAAATAAATTGTGGCAGGGCTGTGCTGCATAGGAAATGTGGTTTACGTATCAAATCACCCACAAAACGAGTCTGCAAAGCTGCTGACGGGTACAGCACTAACTGCACACTAATCAGACAGATCGTGCATTTGTTTCTTGCGTTCCTTGCTCTTCCTCCTTGGAGGCAGACGCCAGCCCTCCTGCTGGCGTGCGCCGTGCCATGACCTGGCAGCCCCGTGGGTGGGAGCCAYGAGCGCTGCAGGGCCCCGTGTGGGCCACAGGGCAGATACCATCTGTGGGGCACCCTCCCGGCACAAGTGGATCCAGGTGCTCGTTGTGCCTGTCCTCGTGGAGCCTGGGGCCTACACTGGCCCCCAGCCAGGTTTGCCCATGGGGCAACCTCTGGCTCTCRGGCTAGAGGTGAGTGCTGCTCCCTCCGGGCTCCTCTGTCTGCTTTTCTGTCAGAGATGCTGTGCAGGGTATCAGCAAAGTGGGAAACGCCATTCTGCGGGAAGGGGCCTCCTCCATCCGCAGCGTGTTGTGGAGCGTGCTTGTCCTGTCCCAGGGTTGGTAGGGAAGGGGCTGGGGACAGTCCTGGCAACTTGGTGATCAGCCGGAGGGGCCCTGCTCAGCCTGCGAGGTCAGCTGCAGAAGCGTCATTGGGCCGGGCGGCTGCACGAGCTTACCCTGTTGAATCGGGCATCAGACTGCAGCCTTGGCCAGCGCCGGGGCAGTCCCTCGTGAAACATCTGTCCTAACGTTTGCAGGGCCTCTGCTCAGAGGTGAGCGAGCCCAGGGGGGAAGCGGGGMCTCGGCCCCGGTGCTGCCCCCTGGTTTGCGCCGCTTCAGCCTCCCGCAGCCGCTGCAGATGGCAGGTCACTCCMGAGGGGAGAGCGCAATCAGGTTGCAGCGGGCTATGGTCTCGGAAAGGGCCACGTGGGGTTTGCCAAACGGTTTAGAATCCCCTAAAGCAGCGGCAGGATCTCGCTTTCAGACAGCTGCTCAACTTTGCCTGGAAGAGCGGCTGAGCAGTAGCCATTTTAGGAACGCTGAAGATTGGGGTTTTCGTTTAAAATGGTCCGTTCCTCTGACGGGTGCCGAGGGCTGGCTTYTTTTTATGGATTTTGAGATGTACTGATCAAACATGCATGTGTGCATGATGTACTGCCTGCTTTCGTGTTGATGCTGGTTCGGAAGCCAACCTGCAGCATGCTGTTACAGCGAAGAAGAGCAATCTCCTGGCACGAGAGCGATGCCAACCAGCTCGAAAACCCCGGGGAAACTGAACTCTCCAAGCGCAGAACCAAGCCCGGACAAAAGTAAAAGCATCGCACTGAAAGCGCAGTAAATCTGCAAGAGGGCAAAGCAGATTTGCTTTTCTTGTTCCACAAGGCTTTTAGAAATCATTTAGAATTGTAGGGATTGTTAGCTGACTGGTGGCCAGAAGGCCTTTCAGGAGCTCCCCGGACACAGCTGGGCTGGGCTCTGCTTCTGGCTTCAATTTCTCARTGGCTGTGAGACCCCGTGGAAGCAGAGGCGCCCTGAGAAGGGAAGCTGCAGGAGGACACAGATAAGCTACCGTGCTGTTGGGTCACAGATAAATCCTGAAATGTGAAATGCTGCATCTGCTTTTATTTTGATACTATTTTCGTGCTAGAAATTGTAAGGCACTTAGATGTGTACTTGTTGCCAGAGATTCACAAAGAGCGTCTGGATCCCACAGCTTCTGCTGTATCGATGGGTGCTACCCTAGGCAATTTGGAGCAAAAATTGCATGATCTTTCAAAGAAGGAAACAATCCTGCTTTTGACTGAGCAGTTAACTTTACCCCCTGCCTTTTCTAATAGCAATCTGGGGAAAAAACAAACAAACAAACAAACAACAAAAAAAAACCCAGCAAGGAAAAGCATGTGGAAATACTTGAGAAATTCAGAGGTCTGAAGAGAAAAAAGCACTTCAGTGGGATCCTCATAGATGCCAGAAGAAAGGGCAGTGGATGTGGACAAGTTTCCACCCATTACCCTCATCCAGCTGTCCCCCTTGCACGGGGCACATCCCATCGGGTGCCAGGCCACAATGGGCAATTGTCTGGGCTATAGGGGAGGGGGGTGGGAACGCGGTGGCCGGGGCTTCCTGGAGCCCGGGAGAGTGGCCAGCCCGCTGACCCCTTCCCAAAATAAACAGGAAGCCCTGGGAGTTGTGACCCCTCCGCTCGCCGCGCGGCAGTTCAATAGATTTCCCAGTGCCCCTCTGAAAATGGGACGGGGACAAGGGCTGCACAGGAAACGTCCCAAAACAGGAGCAGAAACGCAGGGATTCGGGTGATTTTCTGCTGAAAAAAAGTGTGGAGGTTTAAAAACTCCTTTTGCTTGGGCCTCCGAGCAGTTGTACTGCCCACCAGTGTTTTGTCCTCTCAAAGCCGCACAACGCCACGCGCCAAGCACTGAGCACTGCGAAGAAAAGGCTGAGCTTTCTGTCCTCCACACATCGAAAACCTGGTGTACCGGAGCACAGCAAGAACAAGAGCCACAGGCAATGCGCGCCCGCGTGTTTCTGAGGCCCCTCGGGGACCCTGGACTCCGCAGCACCTAGTGCAGTTGGGCCCGGCCTCCGCACGCACTGCGACGGCTGCGTCCAGTGCCAGAGCCCCTGCTCGGAGCACAGAGCATGGAGGAGAGACGCAGAACGTTTGCAGCCCAGGGCTGYGAGCCGCTGCATTCGGCTGCAGCCAGCACCACAGGCACAGCTCGGCTCGGCTGGGTTGCCCCCGCTGCTTCAGGGCTTTGCACTGCGTTAGCCCTGCGCTACAGCGGGACAGCGGTGAGCAGGAGCGTGCCCAGCCACCCCCCAAAATCCCACGGGAGGCAGGTGAAAGTGGTGCCTGCCCCCACTTTGCTGCCTTTCTTCCCTCTCCCTTTCTCTCTGCCAGGTGATCCCCAACCCAGCTCCTCAGTGGAGCTCCTCTATGTGCTCCAGCGCCTCAGCTGACCTGGTTGCTCAATGCTGTCTAACACACCAAGCAAAAACAAGCAAAAGTGGGTATTTTTGTAACGTCTGTTCTGTCCTGCGTGCAGCATCCTGCTGTGTAGCAGCGCTAAGGAGAAATATTTGCAATGTAGGCTCCAATGATATGTTGGAAGCTTAAACAGCAGAGATGCACTGTGTTACTGCATCCATCCACCTCTACTTTCAGGCAGAAAGATCAGATCCATCCCTTCTCCATGCAGCTGTGTCCCTCCTGCCCACATGCTCATGCTGAGTTCCAGAAGGAGGAGCCTTCTATGAAGTCAAATTAAATTCATATTTCATAAAAAGTACACCTGCAAAATTAATAAGCAGTAGGACTGTGCTGGAGCTGGCAATTACCTTCAGCCTCATTTTCCAGATATCGCCCATTAAAGCAGCGTGCCAAAGGCTGGACCTTACGTATCACTCAGTCTTCCAAAAGGGCCTGGGTGAGGGCTGTGGAGCAGCAGCGCTGTGCAGGGCCTGCGGAGCCGGGCGCTGCCCAAGGACAGGAGCACCCTTTAATGCTCACCGGGGTCCCTCCAGCCACCTCTGCCCCTGCGCAGGCATAGCCTGGAAATTGGATTAGAGCCATCTGCTTCATTTCCCACAGGCCACCGTGCAGCTCTCAGATGTTAATAACTTCCGGATATTAAAGATCTGGGATGGATTTGAATTGCTGATCCAGAGGCAAAAGGACAATCACCTTCATCATCCATTTTCCCCCTGCCAGTTGCTATTATTGCTAGCTGCAATTCCGTACATTGTAATTAAGGGGAAAAAATACAGACCAAATGAAAAAGGGTACGAGCTTCTCAGAAACATCTCTGTGCTAGCTGCAGCCTGACTCAGCCTTCAATTAGCATTCCTACTTAAAATAGCTTTGTTCTACTGCTTTTGTCAAATCTTACATAACACCAGGCCAAATCACCACCCAGGAGAGCCACGCTGGAGACGGTAGCTGAGCCATCTCCTACCAGGACCTGGAGAGGTTGAGTGCGGAGCTCACACCTCATCCAGCCTGCGATGATGACATGGCTTCCCTAGGGAATAGCATGGGGAAGCCTCTGCCCAGGGCTGCTGCTGCTCTTCACTGCAGAAGGAAGGCCTTATGGGGACAGGCCCATTCATTGTGAGGTCCGACGGCACCGTGCTGGAGGACGTGGCACCTGCTCGGCGATCCCCGCCTGGGATACGCACTGCGCACACTGGGGAAGGAGGCAATTCGTCCCCATGGCTTTGGAAACTCCCGTGAAGTGCAGGAAAACGCCTCATGGGCTGAGCTCCCGCGACGCTGGAGGAGCCTGCGCGGCACACAGCCTGACCAGAAGCAGGCTAGCCCGGTCAAGGGCCTGTCTTCTGCGTTTCGCTTTATAACTAGGGTTACGTGCTGCGGCAGGCTTTCGGATGAAGAGGTCAGCGGGGTGTGAAAATGTATTTGGATGCTTTCTGCATCCTTGCACATGCTTTTAGCTGCGGAGGGTATTGCCTGCTCCCTCCCTCGGAGAGGTTTAAAACAAAATGCAAACTGTAGGCCAAGGGCAGAGATACCTTTTTTTGTAAATACATTTGGCACCAGTTTTAGACATTCCCTTGTCATTCGCTGAACAAGAAAAAAGGCCCACCTGACTTTGTAAGTTACAAAAATACCAGTTTCTCCATTTACAGATGGTAAAATCCATCACAAACAGCTATATTTACATCCAGATAAGTTATATATAACAAATATATATATATATATAAAATTGTCTCTGCCTCTGAATTGGTGCAGGGCAAGTATGTGAAGCATGTGGACTTTTTCACATCTCCTTCTGCAACTAGCAGCAGTAACGAAAACGTATTGTTTTGCATACTTCCAAAAGGAGTCGGTGCTTCTGTGCACTCTGGTTTCAGCACCGACCCTATACACCTGAAACTTGAGAAAAATAATATGGCCAAAAGACTAAGAAACTCTTCTGAGAGGTAACCAGATATGTACCACRTGACAGACTGTTCTGTAATACTGAACTGTAGTACTTAAAATCCTCTGTAACCAAAGGCACGTCAAGACCTGCCTGTTTTGGACATTCTTAGGACACCCAGCCCCCATATTTTACCTACCCCTCTAATTACAACCCTATGTTTGGTTTCATATTTGACCTTTCCGTCTCAATAGATTGCCAAATGCCGTGCTTCTCTTCCTAGGCACAAACCCATCTGGCAAGAATGCGGGATTCACGACCACTGTGTTCACACACTGCAGCAACAGGCAACAATGCATAGCACAGCAGAATAAAAACGCAAAATCCTCAGTGTGAATATGCACTTTGTAATCTGAAGCACTGCCTGAGCTCTTTCTCTTTGCCCCGTTTCCCAAGGGCTTGGAGTTCACATCTCTAACCTTTCCTCTGCAGCCAGGTGAGCCAGGAAGTTTCAGCCTTTCATTGTTAGAAAGAAAACTGGTTTCACAAAAGCTGCATCTCTGCAGAGTGCAGGACCACTCACCTCAGCTGGTCCTCTGTCATGGAATCTGCTAGTCCCAGGCTTGAAGCTGCCACCAGTGGCTTTAAATGAGACACCAGCCTCTACGAGACTGTCACCCCACAGAAAAGACACTACCAAGCTAAACACATGCTACRCTGAAGCCTCCGAAGAAGTTAAAACCGAGGTTCCCATCACTGGCAGGCAGAGTAGAGTTGGACCTTTTATAGACAGAGATATAAAACCAGATACGTATGATTATCTGGAGCTGACTGCATGTTATTCGTGAGAAAAAGATCTGAAGAYGAAATGATTGCTGACTTGCTGGTGTTGCTTAGGGGAAGAAAACAGCCGCAACACCAGGCACCAGAGGGAAGTGGTGCAAGGATGGGTCTCGCTCCCGCCCCTTGGTCCGGAAACACAGGGGAGCTTTTCCTGGGTCTCTGCTCCTCAGCCTTCAGCACATGGAGGTTTTTAGATTTAAGGCAATGCTCCTGGAGCGTGTTGGGTGAGCTGAACCTCCTCTGTGTTTTACCTGGGCAGCAGAATTTAAATGCCACGCTGCTCAGCTCTCATTTAGCGCTGTTATTACAGCGTTGGTTGCGAAGCAAGAAGAGTAATCCTCATGTAAAAAATAATAGTATTGCAGAACAAGACAGCAGATGGTGTTATTAAATACCTGGGCAAAGTCTAAGGTCACAGGGCTCTAACAACCAATGAGATATATTGTCTATCTCTTAATAGGTAACCTCCTTCTGCAGTATGCTGGTAATGCTGAGCTGAATGGCAAGTGGTATCTTGTCCCAGCCCGGGTAAGCCTTGCAGTCAAACAGATATTTGGCAACCCTGTATTTGCCAAAGCTTTGTTGCTACCAGCACATCTGGGAGAAATAATATTCCTTTTTGTCTCCTAAGCCATCCCTTCCTGAAGCAGCTACATCACGCTGTGAATCGACTGTAGTCATTTGAGCGCTTATTGATAGCCAGCTGACATGCAGCTCGATTTAAGGGCGCACGGAGGCAAATCCTCAGGCGATGTGAATCACTGTGAGCCGGCTTCAGGGTGCTGCTCCCATGTGCTTCAGAAAGGCTCCTTGCCCGTGAGGTCTGCTCGCTGACTGGGTTTTGTTTTCCATGGCGACCATCAGCTGCTGAAGCCTTTTGCTTTCTACACACCGGCACACGCGTTGTGCTACAACACACATTTATCTATGCTGATAAAATTGAACTGCACTAATATGTCGCCAGGGCAGTCCCTGCTGCATGATCCAATAAAATCCTCAGCCAGAGGTCCCTCCAAGGATTAATTTTGTGTCATAACAACTGCACTTCATCTGTTTTTCCCCTTGAAATTTGCCTAATTTTCACTGAACTTTCCTGCTCAGCTGATGGGTTACAATTTTACTGCCTTAATGGAATTCCCAGTCCTGTTGCAGCACTGTGTGGCTGTTCATTTTACCCATTTTCCCTCAGCTGTTTCTTCCGTGTCACTATCCATGAGAGGTTTTCCCAGGCTGGTGGCATTAGCAGGGGAGAACTCCGCACGCTCCATCTCTTCAGGAGGCAAGCGCTGCCCTGCAAGTGCACCGGGCACTGTGCAAAAGCAGCAATACAGAGCAAAATCACTCCCCTGAGCTTGTGAAGGTCTCACCTTGCTGAGTCTGAGCTCTGCGTTGACCAGAGCCACAGCCCTTCTACATAGGCCCGCTTACATTTCTGTCTGCGTGGACATTTATAGTCCGCCTGGCCAGGGCAGGGCAGCCAACTCTAGTGGCTGTAGCTTGCATTTATAAAGGAAATGCCCCTGAAATGCAGCTTACCTTGTGGGTTTTTTTGTTTGTTTGTTTGTTTTGCTATTACTCTGTTTTAAAAGCGCTTCTGCCTCATTTTTCAGAGCTGTGGACCCTAAAATCACCTCTTCTGGGGACTTCAAGGAGGCTGACAACTGCTTCTCATGGGAGGTTCTGGCTTTAGATTAATTACTGTGTAATGGCAAATCCACTGGCGGCACAAATACAGTGACAGAGGGAACAATAGGAACCCCGTGGCTGATACGTTAGCCAGGCAGGAGATAGGGAGCTCACCTGCAGCCTGGCGCTGCCAAGAGTTTCGCACAGCGCTTGTCCTCCATGGTAATTGCGCTCCTGCTAGGAACCGTGAACTTGAGAACAAAGTACATTTTATTATTTACAAGGTTTAGATGACAAATACAAACAGATGGTGCAAAGATGACTCCTAATGCATAGTGATCAAGGAATTTAATATTCATGGCTGAAGGCCTGGAAGATTAGGTAAACAGATTCAAATATGCAAGGGAAAGTATCTCGTAACAATGCATAAAGCCAGCGAGGCCTTTTGTGCCCTGTTACCATGTGGGTCAGTGTAATTAGCATATAGGGAAAGATTGTCTGAATTTTCCAGTCTTCTGGAAGAGTTCAAACCAGGCAGCAAAGGAAACCCTAGAGAAGGTTTTCTGCAACACTGAGGAAGGAACCTTCTGTTTTGCTGTTTAACTTTTGCTTCTATTCAGATGCACCTCTGCAAGGGAGGACTGCGACAGCCAAGCACGCTCTGGTATGCTGCTGCCCGTATGGAAAGCAACCCTGCCTGCATTGTGCTGGTGCTGTAACTGAGGCTAGTTGGATGACATCAGCTTACTCACAGGAGCAAGGGTTGTGACAGTAGAGCCTAACCACACAGCTCTGCCTTTAATGACACTTCTCATGGCCAACGCCGGGATTTCACTGGAGCTGCTTTCACATGTAGTCATCTTGCAGAGTGAATTTCAACACTGATGAATATTGCTAGTCAGGTCCTCAGTATGAATCATGCTGTCCTTCCAGATGACTTTTTCTTTCTGCTGTTTACATCAGAGGTAGGGAATTTTGATGCTTTTCATGTATGTGAATAAAAGAGCATTTCATGTGAGAAGTGATTTCCAAACTCAATTAAGTCATCTCTCTATATATTTCCTCTTGTTTTGTTGCTGTTCTCCGTACAAGCTTAGTAAGATGTTTCTAAGAAATTACTGACTGAGCACTGAACTGAATGTGTGGCAAAAAAAGAAAAGCAGGAGGAAAAAAAGAGTTTATTGATGCTTGCTGCCAAAAAGTTTGTTTGATCAGTCTGCCACAATCCTTGCTCAGATCAGGTTGCTGGATAAATAAATTGCCTGGGGTTGGTCATCCTGTCCCCTTATGCAACAGCTCTGCGATGTGCTAATGGAGCCAGAGGTTGCAGCAAGAACAGGACAGCGACTAGGTAGAATTTGCCTGCTCATCCTCTCCTACCAAAGCCCTTCTCAACTGCGGGGTCAGGCGGGGGGGCCAGGGCTTACACACAAGAGGGAGAAGCAAGGTGTTGGCCAGGGCTGGGGAGCAGCCCCATGCTCCAGGCACTGCCCGGAGTGGCACGCTGCCAACGACAAGGGCTGCTGCTCACGGAGCTGCGCTCTCCTTGCAGCACGCAGCACGTGGCACTGCTGCACCGGAGGGAAAGGAACGCCCGAACACCATGAAAAGCCACTCAGTGCTGTGATCACCGCTGTCAGGCTGTTCCGCTTCCATCCTCCCTCTGGGGTCGCATCCGCCCCAGATGTATCAGTGGCTGCCTCCCAAATCCCCAGAGACATCTGGCAATGCTGGCCACTCTTTTTTTGCTTCTCTGTAATGTTTCTTCCACACCACCTGACAGAAGGTGAAAATAGTCCAGGGCACTTGACTCCATATGAATGACACCATGTGGGGAAACAAACATTTATTCCTGTGACTCCAAGTCTCCGATTTCCAGTGTCTTCCCCCCTGGGAAGGAGGGGAGGAGGGAAAACATGTGGCACGTGGCATCAGAGGGGAAAAACGTGTCCACAGCTGCCCCAGAAAGGTACAGGCCTGGGTCTGTAACAGGCAGTGCAGGACAGAAAACACTCCTGTATGCTCCTCTGCGAGTCTATTGCTGAATGAGGAGGTGAGACACTCTGCAATGCCACTGCTGCTCTTAACTCTGCGTTAAATATGGAGATACTTGAAAGAGTGTAAATAAAATCCAAGACAGATACAAAGCGGTCCACAGTGCTGAAATGCTCCTGCAGTCCAAAACAACTCCACGCCAGCTATTTAGTTTACCATATGCTTGGTGTGGTTTTGGCAGAGTCAGCACGAGGATTTTGGGGCAGGCCTGCAAAACAGTTTCTCCTCGCCTCCGCCCAAACATGACCAAGTCCTGTATGCCCTGATTGAGCCATCACGCAGGGTCAGTCCTGGCAGTCTGGGGCAGAATTAGTCAGAGGGGCACCTGGAGCAGAGCCCGAGGAAAGCTGGTTCATTTGCCATTAAGCAGGTTTGCAGTAGGGGCACGGCAGGAGGATGCCTTCTTCAGCATCGCAGAGGGCTGCTATTTTAGCTACCCTCCCCATAATGCATGAATATCCCCCGCGGTCGCTGCCTTCTTTCGCACTGCAGAGATGGCTCAAGGAGATGATAAACAGCAGCGAAAGGAGATCTCGACGGGAACCAGAGCTGCAGCAAAGCCAGCTGGTTCTCAGCAGCTCAGGGCACCGAAACGCCTTCATGCTGCCCTCCGAGTTTTCAACCCTGCTTTGGTTTCTGTTTCTTTATGGCAAGTTTCTGTTCGGTGAGCAGGGGAAGTCGCTGAGGTAGGAGCCCAGGGCTGCCCATGCTTGCAGGCTGCGGGCGGGTGTCGCGAGGTGGGTCAGGGCCCCATGACAAACTGACCCTCTGGCAGCAGCGAGGACCGGGGAAGCCCACGGTGTGGGATCCCCTCGCCCGCCACCACACGTATGGCTGTCCTGGTGGGCCCCACTCAGGGCATCGCTGCTGACTGCGCAGGCCTCTCTGCAGGCAAACGCAGGGGAACAGATGCAGGGCAAGGGAATGAGTGTTGCTAAACAACAACAGCAGCTTGCCTGCATCTCCTGTGGAAGCGGAGTCAGGAAGAGGGAAGTAGGGGCAGGAAGGGAGGAGGGTGAAAAGGAGGAAAGCAGTCGAGTGAAGGAGGGGTCCTCTGTAAAGCGAACCCCAAGGCCAAAAGGCAAAAAGAGCAGAGGGAGAGACGTGAGAGGAATGTGGTGAAGCAGACACTACACTTATCAGCTCCTGCGTCAAACAGAATTCCTACGGGTAAACCAAAAGCCATGACTAAGCTGGGGACGAGCCTGTAGAAAGGGGTTGTGCCGATGCAATCAAAGGGCTGACATGAAACCACTTCAGTTAAACCGGTGGACATGTGGGCTGTTGATAGGAAAACTTGACTTCCCAGCCTCCAATAATGGATCACAGAAACTGCGGCCTCCCGGTGCAGGAGGCTGATCCTGTGCGTACGTGCGCTCCCTGTCTTGCGAACACTGTCCTGGCTGTGCTGAGGCTGGGTCAGGTGTGGTCTGTCCTCCAAGGTGGGGCTTCATGCAGGAAAAATAAAATCAATGAAACAATCCAGAGCCAGAGTAGGATTGTGCTGCGTGGTTTCGGTTCCTCACAAAATATACGACAGGGCGGGGAGTGGCACAAATAATCCTGAAGAGCTTCCCCTGGGTACTGTCACTTATTTTCTCCAATATCAAAGCTGTTTCCATTTATGATTAAATACATGTCCATGTCAGTGGTCCCAGTGTTAGCATGGCTGTAGCCCCTTCTTCCGAAGTGATGCAAGCACCAAGAGAGAGAACACGTAGGACCCTCGGGGCACGGACACACTTATGGAGCATACACTTGTCCTGCTCCCAGGCCTCGGGGTGCCGCGGGGACTGGCAGCAGCCCCAGTCCCAGGTTAGCAGAGACTTGTGCTGGGACCCCAGGCGAGCCAGGGGATGCAGGTTGCCGCGGCCGGCACACGGGAGCAGCCAGTGAGCACACGCGGAAGCCTCCTCCCGCAGCCGCATTACTGCCATGAGTGTTTGCCGGTGCCCTCACCCGGCCTACCCTCCTCCACGGCCCAAATCAGTGCGCCTGGCTGAATATTTTGGATGACTGAGCGTGCGTTCGCTCCTGCCACCTCCAGGCAAGCAGCAGCGCGGCCAGATGTAGGCGGCGACGTTTAATTGGAGCTAAATCGGCAGCCGCCCGTGAGTCAGGGCCCTGACTCACAGGCTGAGAGAGGTAAACGAGCGTGCCGGGCTTGGGGCTGCCACTCAGGCTGCCTGTCCCGTCCCGCCTCGCCGCGTGGACGCGAGCGGGTGTGCAGTGTTGGCGTCACCCTGTGCACGCACTGGCACCGCCAGGGCTGCCTCACGCCCGTGGCAGTCACACGCACCCAGGCTGCTCAGTGCCACTGCACCCCAAGCGCTGCGGGCAGCACGAGCCCTGGACGCTCTCCAGCCTTCACACCCCTACTAACCAGACAGAGTGTGACCCTCTGGCACCCTTGAGACTGTTTCCAGTGCAAAAGGAGGATATCCAGACTTTGCACCGCTGGGTTGGAGCAAGGAAGTGTTTAGACAGTGAAAACTAAGTCCCACACATCCTGCAGCTCTTGAGGTTTTGCTCTTTTTTTTTTTTTTTTCTCTTAGAGAGACTTTACATTAGCCTTTGATCACTAGAGATCAAGAATATTTCCACCTCTACGAGGTAAGTCTGCTGGTTACGAGAGCAGCTCAAAGGAAATAGGGTTCCTGTGAAGGACTGGGTTTGACTGCATCAGTTCTAGCACGAGCATTTCAAGTGTGAGCAGAGTGCCTGCATTTCAAGTGTGCTCTTGCCACACACTGCTCCAGAAAACTCTGCAATTTAGGCCAGTCCCAAGGCTTGAATATTAATAAGGAGGAAGTTTTCTTACACACTCGATGCATATTCTCCAATGTCTTGTGCTTTCCTCAAAGCTAAAATGGCCTAGTGCATCCACAGGGGAATCTCATGTCACATCAGCCGCAACCACAGCTCAGCTGTCGCTAGATGCTACGGCTAATACTGCTGTGCTGAGACGCACCGAGACGGAGGTCACCAGCACAGCTTTCCCATAAGGAATTGAGTTTGCACGGTCTTGATGCCATCACAAGCTAAAAGGATGGGGTTAAGTGCCCGCCACTGCTGTGGGCGTCGCTGCGATGCTGCGAGAGGTGTGGGTGCCCCTGCGTGCTGCCACGCTCCAGGCAGGGCCGTGGCCAAACGCGCCGTTTCTGGAGCCAGCCCCTGTCCTCGAGGACTTTAGGTGTGTCCCAGGACAAGCGCTGCTCCTCTCACTGTTTCCACATTACTGGTTTATTTTTAACCAGCAGGACTGAGTTTCCCAAAAGGGCTGAATCGTCACAGACATCAGAGTATTAAATTTAAGTAACAGACATCTGTAGTAGCTGCTTGGTCCAAACTCTCCACTGCTGCCATATCTCAAGTTGTCAGGGCCAGGAGGAAGGCCAGGCGCATTGGCTCGCCTGGCGTTTGCACTGCGAGCGTCTGCAGGGGCGAAGCTGCAGAGCAGGGCTGCTCATGTTTGCTGCTTCCAGAGGCCATGATTCCGTATTTGGGATGAGCCCAGGAAGGGAACCAAGCCCACGTACCGAGGAGTTTTCACAGCTTCATTCCCTTCCCTCGTGCAGAAATAAAGCACAAAGCTCCCAGTTTCACTGTGCCCGACTGCCTTGCCGTTCTTCCCTGCAGTTACATTACTAATCTCCTTTCTCGGTTTGATTTGTTTGCCAGGATACAGTGGGAGAAGCCAGCACCCTCCTCACTGCCGTGCATTGGCCGCAGGTGGCGCACCGTCCGTGGCGCTCATGTCAACTCCGCAACCTCGCGTGGGCAGGCATTGTCTGCAGGACCAGAAGGCCAGAGTTGAAGAGTTTCTGCTGCATTTCACGCTTTGGAAGGACATGCTTAGTGTCACTGCATTGCTCTGGTATCTGTCATAGGCAGCGCTAAATGGGACAGCGAGGTTTAGTTTGTGTCTTTTGAGAGAGTCTTCCTTTTATTCCTATTGCGTTGATGTTGTAGCGCTCTCCCTCGCCAAGCTCCCACTTACAAATCTCTCCATCACCTCCTGCATTTCTACTCTTTACAAGTATCATTATCTTTAACAAGCCTCTGGCTTCCCAGACTGTCTGAAAGGAAGGCTGTCCTTCAGGGATGTGCGAGGAAACCTGATGCGGAGGCTATTTTAAAGGCACTCTTGTCTTGTCCCTTTCCTAGAGGCATCCAGACAAAGCTGCTTATCAATTCTTCGAATTCTTACACCCAGAAAGTGCATTTCCGTAGAACAGGCAGGAAAATGTTAACGGCGAGCTGACCAATGTGAGAGAGAAACCTTTTTGATTCTCTCTTTCAGTTTTTTTCCCAACCCATAAAACCCCCTTGTGCCTGAGCCCATGCTGGATCACAGATCAATGACAACACCCAGAAGCGCATCCCGCTGCCTCTCCACGCGCTCCTCCTGCTGTCGTGGGAGGCCGTGGGAGCCTTGCAGCTGCTGTTAATGCTGGAGACAGAAAAGGTCTTTTTTCCCTCTTTGTACACACACAAAAATCCCGTTTTTTTTTTTTTTTTAAAAAAAAGAAGATGAAAATAACCGTGTGTTTCAGTGGCATCAGCTAACAGCCAACTTTGTTACGCTTTCGTTACACGTTTTCTACACTTTTAAATATATGTCCCTTCCTCTTCTGCCTCAACGTTAGCAAATCTGGTAATGACTAATGCAAGGAGTCGCACAGCCCCCCGCTGACACGCGGTCCTTCCTCATTCCCCGTCCCACAGCCTTCTCCAGCCACGGGTTCGCTGATGATAGCCCTGGTTGGGTGGCCACAGGCTCAGCCTTTCTCCTCCTCCTCCTCCAGCTGCTCCGGCTGCCCAGCTGGTGCACTCCCGGGGGCAGCACGGACACACCGCGTTCCTTCAGTATTTGCTTCCTCTCCACAGGCCAGACCTGTTTCCTTTCAGCTGCTTTTCTGGGGCTGCTTCTGAAGGTTTCCAACGGGCTCGGAGACATTGCCACAATCGCAACTGGGAGGTTTCGCAAGGGGCCTTGCTGCCACGAAGCCACAAGCATATTTCTCTCGCGTCGTGCGAGCCTCTCCAGAGACTTGCACCAGCCCGAGGACGAGGTCAGGGGCTGCAGCCAAGAGGAGGCGGCGAGGGGCGCCTGCCATGACAGGGCTGAGTAGCGGATCAAATCGGGGAAGGGATGCGAGGCAGAAACACTGTTCCGGCTGCATTACTTTCAACTCCAGTGATTCGGGAGGGCAGTGTGGGGAGGCAGCTGCACCCCGACGATGGTGTCCACACTCCTCACTGCCGCATTGCAGCCTCGGTAGAGAAACGTAGATTTCTCCTGCAGGACCACACGCAGTGTGCGGCCCTGGGCGCCTTCCTGAAGGTCCCTACTTGTGACGTTCCCTGCACACTTTCACCGTGCGCAGAGTCACTGTCCATGTGGCAGCTCCTGCATCAGTTGGACTTTGATTGCCGGCACATTGCAAAATGACTCAGTGAGGATCAGAAAACGGTGGAGTTAAACAAAAGTCACTTTGAAGCTGCTGTCGGTTAGCAAGAAAATAATTTAAAATTAAACCAGTTCTGAAACTCTCTACCACAAGTGGTTACAAGCCTTAGTGTTGTAAAACTGGACTGTTTCCTCTTTTCCTCACAGCGATTATGTCCTTGATTCCTCCTTCAGGCTTCTTTGGCAATTCTTGCATAGCAATAAAAAAGGCATGACACAGCATACGTTGTGCGGCTCACCTTGCCAAACAAAATTACAGTGTTAGTGTAGCTTCTTTGCCTTTGCATAATTAACTCCACAAAGACGATGGAGGGAGGCAAGGCATTTGTGCCAAGATGAAAGGAAAAAAAAGAAGTTTAAAAGTSTGTTTTAAAGCAGTTTCTGTTTAAAGTAATTCTTTTAAAAATGACTTATCTTGAAACTGTTACTGACAGTTAGGGAAAGTCACACAGTTTCTAAATGTCTGCGAGAAGCTGTCTGCAGCTACGTTGCTAAGGTTAAAAGTGGCAGGTCCTGCTCTGAGTGCTAACATGGTGCTGCAGAGCATCCGCCTGTGCAACATGTGCTGGGCYGGGAAGAAGAGGGTCATGAAAGAACATAGGCTCCTTTGGCACCATTTTGGTGGGCAGTGGCTTGTAGGGCAGGCGTTGGGTTGTGCTAAGCTGCACCAATGGCCACCAAGGGTAATTCAGTGTGTGCTGAATGTAGGTTGAACTGGGCTCAAGGTGCAGCCGGTTGCGCTCGCTTTTCTTCGCCCTCTTCCTGCCACTGTCTCTGAGGGCTTTGAGAGGAGAGCACTAACAACCCCGGACAGTCCATGGAARGATTTCCAAATACACAGGATGATGACAGACAAAGGGGAAATCCTTCAGTCTGCGGATCTGCCAAATTTGTTCCAGGGAAAAAAGCATAAAGCTGCCCCAACAAGCCCACGGTGTTTATGTTTGCTATAAACCACTGTTACAGCTGACTGGGTGATTCAAGCAGCCTGATTAGTTCAGGTAGAGAAYATTACAGATGAGCGCCTATTAGCATTAATGCCAAAGACAAAATTCCCAGCAAAAGATCTTAGTTTCTGGGAATTCCCTAGGCAATCCAACAAAGTCAATAAAAACTGAAAAAAAATAGATGAGCAAAATTTTGCAATCATCAGTTGTGACAGCTGGCAGCAGCAGGTAGAACAGGGATCCTGCGTTTCTGCTGTGTCTCCTTAGCTTTTAGACAGCCTGCAGACACAAAGCCTTGTCATGCTCTACTCTCACATCCAGCTCAACACCCCATTGTGCAAAGTGTTGTGCAGTCATAAAGACAAGGGCAGTCTGCCTCAAAGGGCTTGCAAAGACCTTTGCACAACATCGTTGCAGCCAAAACTTGCCTATTAAATGCTCACTTATCAGAAATGAGGTCAAACTGTCTGATGAATATGAAAGATGCCAATATATTAAATACACTGAAATACTGCCCGCTCATCCCAACCCTTGTTTACCTAAATTGCCATCACATTTGCTGTGATATGCTATGGATGAGATTTGATTGCATTTGTTAATTATAGAAGAGTTGAGCCAATATCAGATGGTGTTACTACTGCACAAAAATGCTTTGGMAAAAAAAAAAAAGGTATCATCCTTTCAATTGAAGTTATTCTTGTTAAAGAAGACAAGAGGAATCTCTAAGTACAATGGAAAAATAAGTCAAATCTTCAAGAACAGAAAGAGGGAGAATCTATGGGGAAGAAAGTGTGATCRAAGTTGCGGAGTGGAGTTATGTATTTGACAAAACTCATCTTGTGCAAACCACCCTAGGTGCTAAAATGCTAAAACGATGGTGTCCTCTCAGCTCACCACAGACATAATTTCTTCCAGAACATCTACAAAGCAGCTGTCACGCTAAAAAGGAATAGCAGTGGTATCTGCTACACCCCGGGCTGAGGGGGAGCCTGCAAGCCCAGCCTGACACACGCGGTATCGACTGGCAAACCAGGTAAATCGGAATGGTCAGCTAAAGGTTGTGCACTGTTGTTGGGCTCAGTTCGCCATGGCTTCCTTGACAGTCCTTTTTGAAAAGAGCAACTCTGAGTGGTTCTTAGGCAGAGTGTCATTATCAGCAGATGGTTTCTTGAGTAAGAGCCTGAAAGTTGTTGTATGTTTCTGCCTGGTTGCTGAAGGAGTTCCTCTTTCCCTGGAGGCTTCAACCCAACTTCATTTATGGACCATATCCCTTATGTCTTGGTGTCCTAAGGAGCTGAGATCTGGTTGCAGTGCCTAAAGACAGGCAGCACAGGCAGCATCTGAGTCAGTGTCTCTAAGACAAGTCAAAAACACCTCATGCACAGAGAAGTGCTCAACTCATCTCACAAGTGCAAGGAAAGAGAGATGAATCAAGCTGTTCCCCACCAACCCACAGCATCCACTCAGTAGAACTCTGCAGGTGGACACCTTCCTTCTGAGGGCAAGAAAGGCTTTGGGGATTCTCTCTCTTGAGTTCAAGCAGAATTCAAGGGGAGACTTCAACACTTGTGGGAAACAGCTTCCTCTTTGGGATGGTTGCTGTTAATTTTGCAACAGGGCATTTCCAGCAGTTGCAAGCTTGGTGCACTACCGGGACCATCTCTCTCTGCCCAGGGAGCTGAGTGCAGAGTTGGCTCCTGCACTGCGACTAAAAGATTAAAGCTTCCAATAAATCAAGTGTTTTACAAAAGCATGAATGACTGATTTCACAATGTGATTAAAATCATCAAGGGAAAACATTTCAAGTATTCAATAATTTACGCTGACCACCTGTACCTTTAAAGTAACTTTCTCCATTCAATTCGCTTAACTTTAAGAGATTCTTGCCATATTCTTGAAGCCATTTCCTCTCTATGCTTCAACTCTCATGGTTGCTGAACACTTTCATAATAAATAAATGCACTATAGTGCTGGAGATTGTTTTGGAGATGAAAAATGTTATGTGATTTACTATAAAGTATTCTATGCAAGTAGCTGATCCTAACATGCTCTACACCCTTCTGAACTCAAGACAATCTGCAAAATACTATTGCAAAATTGAGTTTATAATTCAGTTTCCTTTTTTATGATTCCTATTTTTAAGTAGCCATTTTCAAATAGCTTTCAGTTAGATTTTCTATGTCTGCTTTTCACTCTGGAGAGAAAAATTGTGTCTACTTGTTCCTGCTTTAGTTTTGGCAGGTTTTATATGCACATTTGGAACTCTTATTACACCTTACACAAGAGACGGAACTGTTTGTTTATTTATTTTAAACTAGGGATTATTTTCTCTCCATCATGCTTCGATTTCCTACAAGGTCAGCTCTATGTCTCTGATGAATTAACTCTTCAGGACAGACAAGAATTGAATTCCTAAGTTAAAAGATCAGTAAGAAAAGTCCCTCCCTGCCATTTTGACAAAAGTAGTAATGAACTAACTTCTTCCAACTCACAAGAGAATAGAAGAAAAATTATAGGACATATTCTTCATTGCATCAGCTGTCATCATTCCATTAAAAGTGAATGATTCGTGACAATTTATGCCACCAGAGAGTTTCCTACCATGTCGCTGTGAGACAGAATTCATTCTGGAGTTATTTATTCAGTCAGGCAGCTCTGCCACGTCCCTTATTCAAGGCTGAATGGAAGTGCCCACGCTACAGGCAGGGAGAAGAGGAAAGACAGGAGTGATGGGAAGTGAGGTGCAAACACATCAAAGCCACATCTACAAGAGGAGAAAACAGTAAGTGCTTAGGAAAAATGCCTATAGGAGTAGGTGACCAGCAATCTTGACCCAGATCTTAGTTGTTGATGGCCCTGGAGACTTTTTAGCCATACATTCGTCCAGCCACATGTTAACTCTGGCTTTATATTGACATGCGCATCACCTCGCAGTAGGCACTCACTCCATCACTTCCCTGCGTGGGAAGACACTCTCTTGTCTCTGTTTTATTTGACCTGATCCCTCCACCTGATGGCCCCTACTTTCTTGGCAGTGAGCAGCAGCAGGTTAACACCCACTCTTCCCCATTTCTGCACCACCCAAAACTGATCTCTACCAAATTACCAAGCTCATGGGTGGCCATTTCTGTCAGCTCTTCCTTCCCAGAGGAGCACACCTCATAACACACAGGATGGTCACAAGGATATGGATATGACATATACAATATAGAATGCCATCCAAAATGAAACCTTTCTTTGGACAAAAATATCTCCACAAAAATATATGTTAAAACATACTGGAATAGAGATAGAGAGAGTATGGGTTGGCAAAGGAAGAGGGAAGGAAAAGCCAACCAGTTCAGAGAACTCAACACATCCAGACAAAAAAAAATCATATATACGAAAGGACAAAAGTTAGAATGGACAGAGTATGCTGAACAGGAATAACTCCACATCAATTATTACATGACTCCTAAATAACTAGTGAAATCTAGACATACCCACTTCAAGCACTTGGAGGCTGTGAGCACTGGCTTTCCATCTACAGCTTCTCTTGTGGCTGCATACATTTTCCTCACTTTGCCGAGACACAAGGTATGGTAAATTGTCTTTCCAGTCATTTCTGTGTAAATGCTAATAGCATGAAGAGTCATGGGACTGATGTGTGGCTTTCTATGCTGTCTAACAGAAGTCAACAAGAGGCTTGAACCAAGCTGCAGTGGGTGCCAGGTGCCAGGTTTGGGGCAGCCAGATCTTCTCAGAAGGACATTTTCATTGCTGACAGTTGCCAGTCCATTTTTGATCCACCAGGACTAAGTATGTTGCCATCTCAGAGCACAGTAGAAAATCTTTCTGTTACAACATGCTCTTGCTTGAGGTATATTACTTTTAATAGATGTTTTGTTTTCAGAAGCTTTAAATGCTGAGTTGGCATTGCTACTTTTGATTTTACTTTAGGAAAGATGAGCTACAGTATCAGGGGGTTCTTTGCTTGCCAGCATTATGATTTCTTTTGACCTGAATACCATTTGCTTAATGTAAATATGCCAGTTGTCTATGCCTCTAGCTGTATGTTTAAAAATGATAAATAAATTACCGAAGTCTTTATGGGAAGCCTCTCAAATCTTCCCACAGCTTTTCACAGCTTTTTTTGAAGCATTTTAAAGTCCGAAAGCACAACCGGGAGAATTCTCCAACTGATGTCAGTGGATTCTGGGTTAGACCATAAAAGAATACACAGCAGTTTGCAAAGTTTTGTTTTTCCAAGGAATCAGCTTTCTGATACCCAGCTGAGTAACAGAACATGCAACATTTAGCATTGTGGCTCACCCAGTCAACCACCTGTGTTTAGTTTACAGTCTTCGATGTTTTAAAGTCTCCACACTTTCCAAAGGAGCTTCCAGCAACTCAGAGCAATTATTGGTTGATGCATCAGATCAACAACTGCTAGATAAAGACATGAAATCAGACTTATTTCAAGAACATCAGTGGTCACTGGATGGTCACAGCTCTTCTGTAGTTGCTGAAGAATGTTTTCTTTTTTTACAGTTCTATTGAGTAAAGGAGTCAGTTAGGAAATTGCGCTCATATGGTTGATTGGGATGTTAGAATAAAGGCAACAAGTCCCTTTGTAACCATCCCAAATTTTAGGCAAGCAACCAAGGAAACTCCAGGAGTTCTCTTTGGTTCTGGGTACCCCATAAAGAAGCATCAGTTGTACTCAGTTAAGTAACTGCGTCTTGACCCTAATGCCAAGACTTGATGTAGTGCAGCTAAACTATAGTGAAGTAATAGAATCAATAATGTTATTAAAATAACTTGCAGAAGAGTTAGTAGCCACCCTGCCAACAGTGCTTGCAGGCAAATAACTTGGTGTTTAAGACTCTTCAGCAAGAACACATCAAAACCACTAATGACAGCCCCAAAGCAAATTTGCCTTCAAGAGAACTTTCCCAGAGAAGCACATGGGCTGGGCAACTGGCAGCCACCCCTCACTTAGCACCTAGGACCTCTTGCACTTGGGAGAAAGCCCTGGGCTCAAATAGGGTCAGCTTGGGTGGGACGACAGCAGAGAATATAGAAGAAGCAGCTCCACCATCAAGGTTTTCGCAGAAGGTTTTGAACTGGACACTACATTTAGGTAAAGCTGTTCTAGAATTAATCCAGCTAGGGTGAGATATTACCAGGAACAACGCACACAGTGCATGTATAACTGGCTGGGAAAGATTAATCTAGACTTGAAGGCAAGATGCATCTTAGTTGGCCATTTAGAAGCTGGAGCCGTGTTCAATAGCGCTTCCAGAGCACGAAGCACAGCGAGCTCTGCCTCCTAGCAAGAACTCCTTGATGCTGTGACAGTGATGATGAAACATCTCTTACTGGCTTGAGCCTCTATGATTAAAAACACAATTTAATGTCAATGCTTAACTGAATCAAGAATAATCTAATTATCTGTTTATTACACACAGAATTTCTAAATGTTTTGTAAAGTTTAAGCCCTCTCATTGTACATAGACATAATAGGTACCATAAAAGAATCCTGAAACAGACAGATGGAGAAGATAAGGATTTCAGTAACCCACTTGTACTGTTCATGATTTACAGAAATAACACAAACTTTTCCACCACTATTAGCAAGTTGTCCTGGAATTTAATGACAATTTCATGGACAGGGGCAGATAATTCTGGAAGGTAATACTATTTTTTCCTGGCATAAGTGAGCACTAAATATGCAGAAGCATATCTGTTCAGCTTATTGCAGTACTCCTTTCGTGCTCTTCCCTGAACTTAGTAGTGCTATCACCCCTTCAACTTTTTCCTGACTAGATGCTCTGCCTAACTTGATTCTGGAGGTGACAGTGAAAAGTTATTGAGGTGAGAGCAACCTTGACGTGGTAGCACTCATGACTTCTAAGAAAATAGGCAGGGAAAAATAAGACAAAATAGGGGACTTCAAAAGACAGACTTGAGCTAATTGAGGATGTCACTTCATAAAACCTCAGGGGAACATATCCAAGCCAGAAAGGACTTTGGGAAAGTTGACAGTGCACTAGGGAAGTTGTAGGGGGGATATAAGCATAGCCTACTTGTGAACTGCTCAGCGTTCTCCTAAGTACACGCACTAAAGAAGTCCAGAGGAAGTACACAGAAAGTGGAAGTGGGTCATGTTACTAAGTATAAAAGAAGAGCATAAACATGGAGGAACCAAATGAAAAAGTTTTAAATGATGCAACATGCAGTGGGTGTTACTGTGTTTATTAGTAGCAGAAGGAGGGCCAAAGGAAGAGCGAGAAGGAGTTACTGAGTGATAATGCCAAGGATGCAGAAGTGCTTGGAACGTCTTTCCTCCAGTCCTTACTCAAAGTTGCCCCTTTTGTACATTTAGCACAACTAGCACAAACAGTCAAGGGGTAAGAATACAAGAGAGAAAGAGCATATCAGAGAGTGTCTAAATAACCCAGATAATTTCAAACTGCCAAAGACTGATGATAATCATTTTACCATACTGGGAAAACTGGCTGAAGCTACTCAAACCATCAGTAGGGCGCTTAGAAGCAGTGGGGGGTTGTTTCTCACAGACCAGGGAAGGCAAACTTGCATCTACCTTTAAAGTGGGGAGGGGGAACAGGAAGAGCCAGGAACAAGAGACCAGGCAACTTAATTTCAATTCCTGGAAAAATACAGGAAGTGATAATTAGATAAATTACTTTCCAGCACCTATAAGGCAACAAAGAGATAAGGAGCAGTAAGCATTGATTTGGCAAGAACAAATCACATCAAATCAATCTATTTTTCTTCCATAGCAGGTCTTACATCTTGATTTTAATACAGCTTTTGCTGTTGACAGCTTTCATAAACACTTTCATAAACAAGGTAAAGAAATACGGTTTAGAAGAAACTGATATTAGAGGGGTGTATGGTTGGTTGGAAAAGCAGACTCAAAGCAGTCGTAAATGCTTCACTGTCAAACCAGTAGTATGTATCAAATGAAGTTCTGAAGCCATCTGTTTTATGTCTGGCAGCGTTCAGTATTTTCATTAATATCTTTGAAGAAATAGGAGTAGAGAACACTTATTAAATTAGCATAGGACACCACGAAGAACAAGCGCTTTGGAGAACAGAATGAAAATGCAAAACAATCTTGACAAATTGGAGAAATGTACGAGAAAAGAGGCGCCATTCAGTGGGGACAAAGTGGAGCTCTGCATTTAGGTAGGCGTAATCAAGAAGTAAAAGACAAGCTGGGGAACAACCAGCATAGCAGAAGTTCTGCAGAAAAAGATCTGGGGATGACAGTTCAACATGAATGAACACAGGCACGCTGCAGTGAAAATTAAAGCACTATAATAAGGTGTATAAACAGAGTACTGCCTGTGACAAACAGATTTTCTCCCCTGTTCTCCATGCTGTGAAGACTTCAGCTCAAGTGTCATATGTACAGTCTGAGCCACTACAGTTCAGGAAGACTGTGAACTTACTGCAGAAAGTGCTAGGAAGAGCATAAAGAATGGCCAGAAACCCAAAAATGGTGTTAGGTAGGAAAGGCTGCATAGAATAAAACTGCAAAATTGTATTGATAAGATGATCTGGACCAAAGAAGTGTGTGGGCAGTAAAGATATAATAGTAGTCATCTAGTATGTACAGTTGGAAGGGAGTAATCTCCTTTCCAAGTCCATTTGGGGTACAAGAATAATAGGCTTAAATCAGAGCAAAGGAATTACTCTAAAAATTCTTTTAAGAGTAAGGACAGGGAAGCACTGGAATAAGTTGCCTGGGAAGTTGTAGAGAACATTGGAAGTTTCTAAGAACAGCCTGGAAAAAGCATTAGTCAGTTGATCCTGCCTGGGGCTCAGGGAGGAGTAGGTGGTCTGCCCATGATCCTTCCAGTCCCACCTCCTACAATTTCCAGGACTGGAGATTCAACTCACAGCCTGCAGCTGAATGTCGCAAAGGCCGGAGCACATTCCCAGTGAGGACAACTAAACCAAACAGATCAGTTGCAACTTTAGCTAATGAAATAGCTTTGACCAGGGGAAAAAGCAAAAGAAAGAAAGAAAAGGGGGTCAGGAAAGCATTAACCAGCATGAATCAAGCCAGCATAATACAATGGGGTGACATTATTTGCCTGCAGCCTACTTGATGTTGTCCCACCAACAGTACTGGCATCTCATTGCAACCCTCTGGAAACCCGTTGCTATGGGGTTTCCTCTTGCACCCTGCAGCACAGCACTAAGGCTCTGAAGAAATATCCTCCAACTCTTTCCTCCTCCTTTTTTACCTTGTACAGTGATCGTCTCTCTAATCTCATTTATGGACTGTTCTGCTTTGGGAAATGCTGCCTGTTTGCTACATTCAGTAGAAATCCCTGCAGGTGCCCCAGAGGCCCCTCTCGGTTATGAGATTCCCAACAGGAACAGTTTCCTGCCTTGAAATGCAGCTCCTTCACCTTCCTGTTCATGTTAGCCCTCCCTTAAAGTCCTCCATGCTTTTATGTCGTGCAGTATCATGGCCCTCTCTGATTATCAATCTCTTCAACTCCAGCCCTCTTCTCTTCCCAGGACTTTCCATCTGCCACTTCAGACTTTCACACCTCATCACACTAATCTGTGCTTGCCATTTCCCTGGCCGCCCACAAAGCCTAGCGTTAGACACAGGAAAAGGAAATCTCATTTCATTGGAAGTCAAGATGCAAAGAAGTAACTCTGGCAGCCCTCAGCAATCCCATTTAAATCCTATCTCTAATCCACTTCCTTTGAGCCTTTTCCCCTCTCCCCTGACTAGATTACATCATCTCTCTCTTCTCATGATCCAGCCTTCTGCTTCTGAGGCAGAATTGATGGTCAAAATGGTGCCTCCTGACCTTAAACATCTAGAAGTTACCTAAGAGCTTGGGACACAAATAAAAGCATACTGCATTTTTAAATAAAAAGCTGCAGGTTTTGACATGAGCTATGTAAAAGACATTTAGGTGTGCTTTAGCATTTGTGGAAACAGAGAGTGGATGCAGGCTGTGATGCACAGCACAGACATGCAGATGGAAAGGCTGATTTGGTCACTGCATGGTGTCAACAGCACGTGTCTCTGTAGCCACACTTGAAGGATCTTTCCCCTCTCCTCCCAGCTCCTGCACTTCCCTTCACCCAAAGGGCCTAAAGAAACAAAAAGAGCAGCCAATAGAAACTATCTTATGTTTGGGGAAAGCTCACAGGCAAATAAGTGAGTGCAGTACAAATATTTCAAACCAGAACTGCCCTAGATGACCTTGCAAGTAAAATACACAACACCTAGTTCTCTAAATATTATGATGGAAATGACAAAGCAGGGAAATAGCTGCAGAGGCAACACAAATAGACCCTAGTTACTACAGATTGCACAGATTATCACAAGAACATCCCATATTGTACAAAGAACATGCTCAAATGTTCAATATTAATACAAGATGCCTCAAATCAGTAATGCCAGCATAAAACCTCCAGTATGACTGACAGTATCTGCAGCACAGTGCTGTGCATGAGGGCTCAAGCAGAGCGGTCAAGGCAGGCAACCTAGAAGCAGCTCAAGGACAGAGACGGCTTGGCCGCCTCACAGCCTTCGTGTGCGACACGGCGTACACGCTGCTGGGACTCACCATCGCAAGGGGAAAGTCTAAGCACTGGCCTCCAACAAGCTTCTGGAAACCAGGGTAATGGGCCAAGTGGCAATTACTGCAGAGTCCCAGGCCAGGAAGCTCGAGCAGAAGAAATGTTATGACAGTGCAAACAGTTACCTCCGTTGCACGCGGGATAGGAAGTGACATTGCAAAAGGAAACATAAACTGTCAAGGCCACAGCTCTATGCTTGGGCTCAGGAGCTTTAAACAGTATCAGTCCCACAAGTCTCTGCTGTCACTTTCAACAAAAGCGTCAGCTTTCTAAGGTTGTCTCCCCAAACCTGAAAGTGTCTGGGCACAAACTAGGACGTCCTTTCTCGTGCGGATATCCGGGATAGTGTTGAATACTGTCCTTGGCAGTAATGGCTGCATGATGTGTCTGAAGAAAAACAAGGAACCCACCTCCGCAGTTCCCCCTGTCATGTGAGCAAGGCCGAGAGAGAGCTTCCACCCTGTCAGGCATCTGTGTGTGCACGTCAGGCCATAATTATAATAAGCAGGACCACGTATTTGAAACACAACAGCCGTTGGTACCAGAGCAGGCATTGCAGTGCCAGAGGGGAAAAAGTTACAGTGGATTACCAGCAGCCCTGAAGAAATAAATTCAGAGCTAAAGGAAATAAGACCAAGGAGCACAATATTTGACTTATAAGTGTTGTGGTCTGAAGCATAAACTGAAACACTACTGAGTATTTTGAAAACTCCATGCCTGCAGTAATGAAAAAAATCACTTTGTTCAAGTATTCTTTACCAAGGGCAACACTCAAAGACATACGTTGATTAAGGCAAAACCCATGGATGCTGGCCCAGCACTGGAAGGGCTTCTGAGGATGAGCGCTGGCTCCATGCCCGTAGCTTGGCACTGGAGGTGGCTGAGGCTGCAGGGCTCAACAGGACGCCCTGCGCTGTGCGTGTCCTCCTCCACGCTGACCTGTCTGCTGGGAGGCATGGCATGATCGGGGCAGGAGTAGTGTGTAGCGGCCTTTGTAGCCCTCTCTAGCCATCAATGGAAGGGAAGGTGGGGAAGAAAGAAACACTTCAGTGATGCCACTCCTCTCCGTTCTGTAGCTCCAAACTGTCAGAGCCAGGCAGACTCCTGGACGGGACACACAGGCCACCATGAGGGAGGCTCAGAGTAGCTCCCCTGAGCAGCTCCTCCAGGGCGTGGAGGCAGAAGAACAGGGGGGGCTTTTGTGCCCCTGATTTTGGGGGATAAAACTAAAACATGCCTTGCCTTTGCCATGAAGATGAAAGGGAAGACACCAAGCATCACCTTCTCTTCTGCACATCCTATCCCTGGGGCGTGGGGATGATGGCAGAGCTGATGGCAGATGCAAATGTCCACGGCAGAGGCAGACGCCAAGGGATAAGAGACAGTTTTAGAGGCCATGGAGGAGACAGATAGTGGAAAGTGAAGAAAATGAAAGCCAAAGCTAAGGGAACGAGGAAGAAACCAAGGAAGTAAAAGCCAAGAAGCTACAGAAAATATGTGAAGAAACAGGCGAATAAAAACACAGGGAAAGAAGGAAAGGAATACCCRGAAAAAAAGAGGAAAAGGGGAGACAGAGAGCAACTGAAAGTAAAACTGGCAAAACAGGCACTTAGACAAGCTATTTAGAGGACCATTTTCTTTATTAGTTGTGCCTAACTAAGTCCCAGTCATTGCTAGATATAGCCATAATAGAAGAAGAAGGTATGGGATAAAACAGATATACAAACCAGATGAAAGGAAAATTAAAAGGCAGGGACAGCAGGAGAGGAAAACAAGGGAGGGGCATGCTGAAGCCAGCTGAACTGTCTCATCTAGTGTTCGATAAAGCTACGCCCTACAGATGCTAAAAATCTGAGACACACAAATGCTTGCATTAGTGTGAAATCTCGTGGAAACGGAAACCGTTTTGAGGGAGCAGATGTGTTCATGAGACAGGCATCCAGCCTCCTCAGGGGGATGCTGTGCACGGCTTTAGCGTGGCACACCCGTCCTTCTACAGCGTATGCCAGGAGCTGTCTCAGGCTCACCTGAGACACCCATCTCCCATCTACAAAGCACTCGGCGCTCTCAGCAGACGCCGGTGTAGCCACCGCAAGACATTCAGAGACAAAAAGAGCATGTCCATTGCCGATGGCAATCACACAGCAGAATGCAGCCCTGTGTGACAAGCAATGCTTGGAGGGACAATAAAGCATCTCATCCAAGCTGTTGCTTTGCTCTAAGCCAGTGCAGTCCAAATGGCAGACGAGCCCCAGTAGACTGTGACACTTGGCCCTCTTCCTTCTAAGGGGAGGCGACTGAGCCCATCTCCTTGTGCGACACAGATTGCCCTGTGGCTGGCCACCCTCCTGAGCCTTCGCCAGACCCAGTCAAATCCAGGTCACAGTGCAGTGCATGGAGACAGTGCCCTGCAGAGACAGGACATCTTATAATCAGAGGACAGCACGGCTGGGCCAGCTCAGTCCCCAGTACAGCTCTGCAAGCGGGATGCAGCCCCTGCCACTGCCAGGCCGAACCAGTGCACCCTGTGGATGCAGGAAATGTGAGTGACGTCTGATCAGTGTTTTGCAGTTGATTTGGAAAAATCCTCAGGTCCTGCACTCATGTTGCTACTGACCTGGGGAGAGGTGGCAGCAGCAACAGCCGCTTAGGGAACTGAGCGTTTGAAGGTCATGTGTGAAGATGCCATGGCTCTGAAAACTCTGTCAAAAAGAAAAGGTTCCCAACATCTAACTTTGGTTCTAAAAACTAGTTTGCTGGCATATGCGCACACATGGATACGTACTGGGAATGACTGAGTGTCCTCCCCTGCCATGCTATATACCCACACAGACAGGCCAGCTGTACTGCCTGCACAAGGACTGATGCAGGCAAGAAAGAGGAGGCCAGGCCATTCACAAAGATTAGCACAGCCAAACTGCACGGTGGGAATCCCTGAATGGCTCCTTGTGTAGAGAAGTCCACAAAGATGATCCAGGGAGGGCAAAGCACCATGCTGGAGATATGAGTGCCAGCACCAGAGGGACATCACTGCCATGGACCTGGAGGCAAGGAAGGCCCTCTGTGCTAGTGAAGGTAGCTCAGCTCCTTCAGCACCATCTCTTGCTCATCAGCACTGAACTTCTGAATGCCTCCTGCAGCGTGCATGGCAGCTGCGGGCTCCATGTGTGTGTTGCATTTACAAGCCACCTTTAAATTAAACAAAGGAATAGAAAAAAAAACCCATTGATAATCATAAAGCCTAAAGTACAGGCCAAAATACTCAAGCAGTTCAAATGCACTTAAGCCACATAATGGCTGAGCAATTGAAATAGAAAAGGAACATGTATGAATGTAACTAAAGAAGGTAAAAAACTTTTTTAAGTGCTGTTTGCTGTGGATGGAAGAAACCTCTGTTAGGCAACAGAGCATGTGAGAACCTTGAACGAGTTAGCAATGTGCACAACATTACATACACACAGAGGAGGGAGTGTGGTCTGGGCATCGACACCGTTTGAGCAAGTGCCCTTTCATGTATTTCCCAGCAGCCTGCACAATTATTTGAATTCGTGTGAGAACTTCGGACTATCCTGTAGGAAAGCAGAGGACACCAGGGAGTCAGATGGCTAGGCTGACCCATGACTGCGGTTCCTAGACGCAGTAGGAGCAGGCCTGGTGGAAGCAGGGAAAAGTAAGTTGTAGGTAGGTCACTCCATGCTCTGGATATCTGCTTTCCCCCTCTAGACACTGAAAATTATAAGCTTTTCATCTCAGAGTCTGCCTTTTCCCTTTAACTTATGCAGTCCTTCACACAATGAGGTCTTAACCACAGGCCTTTAGGTACTGCTGCAAAGAAAAGACAGAGGTAAGAAAGATACTGTTCCTCCAAGTGAAAGAAGACTAGAAGATAGAGTGCTAGTACCCCCAACTGCACCATCATGCCAAATGCAATGCAGCATCTCCAGTTCCTCCCTGTAATTTCTTCCCTTTCCCACTCTAAACTTCGGACACACTGGAAACCCCAGTGCCACATCACACTCCCTTTGGTTAGAGAGCTGGACAAAGTCTTTGGATGGCCTGGCTAGTTGGATTACACAGGACTTAGTGTCACACCTCTGACTCAAGAGCAGAAAGTCAGGGGAGTGAGTGGCACAAGGGGCAGAGGTTTGATGGCAGCCAGCTAGACTAGCAGCATCATAACCACCCACCGCAACCCAGGCCTGTTGTCTTAAGGAGTCCCATGTTTCCACATCAGCATTGCGGTCTGCAGCTAAACCAGGGCCAGCACAATGGTGTGATCTGACCTGCAATCCCACTTTGCAGTAATGCCATTGGCTGCAGCCCTCAGCTCTCTTGCTGCTCCCACAGCAGTCTCTGTTCTTCCACTATATCCATAAATGACCACAAACACCCCACATAACCATTGCAATGGGCCAGTACTGAACTGATTTAGGGTGCTTTTTGTTGCAGATCTGCTCTTCCATAGCTCTAGTCCTTCCTGCAGAAGGGCTCTGGGCTTCAGGAGGCTGTCCCAAACAGCAGTGGGCTTCCCCACACAGACTCCCCCCTCACCTCTGACTGCAGAGCCGAAGGGTGTCTGGCAACGGGAGGCTGGTTCTGATGTCTCTCCTTCATTTCAATCCTTTGTTTACGAAACCTTGTAAGAAAACCCCAAGGCAACGGATTGTAATTCTGACACTGGGGAGGGAGTTATTCATCTTCCATGGTTGGTGATTCTGCCTACCAGACTACGCTGCTCTGTGTCAACAGCATCAAAGACACACAGCAGAGCTGAAAGGCTCAGCGCAGACACCTGGCCTTTCCTACAGGTGCTAAAGACTTGTAGCATATGGTGTAAATATGCCTACAGGAAGGTAACGGTGACAGGGACAGCGGCTAGCAAATAAACGTGCCTTAAGGCAGCGTCTGCTATTATCCCATTGCTACAGAAGTGAAATAATAACACCATTTTTATTGCAGTACTAGAATCCAACTGTGTTTTCTACCTCAAATGCTGGAATGTTACATTTGACACCCATTTGCAAGGCAACAGTCCCTGAAGGCTGGGGCGTCTCCTTGGCTTTGTGATCTCTACTACTACTCAAAAAAAGAGAGAGAGAGAGAGAGAGAGAGAAAAGATAAAAGACAAAGAAAACACTGCTGAAAAGCATCAGGTATCTCTTAGGACTAACGCTAGGTACCAAAGCAGTTTGCAACTCTTTCCTGAAGGTCCAAGCCATTTTGTATGTGTAACTGCATTGCACTCTGTAATCACTTCCATATTTGGCTTTATTGGCTTATTGTGCAGAACCATTAGGATCAGGATTGTCTCTTATGAAGCTGCTAATGGCATGCAAATTGCATGAAAGATTTCTCTGCATCGATAAAAACCAACCTAGTAAAAAGTCTTGCACAAAAATTCGCGTAAATCTGCTATGTTTTAAAATTGCAAAAGTCCTGTATCAGTAAGGGAGAAATACACACACAAAGTACAAATAAGCATCAGTTTTGAAACCAAAGGTCACCTCTCTTGGAGTTGGTCACATCCCAAAGAACAGATGTTCTCTACCTAGCTATAGGAGAGAAGTAGATGATACAATGCCTTGGGTAGAGCCGGGCAGAAAGGGGTGATGAATATTTAATGCAGTGAAAAGTGTAGTTTCAGGTTGACCAAACCTGATTTTTTGCTGAATTCAGTGAAGAACTTGTTACAAAAATACATATATTTGAATAAAATTAATAGTCTAAGCAGCTAGTTCTATGTGATGCACTTCTACTTGTCTTGCTGGAGCGATGTTTTGAGACTAAAATTTCACCTTCAGTAAGCTAAAAACACTGAAAATTATCATGAAGTATTTAGTAGTGAGTCAAGCGAAATGCTGCGTTTAGTATGCCGTGTTATTTTTGTTTGGCTTTTTTCTTTTTTTTTTTCTGAGAAAAATAAAACCTTTTTTGTCTTGGATCAGCACTTTCTTCCTTTCTTATTAAAAAGAAGACCAGGAAAGATAGATATTTTCTGATCACCATCTCCAGCCATGACACGAGACTGGTGAATCCACAAAAACAATGGAAGAAACCTTCTCCAAATAGATGCCACGTTAGCATTGTGGACGAAGCTGCATGGGGGTGTGGTATCCTGTGCCCACAGGGGAAGTCGTGCCCAGCTCTGCACTGCAGAGGGGTTGGGGCCACTGAACAGGAGACCATGACATGGGGAATTCCCCCTTGGTACAAATGTCGGGAGGACCCTTCAGCCAGCCAGGATGGCCAGTCCAGCTCTCAGAAGAGAAGGTGGAGGAGCAGAGTGCCAAAATGCCTATGGAGCAGGAGCAGGGTTGGATCTGTGGTCCTGCAGCAGCCAGCTCTGTGCCAGCCCTGCAGGCACCATCACAGAGCTGCTCAGGTGAACGCCCTTCGACTTGTTTCAGCGGATGCCAACTGCCCTAGGGACACCTGCTATTCAAAGCCTCCAAGGCAGAGGAGAAAAGCGGCATTACTGGAATTCCTTTCCCTCTTCCGCCCAAGTCACCTCTGGGCAACAGGAGCCAACAGTTCCCCTCAGGAGATTGCAGCCTGGGCCTCTACTTTGTCTCAAGCACAAATGACTTTTCCTGAAATAACATTGATCTCTTGCTTTGCTGCCTGCTGGGCTTAACTGATGTACATAGAATAGCCTAAATAATGAAATGCAAAACTCATTGCCTGAGCTTTTCCTCACCAGTATGTGCATTCTTTTGCATTCATTAAAAAACAAACAAACCTGCTTCCTGATAGTAAAGATAGCAGGGAAAAACATCTCAGGGTTTTTGTTGTTGTTGTTGTTTGGGTGTTTTTCTGTTTGTTTGTTTTTGCAGTTGTAAAAGACATTCAAATATTACAGGCAGGAGTATCTACAGGACCTAGATAGAGAGATTAGACTACCTGGTAATAAAAGGAGATTATGGGAAAGTAGAACAAACAAGAAACCCACTATCTCCATCTTCCAGAGCTGGGAGGAGGGAGAGAGGGATGGGGAAAAAAAAAGCATCAGTGTTGTTCTTTCAGCTGGATCCTAGAGAGAAAGAACCAGAATATTCTCATACTAACCCAGAGAGCAGCCTCAGATGGACCGGGCAGATGGAGGGCTGAAAAGCCAACACACAGTTCCACTTTTTACAGCAAGTACTAGCTCTCTTTGAGCAAGCTAAAAGGCACAACAATTTCAAAAACAGCTTACAAATCATCAGAAAATAGCAAAAAATAACTTCAGATTATAGGGGTATAAAGATAGAACTGGAAGCTGAACTGCTCCTTGGCATAGACCTAGCAATTGGCAGGAAGTGCCTCATATCCTGTTCTTTGTATTGTTCTCTGAACTTGTCTGGTGGCTGGGAAAGTTTCTTCCAGCAATTTACTCCATCCTCACCCTGCAGCTGGCTAGCCTGCGAGCGTTCATTCACTTCCCCAGGCATTTCTCTTACTGTCATGCTCTTGGTGCATCAAAAGGATTCACTGGACGTGGGGAGGGGGAGCAGCCACAGCCTGCTCACTGCCAGAGAAGACTTTTCCTGCATATCAACATTTTTAACCGCAGGGAAGAGCAGCCACAAGTGTGTGGTGAGTGCACTTTCAGCTGAGGTACAGGTGGACTTAGGAGATATTACAGCTGCTTTCTGAGAGATGAGATGCAATTCAGTACCCAGTGCTGTTCCATTATAGACTGTCTCCCCTGCCTCCCCGCACTACATGAAAATCTTAGCACAAAGAGCCGTGGGTTTAGATGTGTAATTGTATCAAAATTGTGTGTAATGACCCTGTTTGCTCTATTGTGCCATTGTTTTCCACCACAGTTTGCAGGTCCTKTGTTTACTCTGCAGTCAGGGTGACCCGACTTCTAGCCATGCAGGTCTTATTCTTCTCTTAATGGAAAGTGCATGTCCTTTGCAGAGAGCTMAAGTCCACTCTCAGGCAGAGGGCTGCCCGTGCCACAGGTGAACAAGCCATCTGCCTACACATGTTCTGCTCAGTGCTCTAAGGCAAGGCTGGATTTCATGGCCAGAAGCTATAGAGGATGGGTACATGCTGAGATAAATACAGTACTGGTTTGGTGGACCGGAAGATTCAAGAGAATGGTATGCAGGCAGCAGAGCTTTAACCTGAAGGTTACAATCAAACCTAGCCTGGGGCTAGCTGCTTAAGTAAAGCAAGTCTTGTTTAACTACAGGAAAGAACATCATGTAATAGAAGTCTGATTGCGTTGAACAATACCAAGTGTAAAGGTTATAGCTTATGGATTAACAACAAGAAATAACGCTATGACCCGAGAACTTGTAGTCTGGAACTGAGTGAAGGCGAAAAGGGCACCCTGCTGGTTAATGATTTGGGGTACCAATGGGATACGGGTACGCAAAGACAAGCACACTCCCAGGAGAACAGGCCAGGATAGACGGTGAAATCCCACAGCCACCATACACAGAGCAGGAACACGGCCTGTGTGACGTGTGAGTGTCCCCAGGAAGGCCTTCTCAGAGCTGTTCTTGCGCAGAGGAAAGCACCAGGCTGCTGACAGTGATGGGGTGGAGGGGAGTCTCCCAGCGAGCGCAGACAAAAGCTTCATCATCAAAGCCTGACAGCAATCGTCCCTGCTGCTGCAACTATTCGTAATCATCCACACTGCCAAAGGGTGGGAGCTTCCTAAACGGAAAAAAAACCCAAATCTCCATATGTCACAGAAGAAACGGGATTTGCTGATGGCTGCAGTGTGAAAAGTTTCTACCTGTGATGTTGTGAAAGGCTTAGCTTTGGGGCAGCTGGCCTGCATCAGGACAAGGGCAGTCTGAGGCAGTGTCTCCGATAGGAGAAGCCAGGATTCAGAGGACATCCTTCTTGATATGGTGAGCCTAGGAGAAAAATAGAAGTTGAACGGAAAAGTTGTGCAGCCATTTGATCTGGTTAAAAAAAAAAAAAAAAAGAAAAACAAAAACAAAAAAAATCCATCTTAGATGCTACTGGAACTCTTCTAGCACTGGAAGTAGCCAGCCTTTGATCTCATGCTTTTAATGCACTCAATAAAGACACGATAGCTGCAAATCCTCTCTTATATTATTGCTTACTTGGCTTAAAGGCACGTAGTGCTGTCAAGGACATCTCCTGATGGTTATAAGGGGAAAAGAAGAGTGAAAGGAAATGAACGATTTCATGGCACAGACTACCAAATGCCGTGAAGGGCAGGCAGACAGGCAACATTGACGCTTGGTGCAAAGAGAACTTAAAGATGACCTTACGTGACGTGTTTAAAGTAACAGATGTCACTATGTTCCCTGTATTGTGGGTCTTACACTCTATCCTTTGTCATAACTTGACATATCCCCTATAGCACTACTTAAATTGCAAGTAATTTAAAAATACAACTAATTGCTTTGGAGAGATGTTTAAGTACCCCAATCTTCAGTAGCTACAGGACGCTTATCAGTGCTGAGGGCATATTAAGATGTAATTCAAGAGCAGAACATGTCCCCACAGGTCCCTGTACCATTGCTGCTGGGGGAGCCAGCATTCAATGGGAATTGCCAGTGGGACTCTCAGCATTTATGATTCATATTGCCAGGGTCCCTGGAGCCTGGGGTGCTTAGGGCAAGAGCCTCTTGCACGAAACACTGTCTCTGAACAGCAGCAAGTGGGTCTCTGCCTCATCCACCCAATAAGCAAAAAGTGGCAGGTCTTTCCTACGCAGCTTATCCTTGTAAATGTTTCATGCACCGAAGGGATTTACGGAGGAGCAAAGCAGAAACAGTCCTGCCATAGGGAACACCTGCAAGATTATTCGTCTGCCCAAAGTGCTTTGCAAGAGGACAGAAACTGAAAATATTTTTGGCTTGCTTCCTCCGAGGAGCTGCTGGGGAGCCATTTGCCACTCCCCAAGAGGTCAGGGAGCAGCAAAGGCTGCCATGGTGGCTGCCTTGCCTCCTCAGCCAAAAAATGAAGTCTGTCACCCCAGCGCTGGCATTGGGGCTGTCCTGGCTGGTTGGGCCCAGGATCCCCGGGGCTGAACTCAGCCGGGACTGACTCAGCCGTGGGGCACCGTGTCTCTCCACAGGCTGGTTTTGAGGCACCAGAATCCCCCGTGCAGCCCCACAGGCTACTGCAGCCAGCTGCTTCCTCTGTGTAACCTGCGCCGCTGGGGTTGCTCTGCATGAAATAGCAGCTACGCGCTCCCTTAATGTCTGAACAGTGAGGTCAGAACACACCGCACAGCCGAGGCACCATTTCTCAGGAGCCGTGAGGCAATATGGAAAGAAAAGATGAAAATAACGGTGTTGTGACAGGGCTTTCAAACACAGCAGTAATTCAGAGGATGCCTCCTGCCACACAGGAAAAAGGGTGAAAATGCACGTGAGGAGAATACTTCACGGTCCGTGGTGTGGACGGCCTCTGTTCAGCAAGTACCTGGCTGTGGAGAGAGAGAGGGGCTCCGCGCCCAGGAACCAGTGGCAAAGGCAGCACAATAAAGGTGACCAGCCAAGAAACCCGACAATCCATTTTTTGTGTAGGATGTGTGAGAAAGCTCTGCCTTTCCTGTGGCACATTACCCCCGGCAACAGAGAGCCGCCCGCAGCTGCGGGCCCCCGCCAGCACCGCAGCTGATGTGAATAGATGCAGGCAGACACTGCTGCCACAGAAACGCTGCCGAAAATCCAGATGTATGCGGGGCTCTGCCGGATTTACCGGCAAATCCTGTGTGAGATCAGAATCGGGCCATCACAGCCCTTCTTAGTGCACTTGTTTCTTATGATCTAATTTCCTTACTTTAACTCCTCTTTTCTCCCACAACGTCTTGAAAGGAAACAAAGAAATGGAGTGAGATGCCAGTGCCTTTGACTCATTTAAAGGATCTCTGTTTCACGTTTGCTCCCTAACCTTCTCTCCTCGCTGCAAAGTCTCTCCATTACAGCGATTTAATGTGCGTGCCGAAACAAGCCGCCAGTTACACTGGTGTTGGTGATAAGCGGGCAGCGATTGCCTCAAGAGCAGAACCTGGCCCTCCTTAGCAAGAATGCTGCTGCGCCAGTGCTGAGCCAAGCAGCAGGCGCGTGTATTCGGGCCCCCCAGCCATGCTGGGTGTTTCCATCCTCAGCTGCAGAAAGAGGTAACCTGCAAGGGAACTCGCAGGGGTAGCCAGCGAGCTGCCGTTGGCCAGCCATGCGTTTCTGTGGCAGGGTCCACACCTGCCCCATAGTTAAGGGCTCTACCACGGTGATTCAAGGCTGCAGAAACCCTCTCTGAGGGACTGTGGCCCCTTTCATGCCTGGGGGCAGAACCCATGCTGGCAGAGGCAGGATTGAGGAGCACAGCACCAACCTCTTTTGAGGCTGGTGGGTCCCTCCAAGTCATCTTTACCTCAGCCCTGTGAAACAGTGCTCTTGCAGGTGGCTCCCCCACCATCTGGGAGTGGGATCAGCTCAGGGGGCCTGGCATGAGCTGTAGCAACAGCTATGGTGGGAGATCCATGCAGGCTGGACTTGGAGAAAGGCAGTGAGATTTCACCTTTCCTGAAAAGCCTTGAATAAGCTGTGGACGATGACTTCAAGAATGGTGGTATGTGGCCTTTTGGCTAAAGGCACACTGTACCCATCTGGTTTACTGGTCTTCATCTGGTTTAGCAAAGTGAGGGATTCTCTCATAAGGTGAAATTTTTATAGCTAAACCACATTTTGTGACAAGCTTCCAGCTTGTCTAAGTTCCTCCTGTCAAGTTCCATTTTTCAGGCTCCTTGTGCAGGAAAGATACTTAATGGAGGAGCCTCTCTAATGTGCACACAAGCAAGGAGCACGGAAGACACAACACATAATCCATAAATAGAGACACTTTAGAGGCTCGTTAAACATTCACGTGTTTTGCATAATTGATGACTTTCCATAATAGATATGGATGATAAACAGCTTTAAATAAAATGAAAATTTATCAGTGTCATATCATTTATCAGCATTATGTCAAACTAAAAAGTATGGGGAAAATATTATCGTGACTCAAACAAAAACACTCAGCAGATATCACAGAAGAAAGAAAAATTTGGAGGGCTGCATCTTTGCATCCATAAGGATTTATAATGGAACTGCCAGCAACAAAGAAGCTGCAACTGAAGCCCAGAGCAAATGGAAGAGTTGTAGCATCCAAATGCAAAGCCTGGGGTTGAAAAGGGCAAGCGAGTGGATGAAATGTAGGTCACGAACTGCATTTTAGAGATGAGAACAGGCAGCATAGAAACCCCGTAGACCTTAGTCTGTGTGTCCACTCCGCAGGATATACTCTATGAGGACAGGCGGGAAACAGCAGGAAGGTTCTTGCACAAGCTCTCACTTGTCACTGTAGGTCCCAGGACACCTTCTCTGCTGCTCCCAAGTCAGTTGTCCAGGATGGGTCAGACCACTTAGCACTAGTCTTCTCTAAGATAGGCAGGTTAAGACCAAACAAATCTTCTACACTCCTGCTATATTCTGTGGAAAGAGATGGACACTTCCAGTAGGAGATTTGTTCCACTTACCTAAGTCATGCTTTGCGAGGATGCTTCCTCCTCTTCATCCCCAATCAGAAGAATCAGAGTGATTAACTCGCATTGGTCATGTAACTTTCAGGCTTCTGCGGATAGCTGAGAGGAATCCAATCTCTAAGACAGACAGGGCTTTCTCAAGGGATTTTAAGTCACTGTAAATTACTTCAAAGTAGGGATGCTCCTGGGTCAGGCAGGTAAACCAAATTTCTTACTTGTAATGGCAACGGGAGTCTTAAGGCATTTTAATATCTCAGCCACAGACTGCTGAGGAATCTTCTGTGCTCTGAAATTTCACATTCCTTATGATTTTTCAAAAATAATTGACAGAGGCTCAGAAGGTCAGCTAAGTCTCTCAGGGCCCACCCGCAGTGTGCTTGTACAGATAGGCCTGATTTTTCCAAGTATTCCCCTATCAGCTTTTTACTGATATCTTTGCTGACAAGGTCAGTCAAAAGACAGACCAACCAACCAAACATAACAAACATTTGTTTGAAAAAGTTAGGAATCATTAGAAAATTGAATGTGTTTTTTTACACATGAATGTGTTTTTTACTTGCCTGCAGCATTTTTAGCATGTGGATGGAAATCAAAGCTTTCTTGTCACTTGAAATACACACCGTGCTTGTGAAACGAGGGATAATAAGTGCTTTCTTTAGCCAAAGGCCAGGCAGACTGTGAACAGTGTGCTACTTCCCCAGGATATCTCAGCTCTGTCACCGGGAAAGGGTGGCTCCAGCTCCTGGACACGTCTGCAGCAAGCTGTCAGACAGCTCCCGCTCTTCCCCTTTGACTTCAGTGGCGATATTTCAGCTTACATAAGCTGCGAGCCTGCCAGCGCCTCGCCAGCACTCGCACCGGACTCCTCCGTGAAGGCCAAGAGCAAAGCATTTACTGACCAGCCCCAGTATGAGACTGGGAGTGATGTTACGAGCATAAAAGCTATTTATACTTGGAGGTAGCAGGCATCAATCAGCACGGCTTTAATAGAGCAAAGCATCCAAGCATCCCAGAGAAACTTCTGTTGCACTTTCTGGGTTTTTTTAATAATATTGCAAAGCCTGTCCCTGACCTCTCTTGGACCTTGCTCCTCTGGCTCTGTTCGAGGCTCATGAGGCATCCTACTGACTTCACTTACCAGGGGTTTGTGCCAGCAGGTCCTTCGGCAGGGCTGGGGCCCGGGAGAACAAAACAGCCAGCCCAGCATGCCTGGCTCGGAGCAGCAGAGCTGAATTCTTGTGCAATCTTCCTTGAAATGAATTCAAGTTGGCTGGGAGCAGAGCATTTGCGCATGGCCTGGGAGCTGGATCCAGTACTATAAACAAAGGGAAACAAAAAGAACGAGCTAGCGCCGTGTCCCACTGAGTGGGGCTTGGCCAGCAGAGTAATGCAGGCATCTGCCCTAGGCCAAGCGGTGCACGATGCCGTGACGCTTGTCCACCGGGGACCCGGTCACTGAGACTCCCTGCATCGCCAGTGGGAGCGCAGGGTGCAGGTGCTAATGGCTGGAGCGCATGGAGTGCTTGGTGCTGAGGAGTTGCAAGCAGAGAGACACACAGAAAAGGAAACACTCTGAGGGGATCCAGCTTCTAGACAGACTCCACACACACTGGTGATGGGCCCTGGGGGAACAAGACCAACACAGTCCTGCTTGCACTGGCCCTGCACTTCACCCTTTTGGAGCTGCACAGAGCTGTGTCTGCACCTAAGCCTCTTGTTAGCTCCTCCACAGGGAGGAAGGCCAAGGAAAAGGCTCTGTGTGGCCAGGGTATTTCTATGCCTCAGCAGTCCTACTTGGCCAGAACAGCCCCGTTGGGCCATTAGTAGTCGATGTAAAATACAGCATCCTTCCAGCTGCTCTCCGGTGCCAGCCACTGAGCTCACGCTCCCTGGCCCAGAGCTGGAGAAGCTCAGAGCTGTCAGAGAGCCGCCCCTGCTCATCTCCGGGCTGAGTACTACCCACTGCTCAGAAAACCCAGGTGGAAGAGAGTCTGTGCTGTGTATTACACAGGTCCTCGTCCCCACACCGGGAGGCCCTCCCCACCCAGAGCGAGTCAGACCATGTGTGGCAGACTCAGGCTAACTGGAGACAGACAACAGCAGAGATGGGGGGAGTTGCAGGGCAGCAGTAAATGGTTAGAGGATTGATGGAGAAATTGCAAAGAGCTAAACACACACAGCTTGGCTAAAAGATGATGGCTAGTGAAGACATAAGTCCACGAGCAGCAACCGTGTTCAGAAACAGGCCAAGAGAGGAACGGCTGAAACCAAATTCGGGTGAAATGCACTCCCTAGCAGCACAAAGCATTAGACAGTGATGGAGTTTCCCAAAGGAGGCTTCATCACTTGAATCATTGGAAACAAGGCTGGACAAAATGCTGGATAATATCCAAGGGGGATAACTCTTCATCAGCAAAGAGAGAGGAATGAATAAGATGAATACCTGGGCCTTTTCCATCTTCATGAATCTATCTAATGCACTTATTTTCCTTCAGTGTCTGGAAAAAAGAATGGAGTAAGTGCCTTTCCTTTGCCAGCAGCACATTTGACGCATAGAGCCGGGTTGGCAGGCAGGCCAGGGCACAGGGCATGGTGCCATCTCTGTTGGTGCCCTGGCGCAGCGTGGGTGAGAGGCTCTTGCCATCTCCTCCCAGAGGGGCAGCCCCACTTCGCTGACCCTGCAGGCAGGAGCAGCCTGTGGTGTTGCTGCCCCAAAGCACCGAGCCAAGCCATAGCTCTGTGGCCAGGTTGGACCGGAGACCTTACAGGCAGCATGAGACCAGGGCAGCCTCTGCTCAGCTTTGCAAAGTGCTTCCTGGGCCATGTGTCACATGTGTGAAAAACCTTTGAGAAACGCTGACGTTCGTCTTCCCTCCCTTGGTATGTTCGGGCCAGAGCAGCCACTCAGCATCAGCGCCAGATGAGGAGGGCAGGTAAGGGTTACACAGTGAGCCAGCCATCCACTCCCGGAAGCACTGAAGCAAACTGCATCACCATGGGCTGCCAGGGGAAGGCACTTTCATGGCAGTGAGCTCATCGATCCATTTATGATTAAGCCCCGGCTCTTGCACAGCTTTTTTTATGTGGAGCTGGAAGTGCGCTAGCAAGGCAGATGAATATTGCTGCAGGGTCAGCCACAGGAGCCGACACCACAGCCTTCGCCAAGACAGTGCAGTTGTGGGGCTTTTCTCCCCTGGCTCCTTTTCCTGTCCGTGCAGAGGGGAACCCATTGAGGGTGATGGAGCCAGTGTCCAGCAGTTTGGCTACTTGGAGCCATGTTCTTCACATGAAGTCCAGGCATCTCTCATAACTCTCTCTCCAGGGCACCCTCAGAGATTCCACGGACACAGGGCCCCATTTCCTTCACAGAAACTGTGGTGCTTCATCTGTGAGGAGGGCAGGGGCCAGTGCCCACCATGGCACTCACAGCATCACAGCCTCTCTGCTGACAGCTGACTGTGCAATTATTTGCTTGCCATTAATTGCTAGTTAATTGTTAGGATTCCTGTTATTAACAGGTGGACGAGGCTGGCATGGCTGCAGCCAGACACACTGCCTAGAACAAGCGTCAGCCTCATCATGGTGCAAGCAGCTACTCAGTCACAGGACATTGTCTACTTACCCATTAGCAGAACATAAAATTCCAGGTCTCTGCACAATAAGCAGAGTTCTCTAACTCTGCTATTAGAAAATCCTATTTCTAGTCTGTTATGAAACAGAGGTTTTGATGTGCTGCCAATTTTTATGTGGAGCTCTGGAAACAGAACACTTGCTGCACTGTAAGCCATCGACTGACTGGCTCTTACATAAAGCTTTCCTAGCAACCCGTGTTTACCGTGTATGTGTGTGTGGGTCTGTCCATCCATCCGTGTGTGTGTGCGCACGGTGGAAAAACTGAGTGACCCGGTGAAGAACTGGGCCGGCCAGCTCTTCCCATTTGTTCAGCGCTGACAAACATTCAGAGCCTTTCCAAGGCAGAAAGTAAAAGCAAACAAAGGAAAAATCCTATATGCTGTGCCGCGTGTGCACAGCGTGGTGCGCAGCCGAGGTGTGGGTAGCTGTGTCTATAAAGATAGCTAGCAGAGAGGCACAGGAGCACAAATCCTGGACGGGCAGCTTTTCACCGCTGACTAATCGCTCCTTTAAGGCACACAATCCCCTCCAGGCCTCTTCCCCAGGTTCCTTGGGCACAGTGATAAAAGGAAGCAAATACCACATCCTGCAGTCCCCGCCAAGGAAAACAAGAGCGTTCCGTGAAGGAAGTGCACGTGAGGGGCAGCGATGCGGTGCCCACCTCCCCACGGAGGGCTGCTGCAAGGTGGGAGGAGAGCACGGGTGGGTTGTTTCTCAGCTATTGCCCTAAATCCCCAAGGGCGACATCCCCTGGCCAAGAAGGTGATGGAGGGATGGAAATGCCTAGGAGCGAACAGGCATTGAGAAGCAGGGAACTGCTCCAGACCTTGCGGGGGGAGACGGGAAACATGGTGGTTCCCTCTGCCCATTCCCCCCACTGACCCTCTGTGGCCAGCAGCAACAAAAACCGTCCTGAGCAAAATGCTCAGTGTGAAAAGGAGCAGGGGAAGCATGGGAAGGACAGAGGCGGAGGAAACGCACGCTGCCTGCCAGGACCAAGGCTTCCTGGGGCAACCAAGCTGTGCTCCGGGTCTGATGAGCACCATGCAGCTCAGAGTGCCCCCTCCATGGCCACTGAAACGCGTGCGCATCTATGGAATGAGCCACCCTGTCACACTGCTTGTTGCTGCTGTTGTTGGTGGTCTTTTGCAAGAGCCAGGCACCCCGCACAGTGTCAGTGGAGCCGGCTGAGCGCGGAGGAGGCCGTGAGGAAGGGCAGTGAGCGCGGGGGAATGACACAGGTTGTGGAGGGCTGCTCTGCACTGTGCTGCTCTCCCCACCAGCGCTTCGGGGCAAAGAGCAGGCGCAGGAGGAGGAGGAGGGATATCTGCAGTCAGCAAAGCCAGCCGGGCCTCACAGGCCGCTGGGACCCCGTGGGGAAGAGGCCTTGCCTGGGCCCGGACCACGTGGTGAGGCCGTGGTGGGCGCTCACGGCGCCATGGCGGGGGCGCCCCGCGCCCAGGCTCCATCTCCACGCAGAGTTTCATAAGGAAGCACATGACGAGGGCAGTTGGAAACCACAGAGCTGCGAGCGCTGATTACAGCCTGCCGAGGAAAATGAGATTTTTATCTTGCAGGAATTCAATTACCAAAAAAAAAAAAGAAAGAAATACAGTACGTGGAGCACAGGCCGTCTGGCATCGTTTGCCTCCACTCGCCGCACTTCGGAGGTTTTAATTTAGCGAGAAAGGTGTGTGAACACTACCTAAAACATTCTGCTTTTTGTTGTTTCTTTCTTTTTTTAAAGGGGTGGGGGGTGCGGAAAGAAACAACAAAGTCACCCTGCTGGCAAATGAATGCAGCAGGGATGATGTCATTGGAACAGTTGGAGGAGAAAAGAGAAAAACAAGTCTGTGTGTGCTAATCCTGTTTGCTGCCCTGAAGGGGATGGAAGGCGGCCAAGGCGAGGAGTTCTGGGAAGCCATATAAGGGTGCCAAGCGCGCCCCGCCGCCAGCGCTGGGAACTGACATCTTTGTTCTGCGGCGCTTGGCCGCACGCCCGGGGCCTCATTTCGGTGCTGCGGCATGATTACACTGGACATCTGCCAGCGGAGCGCTCTGAGCCCCCTTTCTTCTCTCCCAGCGTTCTGCCAAACATGCAGCTGTTGCCATGGCAGTGGAAAGTAAAGCGAAAAAATACATAAAAATAATAATAATAATAATAATAACGCAGGCGTATCAATAGATAGGGAGATTGGAGCAGGGGGAAGCGACGACAACAAAGCGGAGAGGCGCCTCGCCCCAGATGCGCCACATGTGCAGCTACATAAAAAGCAAGCAAAGCTATTAATCAAAGACTGGAGAGACGGAGGGAGCGAGAGCAGCACGGGCTGAGAGGTGACGTGAGGATAAAACAATAAGTGCACGCAGGCGTAGGCAGAAACAGCCCAGGGAAGGCAGAGATGGGGTGACCTAGCGGTTTCCTCCTCTGCGAGCGTCTGAAATTGCAGGGAAGCAGGATTTAAAATAGCACAACATGGTGGCACTTTCACTATTGCTGGGCTTCTTTCTTCTATTTTTTTTTTTCCTTATTTATAAGCGCTGCTTAGCAGAGGCAATCAGGCAGCTCCGGGAGGGGGGAAGCTCTGTTTCAAAGCCGAGGCCTGGGCCAAACTGTTTTACTTGCAGTCGTGCTCCAAGCAGTTAACAAGCAATTGCCTAGGAGCCCCATGTCTGCAGCGAGTGTTTTAATTACAGGCCCCATGCAGCTGGGACCTGGTGGGCAGACTTGCACACATAGTGGCATAGGTGTGGTCCCAGAGCCCTCGCTTTTTCCACCCGCCAAGGCAGAGGTTAGTTTCATTTTACAAAGAAGCCATATACAAAAAATCTGCTGCTAGCAAGCTATTTATAACCAGGTGTCGTCTCCGTGCGCCTGCTCCGAGGGGAAGCAGGAGAGCAGATGCAGTCGGGATGTTCTTGAGCTCACGGTGGCAGCGAGGGGCACAGGTGAGGTTGTGGGGTGCCCGGACCCCTGCGGAGCCGGAGGATGGGAGTTGTTCATGAGCACTGCACGTCCCGAGGCCTCCCCGGGCTGGGAAACGGCATTGAGGAGCAGCCATTGCTCCTGGCCCCCGGCACAGCCACGGAGGCGCTGGACGCCTGCCCYGCTCAGCTGCTGGCTTCCTGTGTGGTCATAAGTCGCTTAACTATGGTTTACTTCAGCTTCCCATTTGTAAAAAAGGGGATGATTTTCTTTGCTTATCTCGTAGATGGGCTAAGCGTCTTAAATCATTAATGTCTGTAAAGTGCTTTAGTTTCCTCAGACGGAAGCTCTTGCTGATGTGCGAAGTATTATTAGGATTATTATTGTTAATAAACAGGAAAAGCAGAACAGTTTTATCTCTTGCTGGGGCTTAAGCAGGGCGCGAGAGTGGGCAGGGTACAGGAATACCCTTATTTACCCCTCCACCCCTTTGCAGGTTCACAGCAGCGACCTCCTCTCCAGCCTCCACAAGACAGTGCTGAGTTCCTTGTGCTCCCAGGGAGCCTTGTCCTGCACACCTTTCAGGTGTGACCCAAAAGTGGCAACCTGCACAGATGGCAACTTCTGCATTTCCTTAGGTGCCCCAGAAACCCAGTTCTTCCCTCAAAGTCATGTGAGCAGCTAGAGGACCCAAGGTCCAACTGGGTCTGTGCAAGTCACTCAGTGACTATGGAGCGGCCCTAGTGCAAGCGGGCCTCGAGTTCATGCAAAATCCGTCAGGATAAGCGGCTGGTCAGTGGTCAGCAGCATCCGCAATGCTCTCATGGGTTGTGAGGCCTCCAGGGAAACTGGTTGAAGCTCAAAGCACCGCTCAGCCCCTATGGGAGAGACAGCACCGTGCTCCGTGTTTGTGAGCAACCGGCGCGTCACAACCCGAGGAAAACTTTGCCTGCGCACTTTCATGTATTACATCTTGACTAGTAGAAAGAATTTCTGGGGGGGATGTGGAGTGGAGGAGGGCTGAGTTTAATGCTGCTCAGGCCTGGCCAAGTTYGTAAAATATGGTCTGAATTAATGCCAGGCCACTTAATTCATTTTTACAAGACATGACTGGGTAAATCCCCCCAAGTTGGCTCAGCAGGGAACAGGATCAGCTCCAGCTCTGTCAGCTCCTGCATGTCACCTTCCTGGCTGGTCACCATCGCCATGTTCCCAGCCATTCCCCGGAACACCTGGGCAGCAGGGAGGAGAGGGGCTCTCCCCTGGAGAGGCAGCATGTGCTGAGGACCACGGGCATTCGTCCYTGCTCAAACCCTGGATGAAAGCTGCTTACTCAGGCTGCTGGATGATGCAACTCTAGACACGCGGCAAAGGTGGTCATACCACAGCCACTTATTCCTGCCTCCCTTAAAGAGCCAGGGATTTCCTTCMGCCATCGTATGGGAAGAGGGTAGACACTACAACCCCTGTGTGCTTTGGCTTAGCCCAAGACTCGTAAGGATTAAAACTTTTTGCCAGCTCACAGGCTCACAGCACGGCCAGGGCAGCAAGCAGTCCYGTAGCCACAAACCGCTCCACTGCAAAAAGAGAAAGAAAGGTGGTGCTGGTGGGGACAGGACGGGACGACAAGATTAGACCTGCAATTATGGTCACAGTGTTTGTCACCGAAGGCCATCGAATTGTCACCCTGTGCCCTAAAACCAGAGCGGTGGCTGGGGAGCTACTTTGCCCTGCAGAGTCCAACGGGGATATTACAGCCTCCCTGCAGCGATCGAGAGCACCTTAGGGAGTGCGGAAGCCCCAGGAGGGGCGTGCTCAGAAGGTGAGCAGCAGCCTCTGCCTGCAGTGACCTTGCCGTGCCCTACACACACGGCTGCTTTGAAGAAGCCCTGTGCGTTTCACCACCCTGCACTTGAGCTGCAGTGAGAATGACATCTGCAAACACCTCACTGTGCCCAGGCAAACTTCCGCATCGTCCCTCAAAGCCTACAGCTCATTATTTTCCCCCTCATTTCTAAGCCCAATTTAATTCCTTTACCCACCTGCATGGCAGAACTAATCACTTGCAGGCGTTACACTGGCTGGCACTAAAAATCAATGTACAGGCGGATTCCTGTTTGTGCTCTGAATCATCATGAGACTCCAGAGCTTTAAATGGGAAACAGAATGCGCTGCTTTCTAGATAGACAAATGAAACTTTAACCAGTTTTCTCACTTTAGAAACAAGCTCTGAATCATGCACGGGGCAAGATGCCAGGAGCAGCTCGGCTCCAATCCTGGCTCCACCGCTTACTCACTGTGTGGCCTTCAGAAAAGCTCTGAGGGGGTAAATCCTGTTCCTTCCTCACTCCCCCTGCAAGCCCCCCAGCGTGGCGGGACTGCAGTTATTCTGCAGAGAGGGGCGTGCCGCGGGCTCTGGGGCAGCCTCCCCTCCCCGTGCTGGGGCTGCAGAGCCTGCTCAGCACCGCTGCACCCTGTCAGCTTGGAGAGGCAGGGGGGCCACGCTGGCCGCAGCGCTGGCCTTGCAGGGGATTTCTTGCACTCGGGGATAGAGGAAGGAAACATTTCCTGCGAGCTTTGATATCACACCCCTCAGCAAAATGCTGCTTTGGGGCTCTCTGCCTCTTGCCCTACCCCCAGGCTCCCTTCTCAGCTCAGCGCATCCAAATGCCAAGGCTTTGGGTGAGTGATGCAGCAGAGCAGTGCCGAGGGGCAGACTCCCAACCGCCCGGCTTGTGGCTACGAAATGGATGTTGCAAGATTCCACACGACAGGCTCTGCACTAAGCAGCAAAGATCCCCGTGTGGGGGGATCCTGGGTAAATAAAGTGCATTAATATTTATTTTAAGAGACCTGGAATCACGATTTAATAATGAAGAACCAACTGTTCCTACACTGTCTGTGCAAAGCTTTTTCTAATACAGAATTTCCTAACTTCAGACATGGTAACCTAGTAAGTTCCATTACCATGCTAATACTGTATAAAAATGGTCCTTTATTATAAATTATACTGTACACCAAAAAGGATATAAATAGAGCCCCAGTGCAGCACTGGCATGCCTCATATTTCTCTTGGTTCACATTAAATGAGCCACTAAATTACAGTGTCCTTCTTTATAATATCATCTTCTACAGCCAAGCATTTTTTTTGTGTTATACAGGACTGTTATAAAAAAGAGGAATTAGTATAGCTGGTTTAATACAGCCAGGTCTGCCATGCATGTTATAGGAGTGAGTGTTAAAACAGACCAGAATGAGCAATTTCATTGTCCTTTCAAAAGTCTGTCATTTGGAACGTATAATTTGAGCAAGGATTTGCTAAAACCTGATGAACAGCCTTTCCAGGAACGATGCAGGYTTTAACTGTCCCTTCAAGTCCACTAACAGACAGGAGAGGGATGCTTGGGGAAAGCGGCAGAGACATGAGGCCCCCTGGCCTGCTGATGCCCCTCCAAGGGCACACGGGCTTCACGTGCCCTCGGGAGGGTTGGGGGACAGCGCAGCATCTCTCTGCCAGATGCCTCATCATCTCGGGTCCTGAGACTGCTGCCTTATGACAGCCCAGGACAGGCCTGGCGGGCACCTCTCTTGCAGACGTCCCTGCCTGATGTGACAGACCTCTCTGACCTACTGCTCGCTGAGATCTGCTTCTCACAGAGACCCTTCAGCAGCAGAAAAGATACGGCTCTCAAGGAGGGGGTTTCTCACAAGCAAGGATGTTCTGCTGCCCAATCATCATAACTCCACGTCACCACCCTAGCTTTTCAAAACACTTGCTCCCTGCCCCCCAGCACAGTGAAATGAGAGAGTCAAATTCTACCTGCTACGATACCAAGGAAATTTGGGGTGCAGACTCCACTGTTTATCCYGGGACTGTTTACCAGTGATGCTGGGGATACACCTGACTTAGAGCAGAAAACATCTAGGAGAGGTCTGACTTRCACTGAAGCAGTGGGGAACTTGATAACGCCGCAGGGCAGGTCCTCGAGGGGCAGAGCGAGGCTGGCTGTAGCCAGAGGCTCGGAGAAGCGGCTCGGACTCCTGCTCCTGTTTCGTATCCAGATTTGGGTTCTGAGTTTAGCCTGTTGCTAATTCTTCCAGCACTGAAGTTATCTGTGATATAGATAAGTAGAGATGCTGCCAGATCACGTCCTTGCTTTATGAGACTGCCAATTATTTAACTTCCCTGCATCTCACCTGCAAAAATGGGGAGATATTTTCCTCGCAGGATTAATGCCTACCTCTTTCTAAAGCAGCCCAAGCTTCCCTCTGATAGACCCACTGCAGAAATGCAAAGGGCTATTACTTGTACTCCAAAATTGAAATGCAGTATTCAGACTGGGGGGGGGATCCAGCTTTATATTCGCCTCTAATGATGATATTTAACCTTACCAAAGAAGAAAACCCTCCTACAGTCCCTGTAGTTTCACATACATTAAGGGACACAAAGTAATTCAGGTCAAAAATGTAGGTTGTTTTATTTAGAAGATAAAGGGTGAGCAAAGGGAAGAAGAAGGGAAGAGGAAACAGACTGTTGCAAAAGTGGGATCTCCATAAAGAGCTTTTCAGGATTTTTCTTAAAATTGGGTTGAAATGGAGTTTTCTGAATTTCAGCATTTCCTTGCAGGCTTTGCTAGGTTCCGCTTCAAGCTGGCTAAGCACCAAGCAAATTTCTGTGAGTGCAGCTATCAGGGGCCTGGCAGAGTGGTGTTCACAGCTGGATTTAAGGGTGTTTTGGAATGGCTTCCTGGCGAAAGGGTCGCCTTTTCCTCCCTCCTGCAGCTCGGTGACAGGCCGCCGAGCTTCTCTGTCGCTGCCTACACGTAGTGCGGACAGGTGGGGTGTGGGAACTGCCTCCTGCCAGAAGTGCCGTCTGAGCACGCACARCAGCAGCCGGGGAGGGATTTTGCGATAGTGCCAGCACCAGCTCTCACTCTGCACATGACGGCACGGCTCTGGTGCGGGAAGGGACCGGCAAAGCGGCCTCGCTGCAGCAGCCAAGCTGGGTGGCATCCAAGGAGCCGCAAAGCAGAAAAACTGGTCAGTGAAAAGTCAGTCTGATTCAAAGCCACCTAAGCGCTCGTTATCTGCAGAGCCGCGCGGTGCTGGAACACTTCAGGAAGGATTTCCAGCCAAGTTGCCTGCTGCGAAGAAATGTGCCCCTTAAACATTTTGGGAGGCAGCTGGCTTCGTGGCCTGTGTGCATGACTAGCAAAGCAAACTGTGCCATGAATAATCAATGAAAACTAAAGGTTTCTATTACCTGCAGTGCTTCATGACTGCGTGAGATAATATAAAAGATGGCAAACAGCCTCCTGGAAGTGAAATAAAACCTCTATAGTTCAACCCTTGGCATTATACCCCTTCAGTAAGATCCTTAAGCAAATTAGGGTTATGCAAGCTGTGAAATATCCGGCACTGGCCCTGGATGGAATAAGTTGCCAGCACCGTGTCTTGCTGCTTCCAAAACTATCCAGCTCATCTTGGCAGGCAGGTTATGAATCTGCCAAAGTTTAATGTACAGACCCCAGTGGCAGGGAGGTAAAAGGAACAAAAACGAGCCAGAAGGCAACTCCCACCGGTGTTGCTGGGCTGAAGCCTGCGTATGGAGCAGGCAGGGCTCCAGCAAAAGTCTTCACACAGCCCCCATCCCTTCCTCCCACCTCTCCTGGGGAAGGAGAACCTCCTGAGGGAGTGGAGCATGGTGCCTGATGAGCACAGGACAGCTGCTGGCTGGTGCGGGTCTTACTGTCCCTCCTCGAGCCTCTCGTCACCCTTGGACTTGAGTGGTCCTGCCCTGGCTGGGAGGCTGGCAAGGAGATGTGGAAGATCAGATGTGTGACAAAAAAGCATGGTGAAGGCCTTGGAGAGCAAGAAGCGAGAGGCAGAGGCTGCAAGGTCGGCCACAGTTTGGGTTGGTTGGTCGATTTCCTTTCAGATAGACCAGAAACATCATTATTGTCTTTAAAACCTCCTTAACCCTTGGATTTAATAGGAAGCTGTGGTTGGTGTATGTATTTAGTCAGTGCACATACATATGCGCACACATTGGCAAGAACAGCCCAGCTGCCAGGCGGAGCGCCGTGCTCAGCGTGCGGGTGGCAGCAGGAGGCTCACAGGGACGAAAGGGTGAGAGCGAGCGCAACGGCTCCTGCCCACCCTCCCCGAGAGCAGCCCCTGGAGAGCAGCCCTTGGAGCGCTGCGCTGTCACAGACTCATTGATTTCGAGTCCTTGGGCTAAAACTGGTCTTGCACAATAGATGCAAAGCCAGGCACACATGCAGTAAGCAACTCATAAAGGGGACACTGAAATCTCACGTCTGTAGCACAAACTAAGGCATGACCCACAGAGCCTGCATCGCCATCCCACCATCCTTAACGCCTAAAGAGTTTTGCTTAGCCCATGACAGTGATAAAGAAGCAGAGAGGAAAACCTGATGGTGTTTGGATTTTGTAATTCAATTCACAAGAGGACAGTGATATGCTGCAGTATCCCTGGGCAAAGGTTGCATTAGATGATGGTACTATTGTAATTAAGGTGGTAAGCCAGCATCTGTTACAAGCCCAGGTTTTGTCTTTCCTCCTTAAAAATCCACACACAAAATTGGAATGCAACAGTGATAAAGGAGGTCTGGTCCCAAGGTAGGGTTTCCAGTCAGATTTAAAGTAAATCAAAGGTGAGACCTTAAAAATAGCAGTGTTCAGCAAAGGAAGTCTCAGTGATTTCTTTTCTACTTCATAACCACAAAGACAAACAGGGGAAAGAAGGAGAGCCGGAGAGAGAGAGAGGCTTAAAACAGCTTTAATTTTAGGACTCATCTCATCAGGAGATAGTATGTGACACCAAAAATTAGTCCAATTAAAAATGTTTATAACTTAGAGTTACTTAATTAGCATCTCCGAAAGTTTTGTGATACTTTCCCTGCTAACTTCTCCTCTCCCTGAGCATGCCAGCTTGGCGCCACTGTGCAGGAACAGGGGCAGCAGGGCTCAGGGTGGACAAGGTCACTGCTCTCCTGGGCATACCCCAGACCTGAATTTAAGACTGCCAGGGCCTATCAGCTTCCTGGCAAAATCTTCAGATGCTTCCAGAACAAAATGGCAGCAGAGCAGAGTTGAGGGAAGCTGTTCCAATGTGTCTCTCAACTGAGGCAATAAGGTAGGATTTGGAGGCCTGTGCCTTTCCACAACTGCAGACGTGTCCCAAGATGCCTCGACGGGTGAGTTTCCAGATGTCTCCACTGCACAGGCAATATTCTCCAGCGAATACTGGAGAATTCCCATTTCTCGATCTCTGCGAACAAATGAGAAGTGAAATCCAATCTAAGTCATGTCCCCAGGCTAAGGGACCCCATGAGGCAACGAGACAGCCCATGTCCTTTTATCTGTAGATGCCCACGTTGGCACTGGTCTTCTCTTTTATCTAGCGTTTTCCACCRGTGCCTTGGCACTGCTGGCCGGTGGTGCAGTGTGAGGCTGGTATCACTCTCTGCAACCAGGACGGAGCACTCATGCCTTCCTGATGCAGCGTGCAGGGTTTTTTCCCCATGCACATGTAACTGCAGCAGATGTCTTCCCATCCATTTTACAGCATGGAGAAGACTTAGCAAATTAGAAAGTTAATGAGAAATGCCTCATTAGGACTGCGCATTTTGCTTCCTGCAAGAAAATTGGTCCCAAAACAATCCTCCTCACAAGCTGCTGCCTGCTGCAGCATGGAGAGATGCACGGAGAGACACGGGGCCGGGTGTCTGCGCAAGAGGAACCTTACGGAGCTTTTGTGTTTCTGTTGCCATGGGAATGTACTTACTGCTTGAAGAGGAGCTTGAGGAGCACCGAGGCACAAGAATCCGGTACAGAAAGACCCTGGGATATGATAATGAAGCCACAAGCCAGGTAGCCAGCCAAATGTTCCAGCCCTGCCCGAGAGTGGTGTATGGCCACCTGCAGGATGGCATTTGGTGGCACCTCACCATGGTCACCCCAAACTGGCCGTAGCTTCTCAGCCCCTGCAGGGGCAGGAGTACTGCCCTGGGGACCTGAGACAGATGAATCACTGCGAGTGGCAATACGTTTTAAAAGTCTCTGCCCTTTTCTTTTAGCTGGAAGAGGATTCAGAAATATAAGCAAGGGGACTTGATGGYTTTTCTTCCTCTTGCTTGGAGGAATAATATCAAGAGCTGGCTGAAGTCTCACTGACCCTCACTCTTCCCACACACACCATTTTCCCTAGTCCCTTTATGGAGTTCACGGAGATCATCCTTTCTGCTCATTCTGCTTTGTAAAGGTTTGCAATTTTGAAGATGTCGAGTCAGAATTAACATCTCATCTCGCCCAGACAGTCATCCAAAATAGGGCAGAGGGTTATGTAAAAAGTGGCTAGATCAAACCAACGGTCCCACCTATTATTCTGTCTCTAACATCTTGTGGCTCTGTATATGCATCACACGATGCATATGGGATTTGTGAGCTGTGTTGTGAGGTCTTAAATATAATAAATAATAATTTACTTCTTAGTTATAAATTTCTGTTTACAGGCTATACCTATACAAGACATGATGCCAGACCGTTAAGACATCAAAGGCACCACAGTGCAGGCATCCTACAAAKGAGAAGTCAACATGATTTTTCCTGGAGCTCATTTCACTACAACAACAATAATAATGATTTTTACATAGTGCCTTTGATCCAGATTGCCAAAGAACTTTGTTCTCTGATTGAGAAATTACACATAAAATAGGACTCAATTTGCCCATCATTGGCACAGGCTGGAAGGATCAGTCTAATGATATTCAACAGCTCAAACAACAGTTTATCCACATAAAATCAAAGGGGAATTTTACGTTTGGGAAATGAAAGGTATAATCACCTTAAAGAGAATTTGGCTAAAATAAGTTATGCTAACGGTGCTAGTAATGTGAAAAGTACTTTAGGATCTAGGGCATTGCTACAAGTGTATTTGTAAAGAAAATCCCTCATGAGAGCATCAGTACCCATCTTTGGGAAAAATGCACTGACCTCATGCTGGACCATCACCCCCACTTCAAGGTGACATGCAGTATAATTCATACCAGCCAGTAGAGGAGGCCAGGCCAGTTCCAGAAATACTTGGCCCTGCCTGTTGGATGCGCTCCCTGAGTCCCTTCTGCGAATCAGAGGCAAGAAAAAAGTGAAAAGATAATTAAAACCAAGCTATCAAGAAGAAAGAAAGGTATAAGAAAATGTGTCTAAATACTGTAATTGTGGCATCTGCAGCACACTACGTAGGAACTGCAGGTCTTTTTGGATAGTGCATGAAGCCTCAGAGCTCCTGGAAGTTCATGGCTCACCCTGAAAATTGGGCTGTGCAGATATAGAGGTGGGAGGGAGCAAGGGATTACTGTGGCTTCTTACAACTGAACCTAGCACCATGATATAACCTCTTTCCTTTTATTTCCCCAAAATTAATGGTTGGCCATTAGTGGCAAATTAGCACAGTCTGGGCTCAGGGTAGGGATATTACATAAGAAAACTGGAGAGGGCAGGAACTAGTTGGTTGTCATTAGAAAGGCAACCTCTTATCTTCAATAAGTCATGAGGCAGAGACTAAAGATTTTAACTGTCCAGAAAATCACATCATAATCAAGGCTGTTTCTTTGATAGGCCTTCTAAATTATAAATTAACTTAACCACTTCTGATCTTGGGAAACAAGTGACATTAGAGTGTTTTGACTGTGGCAGAGGCACAGAGGGTGTAGGCATTGTATGTTTTAGCAAGCAGAGCAGCAAAAGAACAGGAGCTGGTATGTTTTCAGTGAGTTTAGTTCATAGTTCAGACTGATGCTAGGCTGGAGCCCTGGCCTGAACAGTCATTAACATTAAGAGCACCTTAGGTGAGCTCCTAGATCTCATCTTCCAAGCCAGCTCACGTGCTCCAAGCTTGTTACTTGGTGTGAATCAAACTGCCATTTTCTTCTAAGATTTGTTCCTAAAGAATAGCCTGTATCCAAACTAAAATGCTAGTGCAGAAGTACCTTACATGCCTGAGCCCAGTAGCCTTAGCAATGTCAGAAAACCAATCCTATCCTGCCTTCCCAGCCCCAGCTTCATTCCCATGCCTCCTTAAAACAAGCTCCTAAGTGAAACACTGTTCTCTGGCTACTAGATCTGAGCTCTTATGGACAGTGAGGAAGCAGACTAGCAGTTTTTAATGTTTACAGAGGAGAACRGACACCCCAAACTGGACTAATCTTGGCACAGTGACGTGATGCCTATCTCATCCTTGCRTTACCATGGATGTGGTCCCTGGTTCTGGACCAGAGCAAACCCCTACAGGACACAGAGCCCAGGGAGTTGTGCCTTGCACCAGTGGGGCTTTCCTCAAGCACTTGGCATCATGCCTCTGTAAACATCTTTACTGCAAATGGGAGCTATACTTTGACTTCAAACTAGCCACATTGCATTGAAGAAAACCTTTGCTGCAAGATTTCGGAGCTTACTAGCCTGCGGGCTGAACAATAGCTCCCATTTTGCTGCAGACTGCTGTTCTCTTCTGGAAGTGGTTAACTCTGAAATGATGTAAATACTATTGTCAACCTCTTGGACTCTCCCTACTGACAATCTCAGCGTTCAGCTAAAGTACTTCTCCCAGAAATCCCTCCTGTCTCCGAAAGTGCCAAGAGTGTTAGCTGTCCCCTGCTCAGCTGCCAGAACCATACAGCTGCCTCCTAATTACCCCATAATGGGGCTCTGCTATCCAGTAAATGGTTCTGCAACACACTAAAAATTGAAATTTTAAGGAAAGTATAAAATAAGGAAATATCAAACTAAAGAGAATGAGGRGTGCTGGAGCAACTATGTTGCTAATTTTCCTGTTTAATTCAATGGAAGCAGCTGTTTTTTGATCCAAAACTGCTGTGCAATGAAGTGCCACGCTTGAGCACAGCCGAATGTCAGGAATTTATTGTTTAAGGTCAGAAGAGACCATCGTGATCATCAAGTGTAAGCTATTGCTTAAGAGAACCAAGGAACCTCCCCCAGTAATTTCTGGGGCAAGCCTATAACTTTGAACTGTCACCTAGATTGCAAGTTGTAGGGAGTCTACCATCATGATAGAAAAGACATTTCTATGGTTAGCCACTCTYGTATGACATGTATTTTTAACTCTTGTCTGCATTTGGCTTGCCTCTGCCTTTTTTTTTTTTTTAAGTGTCTTGTCAGAAATCCCTTTCCTATTGCAGTGCTTCTATGCTGCTATCAAGCTGCCTTATTGCCTCTAAATTTTCTGAACTAGATCAGACCCCTGTCGTCTCTCACCACAGGGAGTGTTTTATAGATCTTGTTTTTCCAGCTCCTCTCTAAATCCTCTCCTTGGAGAGTGAGGGTCTTTGCAATGGAAAGAAAACCCGTTTCTTCTTCAGAGGTCACCAGACCATCAGAGTAGAAAGCCATTGTCCTTAGTACATGACAGAACTCTGTTATGATGTGCTTTTATGTAACCACAGAGAAGAAATGTCCACAACATGCAAAGATGTGACCAAATTCTGATTACTTCACCCTAGCTCTTCTGGCGGGCTGCTCAGGATAGCTGATTGAATGTGGCCAGCCACCTCACTGGCAGGAGGTAGAAGGTAGGAGATGCAGGCGGCTTGCCTCAGGCTATTACTAGTAGGTGCAGAGCGTGCCCTACGCTCCTTTCCGCTCTCCTCAGTGCCAGGAGGCAGGTGCACTCATCTGACTGAATGGTCCTGGCTCATGCTGCGTGCTTAAAATACTTCCCCTTTCCATGTGACTGCACAAAACTATCTACACACAGTTCCTAGTACACCCTGTCCAGCCAGCAAAACCTCAGGAGCAGGCTCTTTTATGTGCTTTTATTTACTCTTGCCACATCTGATTCTGGTTCCATGCACATTGTGGAGTGGGTGAAGAAACATGCAAAAATCAGAGTTAGCAGGGGAGTAAAAAGCCAAAGCAAAGGTTGGAAGAATGGCTCTAGAGGCTGGATGTCAGGCTAGCCAGGCATGGAGCAGTTTTCTGTTTGCCAGATGTGTTCACCCATCCATGCTTGTTATACTGTGTGTTTTTCATATATCTCTTATCAAACCTGAAAATGCAAAACGAACCCTGTAGCTAAAGCAGGAAACTAGAGTTTCCACCCTCTGAGTCCCATGGATAAACACCATGCATCCAGTAAAGTAATGCTGACTTGGCCTTTCTGGGTTGTGCTCATTCTGCTTCAGAACATCATTAGACTGGGTCGAGATATTTTGTTTTCATAGCTTTTTAACCTTTTCCTTCCCAAAACAGTGGTTTTGTTTATTTTGGCCCTCTGAATGTTTTCAAGAGAGGGTTGATTTGGATTCACTAAAACATTTTTTCCCCTTAATCCCATTAAATCAGTCTCGAATTCTTTCCAGGGCTCCCTTCTGTGGAGCTATTTCCTCTTGGAATCATTTACTTTCTGTGGATTGGGGGAATTAATGAAGCAGCTTCAGCTCTCATTTTCATCACTGTAAGCCCAAAACAACTTTAGTGTTTTCCTGGAGTTGATCCAGATTTCAGTGGTGTAAATGAGGTCGGAATTTGTTTCACTGTGCTTAATTTTGCTATGAGACAAAGAGATTGAAAACACGAAGTACATATAGGTCGGTGAAGTCCACTTGGAAGTGGGTGCAGTATGCAATTTCTTTGAAACATTTAGTTTTGCATTGTCTCATTTGTAAGATATGATGAGCACCATTGGTATTCACATGTAACTCAAGGAGCGGCAAGAAGTATTCAAGAAGGCATGGAAACAAATCCAAGGATGAAGGATATCAGGACAGTCAGCATTGTCTGAAGAAACACTATCAACAGCACAGAGAGAAATTATACCAATGTAAAGGAAGGCTAAGGAACATAGAGATCAACAGGCTAACTCACTAAGTTCTGTGTGACCTCAAAGACAATCTGAAAAACAGAAATAAGGGCAAAAGGCTCAGGATTGGTATAAAAGGTTATAAAACAAGGGCAGATAAAATCCAGAAGCCTGGAAAAGGAGACATAATCAGCGCAGGACATAAGGCGAGCAAAGCCATATTCTAAATGAGAGCTAGTAGTCAGAGGAAGGCAAAGAGAAGCCTGGAGAAGGGGCTGGCCCACAGCCCCTGGTGGCTCTCGCAGAGCGTGGGCGAGGTGCTCGGGCTCCTAGCAGAACAGCCCCGTGCCTGGCTTTAGATAGGAGAGACCAGAGGGAAGAGGCAGCCATGGCCAGTCAGCTCAAATGCAGTTCCTGGAAATGCGCTGGAACAAATAATTGAACAAACTGATCATGAGCACCTAGGAGACAACAGAGAAGAGGAACAGGCACTGGTGGTTTGCCAGGAGCAAATCATGTCAAACTGACCTAATTTCATCCTGCCACAGGCCTTATGGATAGCAGTAGCAGCCTTATATCTAGACTTTGATAAGGCATTTGGTACTACACTGTCTCACTTCACATTGCTAGAGGTAAGCTAAGGAAACATGACCTAGGTGAATTACTGTAAGGGAGGGGTGCAAAACTGCTTGGAAACATGTGCTCAGAAAGAAGGTATCTTTGTCAAAATATAAGGACGGCTTGATTAGGATTCAGCAGGGGTCTGGCCTGCTGTAGTTTTACTCAATATTTTTATTAAGCACTGGCCAATGGAATAGTAAGCATCCTTATTAGATATGCAGATGACACCAGGCTGAGAGGAGCTGCAAAGACAGGACTAGAATTAGAAATGATCCTATCATCTTGGAGAAGTTCTGAAAAACAGGAGGCAATTCAGTAAGGAYAAAAGCAGAGCCGGGCACAGAGGCAGGTATGATCAGTTGCATGGGGACAAAATGAGGTGCAGATGRTTAGGAATATGTGGAGGGGAGACAGCAGCTCAGAAACCTGAAAAGAATGAAAAATGCCAGTACTAGGTTATATGAAGAGGAACAGGAGCTCTGCCTGCAAAATACATGTTTGATCCTTCTGCTTTATTCAGCACTGCTAAGATCTTTATCCATCTCAAGACAATCTGGAAGAAAATATGATTAAAGGTCTACAAAACAGTTCTTATGAGGAAAGATTTATTCTACCGGAATTATTTACTCCAGCCAGGAGAAGATTAGAGGAGACACAGTAATTTGAAAATATGTAAATGTCTCTCCAGAGGAGGAGGGAATAAGCTGGTCTCCACCCAATCCATTGGTGAGTGTAGCAAGAAACAGTGGCTGGAGCTGGAGCATGATCGATGAAGACTAAAGCACCAGACCCAAATGCCCAGTAAGGATGTGAATCCTCTCTCCTTTCTGGATTTTAAGAACAGGCTGGAAATTTCAGGAATATGTTTGGCATCATACCCCTTGAGGCCCTTTCCAGACCTGTTTTTCTCTGATTCTGTGATGAATGATGCTAAATGAATATAAATTACCTCACAGAGGGACACTGACGTGCAGGCTCAGTGATGAATAGTGATCAATGACAAACTATCAAATTCCTGGGAGACATCCAGCAGGGTTATTACTAGAAGCTGGTATTAGCTCAAGTTTTATTTACCATGTTCATTAATGATCTAGAAAAAGCATTAGGCAGCATGTTTATTAAGTCTGCAATTGATGCTACATTGGGGAGATACAATTACCAGCAAGGACTAAAATATAACACAAAAAAGGCAAAAAAGATATGGGCCATGGGGAGAAAATGACCTCACTTGAAGAATACACAGACTGATATATCTAGAAAGGAAATATGCCAAAATTAAGATACCCTATGGGAGGAGGAGACCCAAGTGCAGTGAAAGACTTTGCAGCATTAGCATACAGGAAATTAGATGTGAGCTTGCAATCTGTTACACCAACAGAAAAAGCCTCTGTACCACTTTTGGGCTGCATGGTATATCCCAGAACAGAAAGATAAGCAACCGTTTCAGTTGCTCTTGTGCAATCTGGCCTTCTGAATACGTCCTGACCAAAGTGACCTGCAGGCAGAAGAAGGTGCGGCAGGGGCCAGCAAGAACAATTAAAAGCATTTCAGAAAAGGTGTCGTTTGTTTTCAAGGCAGGAAAATCAGCCATGCTACTGGTATAAGGCGCTTTATGCCAGCGTTGATTGTTTTGCTTGGTTAAAAAGTAGTTTCAAACTGGTATTCCTGTCTACGTATCAGCTTTAACTGTGCCAGCCATCAGGAAAATATTGGAGTCCAAAACATCTCAAGGCTGCTAAGATAAATAAGCTTGTTTTACTGTGCAAATGTATAATTAAAGTAACAGGTAAAAATAAGAAAAGGAAATAGGGGAGTAAAAGTCAGGGCAGATCTCCGGAGAAGGTTTTGCAGCAAGTTGCAGAACAGTTTCCCAAGGCAGCAGGCGCCTTGCAGTTACAACTGGAACAGACAGACTAGGAGGAAGCAAACCACAGAAAACTCCTGCAGCAGGACAGCTCATGGGAGCCTCTTGGGCCTTTTCCATCTCTGGCTGCTGGGGCCCAGAGGAGGACTGCGCCGTGCGACAGCTAAGGCATCACCCCCACAGCGCCTCCAAATTTACAACCTGGTTGAAGACAGTCCTCAGGAATGCTTTTCTTTTTTTCCTGCCACGCATTTGCAAGAAATTGGAAACAGATTCCTTTTGTGTGACCTCTCCAAAAGCGATGCTGCGTGACCCCGAGTCCTCCCTGCTGGTGTTCGCAAACAGGACGTAGCCAGCAAGCGCCCTTTCCAGAGCCACGCTGACATGCATTGATAATGGAGTTGCATAAGCAAATCAGCAAAATGAGCTGCATCCTTTTAGCTGGGGGGAAAGCAAGCAGTGTTTCTCAGATGGACAATAGGAAAAACGATGCTATTTTCAGGTTTCTGAAAAGGTGTTACTGACAAAAAGGCAGAACAGCTATAAAGCTGCACTTGACAGAATCCTTTAGAGATGAGATAAAGGTGAGGGTTTCTTCTCAGTTGTGATTCTGAGCCTTTTCACTCTTTGTCCAGCTGGCTTTTGAGATTGAGGTCTAGGAGTGCAATCATGTGTTTGTCCCAGCCGATACCGGAGCGCGCAGGCTTTGAACAATAAGACTTTGTTCTCTTGCCAAACGCARCGATGCTTGTGCTGGTGCTGAGAAAGAAAGGCACAGTCGCGTTAGGAAGGCCCCGAAAATGAAACGACGGCTCGCTGCGAGGCGCCTAGCTGCGTGGCGTGGCGAGGGATGAGCTTTCCATGGCGTGAGGCACCGCAAGGAGCAGGGCGCGAGGAGGGCGATCCGCCTGCCCGCAGACACCCACCATAACGGGGAGCAGCGAGGAAGGGAGCTCCTGAGGAAACTCGGGGGAAAGCTGGGCAGGGAGAATAAGCACAGCAGACTGCAAGGGGAAATTTACTGACCCGACCCCCGTGAAATGAATGGGGCCTCTAATAGCAGGGTGAGCCTGGTAGAATTTGTTAACTTCCAGAAAATGTGAGAMTCTTGCAAGGAGGAGAATCTCGCAACTTCTTTTACTTGAACTGCATTGAGAACCGTGAGGCCTTTGGTGCGAACACGACTCCAAGAAAGCAGAGCAGAGGTTGCCTTAAACTCTTCCTCAGCTCACAGGGGCGAATTAAGTGATATGAAGCTACGGGAGCAGCCCAAGTGGGGATTACTTCCCTAGCACTGGAGCTGTTATTGGAGCCACAGGAAAGGACTGGTAGATGTGCTTTATACACTGAGGCCAGTGATACTGAAAAGCACAGACCACAGTGAGGCAGAAGCGTAGGGGCGGGTGGGAGGTAGATTAAGACTACGTGATTGCATTACAGCCGAGCAAGCCAGAGACACGGACAGAAGGACAGAACGAACGTGCTCAGAGCAACTAATACAGTTGAGCACAAGGCTCCCAGGAGCTAACCCAACTGTGTCTCAGGCCAGTAAGAGCACTGCAGTCACTGCGTGCTGGGGATTCGGAAGTGCWGGGAGCAGCAGGAGCAAAGCCTGGGCTCCTCAGCTCTCTAATTCTCCTTCCTCGTTTTGCAGAATTGCCACACGCTGAAATACCAAATGATGTATGAAATGAAAAATTGCTCCCCAACCAATGCATATAGATGGTGCAGAGAGTATTTAGCCATTACTTTCGTGCAGTAGTATTTATCTACATTAATGCCTCGCTCAGAGGTAGTTGGAAGTGCTGAGAATGTGAGCAGCAAGGGAACCATGGAGGAAGGGAAAGTTGGAAAACAGGTATTTAAGGAAGCAGATACAGAGCCTTTCCCATATAAAACACCAGCTCAGTTCTGACCCAGGTTATTAGCAACCACAAGGCAATATTCTGGCACCCAAACAGAATCAGTTGCCTGTAAAGAGCAAACTCATTTAACAGAGAAATTTCAGGGAAGTCAGTGGCGTTTGAAGTCTGCTTAGAGGCCTGCAATAAGCCAATGGCCTCAGTCCAGCACCTGGCGGGGAGCGAATGACGTGGTGAGAAGGGACCAGCAGGGAGGGCGCTCTGTGGGGCTGTGGGCACGGGCTGAGCAGTGGAGGGGCCGGCGAGGCGCTCACTCCGGGACAGCCCCAGTCTGGGCTCTGGCTCGTGCCTGGGTGCTGCAGGAAGCACGTGAGCTGCCGCTGCGCCTGAGAGGGCTGCGCTCTCCAGCCTCATGGAAAAGCCTTCTGAGCTTTCCTGGAGAATCATAACCTTTCCTGCAGGTTTACGACATCACACCATCCAGTTTAATAGGAAATTATTGCTAGCCCAAAAACTCCCACGAAAAGGATTTAATTTTTATTAAATATTACATGTTTTTCTAGACATTTCTTTTGAGTGCTATTGGCTCTGTTGTTGTTTAAATCTCGGCAAAGCTTCCCTCAGGACAGGACTTCACGTCTGTTCCTTCCCAGAGCACAGCACTTGCTCCACATTTCAGTCTAATATCAAGCCACGCTCCACTCTTTGATGGGGGCTGATGCCTGTTGCTCCAGGCTCCGTTTCATCTTGGCACTGCAGATTACACTGAGCTCCATCTGAAGCAAACAGGGCTGTCTGCTAAGGCAGAGAGGAAAGAGTGCAAAGGAGATGATAGACATGTGAATTCAGCCTTTTTTTTTTCCTTTTCCTTTAGAGAACAAGGGCAACTGCATCCTCTTAGAGCCAACGAACCTGATAGAGCAGGAACAATAAGGCAACCAGGGCAGTAGAGCTTCTGCGTGTGCTTGCAGCGTGCCTTGGCCATGTAACAGAGTGCTCTGAGCTGACTGCAAGGCCTGCAGAGCCTCCCACGCGTAGAAGCGCAGGCTAAAGATTAGAGGCACAGTGACAGGGATGAAAATACCGTGTTCGCTTCCCGTTTGGGAGCGGTTTCACAGAAGCCCAGGCACAGATGGCTGGGTAAACGCAGTCCCGCTAGTGGCAGGAGCAGGTCTGTGAAGGGATTCACAGAGGAAGAGCTTCAATGGCAAGTCTGCTTTCCTGCAGAGCCTTCTGCTCGCTTGGGGTCTTTGGCTATTTCTCTCAAGGCACAGAGCTGCAAAAGTCCTCCCCTGTCCGCATGCAGAAAACACAAGGCTGCCAACCCTGTCACATCACCGCTCATCCCCCAAAATAAAACATATCAATGCTTTTGGACAGATCAGTCCTCTGCTTATGCTAGGGGCTCTGCCCAAGGGTCTGCCCGGCAAGCTCATTTGCAATCTCCGTGCAAGGCACTGAGTTTCGTAAGGTGCTGGCCAAGTGCAATGTGAGTGTTTAGCAGACAATATTTAGCACTGCTGACTCACTGCTGCCTGCATATGGGACCGCATATGGAGAGGCCTTCCTGAAACTGTGTGGCGGGGAGTAGGTGGGCCCAGCTGAGTGTCTCTTGCAAGCACCATTATCCCTGCACACAAGTGCCAGCTTGYGATACGGACCCAACTGCCAGAGACAGGAGGAGCAGCAAACGACACACACTCAGCCAAGGCGTAATCGTGCTCAGCATTAGCAAAAAGGAGGAAAAAAAAAAGGCTAGACGGGAGCTCAGAACTGCTTTATAACTGCAGATAACGAAGCACCTTGCACTCAAGCAACCGCAGCCCAAAGAACTGACATACTCAGTATGTTCAGTTTGCCTCCTCTCACACACGTTTTTACCTCCCCATCATCAGAACAAAGTAACTGGAAACTATCATAACTTACCTTTGCCCTTCTAAAACTTCCTGAGCGCAGTTATCTCTTTTGCTCTGACTTGACCTTCGGATACCAGGGAGTCAAGAGGAACTGCAAATATTCATCCAAGGACAGGCTTGGCACTCTGACCATTGTCTGAGGCACTTTGTGTTGTCTCTGAGTGATAGTACATTTCCATGTCAAAAGCATATATTTTAGCATAACCGAAGATGCAATCCACAGAAACTCAGCTTTCAAAAATAATGACTGGGAGGTCAGGAAAATTTATCTGCTTTCTTACCAGGGCTTTCAAACAAGCATGAGCTCTAAAACAGTCCACACAAACCCTGCAGCACACAGGACAGCACATGGGAAGTATTAGTTTGATGGGACTCGCCAGTTAAAGCACATAAGTCTGGGATAATGCTGCTGAACTTGAAGTTATCCCTGCTAAGCTTGTGCTAACCTGGGATACCACACTGAACTTCTCTTCACCTCACAGTCAATCCCACTGTCTAGTAGGAAGTCCTTTGGCTGATAATTTGTTATATGCTACTGGTGGATAGGAACGTCYGGCATTTGTAAGAGAAATTCAACCAGATGGAACCTAAAATAAGGATTTGGGGTTTGTTTAGATTTTACAGGTCATACATTTGGACAATACAAAAGTGTTGCATACCTACCTCAACTCACTTGCATGTACTCCCTTTTAATTCTACAGAAATATTGCAGACCAGTGCGAACATCTGTGAGTGACCTGAGCAACCTCTAGGAACAAGGTTAAGCTTTTCACAAATTTAGTGCTGAAGAGAATTCATMCATCTAACATTATATGGCAGGAATATCTAATAGTACAAAAAGGTCACAGATCTATTGATTAGCTGAAAAAATGTGGGACCAAATTGCCCAAAATAGTGGTCAGTCTCCCCTCCTCTGCTGCTGGATGATGAAGCAAGTTGGGACTYTGTGGCCATGCAGTGACAGTCGGAAATGGGGCAGGTTGTGCATGAGTCCTAAGGTTAAAGAAGACCATAGGCTCAGGGGCTCTCAGAAAACAGGAGGGACATTTTATAGAAGATAAAGAGCAGAAAAATGGGCCCAAACGACCCAAGCATCTAAGACTAGGAATTGCAAAGACTCCCTCTGATGCCAGCTCATGGAGCTCCCCACRTGCAGCCCTTCCTCTCCTGCTGCTCTGCAAGAGTTGGGGTCACGTCACTCAGAACCAGCCGCGAGATTTCTGCCCCGGTGGCATGGCACAGCAAAAACATGCTAAGTGGCTTCAGTCTTGAGTATTAAGCCACTCATGTAATGTGGAGACTCTTAATCAGGTCTTTTTTTTTGGAAAAAAAATATTCCTGTACAACGTGTGACTCTTTTTCTGATGAAAATTGTGGCAGCTACTTGGAATACATCTCCACAACTTCTCCCTAGAAAATCCTCAAATGCTCTTCTCTGAGCATGTTTTTATTTAAACCCAAAAAGAAAATAATTTTCACAGATTCCATAAGTACTAGAATTTATGAGGTCTCTTCCACACCCTAAATATGACTGCAAAATTTTACTGGGGCTCTGTGAATGGARAGTTTGTTAAGGAAAGTTGGATAATAAAACATTAGCACTTGCTTCAGTCTTCACCTTCCCCCAAATTTCTAAAATATTCTAGCCTAATATTTTTCTTGTAGGTTAACAGGAGATGATTTGGACGTATTTCACTTCAGACAGCGAGAGCTCTGCACACAAGCAACCCTTTTAACCCAGGAGGGTCTGAATTTTGGCATAGGGATAAATGCCTGAAATGTCCAGAAATTCACATGTTCTCTGCAAAACTTTGGCAACTTTCCATGCCATCGCACCACGCAGAAATGGGTGGACTCAGTGGACCCTCTGTCAGCAAGCAGCGAGCCCCCGTGGCAGAAACATGCATCAGCAATGTCCAGAGGCAGCATACATATAACACTGCTATTTATGTTTGAAATTTCTCAGCTGCTAATAATGYACTTAAATGAGGTGTCCAGTGGGTGATGAGAAAATATGGGCAAAAACTTAACTTTTGGATTTTGTCTCCTCAAGCTCTTTCTCCTAAAAGATACCAGAAGTCCATCAGACTGAAGAAATCAGGAGTTTAAGCAATAGACAGGAACGTTTTTGTAGGACACAGAGAAGCTTTCAATGAGATGGAAGACGGCGCATTTCAAGGTGAAAGAGGGTGGGTGATGCGGGTTACCTGTTGCTCTGCCCCAGGTGCCCATGGGCACACAGAGTCAGGCCTCTCCCACACTCTCCCCATCCCTTATCTGGGTTTTTTGTTGCCAGGAACTCAGAGCCAAGCCAAAGGATCACCTGACGCTTGCCCTGCTTCTTGTATTTTTCCTTTAGGCAGCTCCTTGTGGCCACTGCTGTGGCCCAGAGCTGGTGCTGGGCAGACCTGTGGTCCAATGAGCAGTGGCCACTTGCATCGCAGCCCTCAGCACCACCTTTCTGCAAGGGGCAGGGATGCGTATGTGGGTCAGGGAACAACAGGGAGCTCTCTGCCACTGGGTTATTTGGAGAGCTCACAGGAACCTCCGTGTTTTACAGATCGTTCGCTTGGGGGATGAAGCATTGCTAGCGAGTGGAGGCCTGGGGCAGCTTCTCACTCTGTTCTGCCTGTCAGCACAGGGCCCTGGGGCTGGGGACACTGGATCTAGATCATTAAAAGGATCTAATCTTTGCTACACAAGTGTTTGCATTTTGCATTTCAGTCAGCTTGGACAAAGAAAAGAACGCAGTGAGAGTGGTAAAGAATCGCACTGACATCACCCTTTCCCTCCTAGTTCCATTTGTGTGGTGCAACATGCTCTAAAAAGCATTGGGACTACCTTTGGGAGCAGCAGTCTTCCTGCTCCTGCCATCAGACCTGYTTCTGAAGTGCCGCCTCCCACTATATACATGCATAAAAATCTGCATTCCAGTTGGTGGAAGGGGACCTTTGCTCTCAAGTGCTACAGCACCAGCTCATGGTGCATGGACTACAGATTACCTGATTGCAGAACACTCTTTCTCATGCACTTTGGGGTGCTTTTTGCTTTTCTTTTGTGGCTAATGTTCTGCAATAGGCTCCAAGGGGAAAAGGCAATGCACAAGTTAAATTCCTGGGCAGCTGCAGAAGGTTGGAGCTCACTTTCCTGAGAGGCTTTTTAACGTGCACGGAAGTGCTGAGCTGCACACTGGGTACTGTGTGGTGCTCRGCTCTGCAAACTCTTCCGATTTACAAGAGAGGGGCAGAAAACGGTGGCCCAGGGAGGGTGAGAATGCAGGATGGGCTCCAGCATCGAAACTCGCATCTTGTGAACCTACATCTTTGGAGTCCTTGGCTCTGAGTGATCACTGAACAACACAGCCCCCTCTTTGTTTTGGCTGTGTAAATCCCTATAAACAGGGCACTTGTTCTTTTTTTTCCCTTTAACGTCCTTTGTGGTTTCATGAAAACGCCGGATGCTGCAGAACGCTGAAGCATGAAAGGTCCCTCTCTTTATCCCRTCCTCTCTGCCCAACAAATCCACTAAAAAGCAACCACCAAATAAAGTGCTTGCAAATACCTGGACCCACAGTCTTGGCGGTGGAAACTTCCCCAGTTATTCATAGCTCAAAACTGGCCTGGGCAGCAGCTGTGCAAGTTTCCCAGTTCCCGCCTGCCAGCACCCATTGAGCTTGCCCCGAAGGGGCCCAGCTCCCCATCRGCTTTCTGGGCTCATTGCGACCACCAGGCACAGGTCCGTGCTTGGTGAGGGGCACTCTGGGCAGCACGATGATGGAAGGGCTGGCGCTGCACGCCCGTGAGAGCGGGAAGGGGACAAACCACCACCTTCCTTCGGAAAAACAGTTCCAAGCCAATGCTGCAAGCAGTTTTGTGGGCAAGAGTTAAAGCTTTTCATCACTGAAACCTTAGGTTCCTGTTTACCAAACATTTGTTCGCTCTTTGTATGTTTGAGTGAATGAGGAAATGAACCGCAAGGCCAGACACAAATGCCAAAACCCTACTTAAGTATGTAAATCACCCTCATCCAACTTTCTGTGCCTACTGTGGGGCTGGAAAACAAATCCCTCTCCTCGGATTTGTTGGTTCTTGTACGATTCCGCGGCTTCCTGGTTCAYGGTAGAGCCACCGCGAGCGCAGTCTGTCCTTTGCTGGCGGCACGTACAGCAGCCCCAACCCCGCTTTTGCAAAAGCAGGCGACCTGCTGGCCAAGCACAGTGTTCCCACCATCAKCCCTTTCCCACCTGGGGCCCAGACCCCACTGGAGGAAGCAAAGAGGGAAGAGAGACCTAAACTGCTCTCCCCAGCCTCAGTGCCCCCCTGAAGGGCAATCCTTGCCAGGCACTTTTGCTACAGACATCTCCTTTTGGGTAGGCAGGTTTTTCTCAGCAATCTCTTCCTGAAAACTGAATGCCCAGAGCTGAGAAAATCCTTTGGAGTCCAGAAAAAGCTCCCAGAAACAGGCACCTACCCAGATCTGCAAGGGGAAACAGAGCTTGCCCTCCCAATGCAGCAGAAGAAAAGATCCTGGAGAACATRCTCCTTTCACGGCATTAGTAGTGAAAGCTGCTCTCCAGTTTGCCTGAGGTCTCAGTTATAGTTGTGGGACCCTGGGTAGCTCAGGGGAGGCTGAGATTTTGTTTTTCTGCTTTGAGGAGATGCTTGGCAGGAGGGGCACATTGTCCATCTGCACCCACCGCCCCTGCGTGTACGGGCACTGCACTTGCACCCAGGACCGCCACCCCCTGCACAGCAGGCTATGGGAAGGGACATCTGTGCATGCACCCTGGAGTCAGAGGCTGTGYAGCGCAAACCAAACACTCCTTTTGCTTTATCATAATGTGATTGGAAACYAGCATATGCAAAGCAAAAGGACAGGGAAGAAATGTCACCAAACTCAATCGTTGCAAAACCCGGCAGCCAAAGGGCATGGACACATGAGCGAGGCCTCTGCCCTTATTCCCGCACATGAGGAAATGCCCCTCACACTCAGCAGCAGTGCAGGGAGGTTGCACAGCCATGTTGTGCATGGTGTTTGCAGAGGGCTTCCTGTGGGCCGAGGGGCAGTGTGCTCCCTCTCACCTGCAGTAAAGTGGTCAGGCACCGCAGGGCGGGGCACTCCAGTGCTCCTGTCCTAGGAAAAGACCTGCCCTGCACCCGGGGAGGAGAAATGGGCTCTGTGTTCTTGCGAGATGGTCATTGTCASTGCAGTAAGCACCACCATCCTTGTGTCTCCATGGACCCCACCAGTGCCAGGTAGGTGCAGGAGCCCTGCCTAGTCCTCCCGCACGGCTGCGACAGCAAGCACAGCCGCTGACCTTCCCTAGTGCTCCCCTCGAGTACCTTTGCCATCCTGCAGCAAGGTTCGCAGAGGCCTGGAAAGGCAAGCCAGATGGCAAGAGAACAACAAAATAAAATAAAAAACCTGGCCCTCAGAAAGGCAGATGCAGGGGGCAGCTCCTGCTGCGCGGATGCCGAGGCTGGCGGAGCYACCTGTGTACCCCACGCAGTATGTGCACCTTGTCATGGCAGCACTGAGTGCTCTCCAGGCCTCTCGGACACCCTGATGGGTGAGTTCGAATAGCRACCATCTGAAAACCATAAATACCCCCACCAGCCTTCCTTTGCTCAAAATTTCRTTACAAAAAAATCCAGCCCTTAGTTGGCATCTAGCCCTGAAAATGCCGGCCCTCCCTGGGACCTTTCACACTTCTTTCTTGCAGCAGATATTTAACATCTCCCCAGCTTCATGCTAAACCCCTTGCAAGCCCTCTGTGAGCACATCTTCCAGGTGCTGTGCACCCCTGTTTTCAGCGGTGAGGAGAACGCGGGCCCTGAGCTCCAGCTGAGTTTTGAGCCGTACGTACCCGCAAGCACCCGGTTGCAGGCGGGCACCCGCCTCTGCAGCTCCTCGGAACRCTGCGCTGAGCACAAAGCTCTGGCACGTGCACACATTCACACACATGCATACACACCCGACACAGCCGTGGCAGTAAGAGGCAGAGGAGACAGTCTTCAAAAAGCTAATTACACCCAGCACCTAGTTAACTTTCCCAGTGCTRCTTTTCTAATAAGGGGAGTTGAAACAGATTCTTATTACTCTCAAGGATGATTCACCCCTATTTCCTCCCCTTTCCCCCTCGGCCTGCAACACCCATTACATTTTCATTCCTAGCTGGCTGCAAGCAACTCGACCTCCTATTAAAATTCAGGCTGGATGAGCTGATGTGCTATTAAAATTCAGGACGGTGGCTCGCGCCTTGAATTCATCRGCGGACAGTGATGATTCTGGTAGTTGGTTTCATTATTTATTTTCTGCCATTCCACAGAGGCTTTTGTACATCACACCTTCAGCTTGCTTTGAAGATGCGCTCAGCATAAATCAGCTCCTGATCGTATTAAGTGCCCAGGGACACATGGAAGTTATTTGCCTGTCTCCTCTTCTGCTACTTAGGCTGCTGTCCCCATCCCCTGTGGGGAGCCCCTCTGTGATGCAGAGTAGCCTGTTGCCCTCTCAGTCATTGACGCAGGAGCTGGGTCCTGGGGCACCTCTCTCTGTGCACGCTCCTCATTCACCCAAACATCCATGCTGAAGTCCCTCTGGCTGCTGGTAGGGCCATGCTCTTCCTTGACACCTGGAAGAGTCACCGTAAGGGTATCTAGACACTTTGATCCTCCAAACACTGTTTCTGTCATAGGTTGTACAGCTGAAATCCAGAAGAGTTTGGTCCAAAGAAACTTAAAAGGCTCTCACCTCATATCCATATGAATGTAGTGGCAATGGTTTTGCTCATGAGTGCAGTTTCCAAGGACTGTGCATCTGGGCTTTGCTACCAGATGTTCCCATCCCTAACCACTTTTTCCCTGCTTTTTAATCATTATTATAGCCATTGTTATAATTACTCACTATAATTAGTTTGTGCAAGCTAGGGGCGTGCTCTGGTCCCATGATAGGACCCGCTGCTGTCCTGACTAGCAGGAAACAGTTGTGCTACAGCCAGTTTTCCAGTTTGAGGGCATCTGAGGAGAAGCCTGGTGGACCAGGACCTTGAAGTGCACCTCTGAATATACCATCCGAGCAGCTTAAGCAGTGCATGGAGATACATAGGCACTCAGTTTCCATTGATTTCAGTGAGGGTGAGAGACCAAAATGCCTTCATGTATTTGAAATATAATGCTAAMGGTCCAGGTTGAGGACCTCAGAGGGTCAGGTCTACCTGGTACAGGTAGCAAAAGAGCATTCCCTAAGTAGGAGTTGTAGCCCGAGTTTCAGGTAAGACGTGACATGTGACTAAGCAGACAAGTGTGGAAAGTGACAGAACAGACGAATAAAACAAACATTTGCAGCACACTCAGCAAGGGTTTCAACTCACCGCTGCCTGTTTTACCACACCGGAGGACTCAGAGACAGGTCTCCAAGATTTTAATGCATTTCTAAGCTTTGTTTTTCTGTTTCATCTGCCTCCTAGAGGCATTCATGTCAAGAAAGTATCACTGCTTTCAGCCATCTCCTAAATTTTGCACTAGCCTGGAATTTATATGCCACCAGAAGCTCAGTTCCATCTTAACTGTCTCTTCCAAACAGCTCCCTTGAGACAAACAAAAGTGTAGAAACAAATACAGAGGCAAGTACTTATAATCCAAACACTGGGCATCTACATGTGACATAAATTAGCTTCCTCCACCACATGCACGGAAATCTGCCTTGCTTCTTCACTGCAGTGGAGCAGGATTCTGCATTGCATGTATTTACTATGTCCTATTGGTCATAACAGAGCGACAGGACTGCGTAGTCCTAACTAAGAAATAATAATGATACTTTTTAATTGGCAGCATCTGCATATATAGCAATCACCCAGGGGAAAAACAAAACCCTGCCTACTCAATCCTTTTCTGCTGCTGAGGAGAGCAAGTCAATTGCAATTGTTCTTACACAAAAATGACAGTTCACTTTTTGCTCGTTACATCTGGTTTTGTGGAAAGCTACCCCAAAAGGCAGCCAGTGAGGTCCATGTCATACTTGCTTGAGTTGCAGTGTGACCAGGTCCCAGCATTAGCAGCCCGAACTGTCTTCCCCAAGCTTTATCATGGGCATACTCTAACAGTTAGGAGTCTCCACATCTTCTTTCAGGACCCCACCATGGCCCCACAGGGAGCTTGCCCCTACTACAGTACACTGCAGTGCCCTCAGCTCTGCATAAAGTCTAATAAACATCTGTTGGAAGTGAGCACTACAACAGCAGCTCTGTTACTGTAATTTCCCCAKCTCTATCCACAAATATACATTAAAAAAAAAAAGCAGGATTGGTGGTGCTAGAACGCATATCAGTTCACTCTCCATATTCACTTCCCAGTTTTTGCTAAAGGCCTTCAAAAACATGAACTTCCACTGCAACAGTCACTGCCTCCTTGCATTACTTTGGAATGGGTTGCCCTGTAAAGCATTAAATAGCTTCATGAAGTGTATAACTGTCAGGTCATTTGGCTAAGTTGACCAAACCCACTGTCCTATGGTCTCTGTTAATTTTCATTAAACCTAAAACCATTTAATATTATATGTTATAACTGGCTTCAGAGGGTTCTAATCTAAATAAGACTGTTGAATCAGAGCACAGAACAGCCTGACACTGTCATTGCGAAAACATTGGAGCACCCAAGGGCTCCGTCTGGCCTCATAGAGACACAGCATTTCTATGACAAGGCTGTGAGCTGAATAAGCATTCTGGGTATTAATATGCAAAGTAGGGCATCACATAGGGCTTATGAAACACCTATTCATGAGGATTAAAGATCTATTCTCAAGCCACTGAGCTTTCCACTACACCAGAGCCACTAGGTTTCAAATTCATTGCCATAACACACGTGTTGGAGAAAAGAAATTGGAAGGCTTCCCTTTTCATTAGCCTCTCCCTATTAACTATTAAGATTCAACCTCATACCTGGCTGCACTAATGAGAAGTCTCAAAAGACTGAATCTAGACTTTAGGTCAAGACATCCAGACTGCAAAACCTGCATTGCAAGATCAGAAGCTCACGTAGGATTAGACCAAGCTGCAACCAGATGGCAAGAGTGGCCAGCAGCAGTGTCTTTCTGACAGCCATGCTAGCTGACCCAGTGCATCACGTTCTCTTCTGCCCAGACAGAATGATGCATAACGATGGACCAGTAGGACCAGACAGGTACTACTGACCTAGGACAACCTGCTCTATCCAACCAGCATCACTAAATAGCATTCAAACAAGGTGGTAGACTTTATGGCCCTTACTACCCTTAGAAAAGCACCCTAATGCAGAGTGATAAAACCCTCTGTGGTCATTTTCTATGTATTTTACTAAACTGAAAGTAAGATTTTTATTTCTAGCCATATATATATATATACACAGAGAGAGAGAGTTTTAAGAGTGTACACACACACAGACGTTTGCTTTAGTAACAATTCTCTATTGCAGAGAAGCATCATCTTGCATTGCACTGCAATGTCATCCATCCATTGCACTGCAATGTCATCCATCCATGTTCTGCTATTGAAAGGTGAATACCTCCTTGCTGACAAGAGCAGGTTTGTCACGGCGGGTTTGCTCCGTATGAATGAAGTGGTGCAGAGAACTAGTCAGAATTATTTGCCCAATGAATCACAGTGTTTAGCTTCTCTGACTGCTAGATCTGATCTGTGCTCCAGATGGAAAGCAAAGGTTTTGCTCTATTCTGGTGTATCCATCCCTATTTTCAGAAAACATTTCCCTAAGTAGGCCAAAAATGTCTCTTAAAGCTCAAGCTTTAGAGGATACATTTGTAAGGYAAGACACATGCGAAAGGGGTGACCAGCTGTTCTACTTTCCGTGGTACTGTCCTAGTTCTCAGGGGCCAATCTGCACTGCATGTCCCAGAGAGCAGAGAGGCCCAATGTCCTACTTTCTGTTCTTGGTGGCCTATTTGTCCTACCATGGGAAAATAAGTTATGTGACTGCACACATGAGACTAGAAGAAACCCTCCCTGCCGCAGGCCTGCACAGAAGGCTAACATGGGTGCAAAAGGTCCAGAATGCAAAAGGTCCATTTTGCTGTCTATCAGTTCAGACTCCTGTCTTACAGCTGCGGTCAGGGTGCAGCAAATGTTGATAAATGTGGTTTTCTTGTCCTCCGGTGTCTCCTTCACTCTGAAATTTCACCTTGTTAACACATGCAATTCACCACTCCGTCTCAGCTAGTGTGAGCATATTATCACTTAGTCCTGATTCAGCAAGACAGCTTCATCTACACTTAAGCCCATCCCGGTTTGGTAGGGCAATAAAGGACATTCCTAAAGTACTTTTTAACTCTATTAAGCATGCACTTAAACTTAAGTATGGATTTAAGTGCTTTGCCGGACTGATGCCATGATGAAATAAAGGCTAATATATCAAAGCAGTAAGCTTAGAATTGAGCAAATTTTAGTTCATAAACTTCAAAAATACATTTAGATACAAAGAATGTCTTCTGGAAATGCTTGACAAGCAAAAAATTAACTCACTCTGTAAATACACTGCTCCCCAAAAGCACTAGCAGCAGGCTGCTTTGGGAATCTGGGCTTCAGCATGGCAATGGATGGACGCAGCAGTTTTCTGTATTGTTTGTAGTGAATTTTATTCCACCAGTGAACCCCCAGCTAGAACCACTGTACTCTTTTTCTCCAGCAGCATTTGCTGTCGGTCTCCTTCTGCTCCTCAAAAACACAACCTGGAAAGCCAGCATGGGTAGACTTCACAGTATTTCTGAAGACTTTAGTATCAGGCCAACAACATCAGCTGTCCAGACAGCGGGAGCTGGAAAGGAAGCAAGGCCATCCGTGCACTTTATCCATCAAATACCCACAGCCATTCATGAAAGTTGTGTTCTTAAGCAAGGGCAGAACCTGGACCTCTCAGAGCTTAATCAGCTTTTTAGAGGTAGGTATCTCTRTTATCAAGCTTTCATATAATTCCTTCAAGTCTGTCTGCATATTCAGTTCCCATGGTACTAGTGACTACATATACACAGGTCCCTTTAAGATCTCCTGTAGTCTAAATACTGTAAGGCTGCATTTCCTGATCTTTTGTGTGTTACATCTTGGTAGATAAAGAAAGCTGACCTGACAGATCAGATCTGCTGTTTCACACCCTCAGTTTCACACCCTCCACAGTCACAAGCTGTTTTGCATTTCTCTTTACTCTGCAGTTTCAAACTTTGTAAACCTCGATCAAAACTTTCATCCTAAAGCAGCAGGCATATGGGGGCAAAAACAAGAACCTACCCTCCAATCTCACTTCAAAGCCTCAATTTCATCCCCAATATCAATTACATTGCAGTTGCTTCTATAAAAAATGGGTAATGCTGTTTCAAAGAAGACAGATTGGCTCCTATGGGTTGGCGTCTTGATTGTAGTTAAAGCAGAAATAAACTTCCCAAAAATAAAGGGTTTGCAAATACAATCCTACTGCTTACAATTTGAAAAAATGAAAATCATTACTGAATTTGCTTGTAAGAGCACACCTCACCAGTTACTCACTTTTGCACAGATGATAACAGTGGCTTTAGCCATTTCATTGCTTTAGATATGAATAGCTGAGAATGGAAAAAAACAACATCTGAAACAGGGTAAGCTTTAGACGCTACCTCCAYATGACAGTATTGAAAAAAAAATCCCACCACTCGTGAGTCACTAGCGTTCTGCACATACCCCTGAGAAGAGCAGGAAGTGTGGGCACGCGCTATGTATAAAATCAAGTGGCAATGAGAAGATTTCAATCCAGCTAATACGGCACTCCCTCTAACACTACCACATCCTCTCCCCACTGTGGCCCGTCTTCCTCAAAGTCTCCAGCTGGGCTGCTTGCAGAAATGTCTTTGTACTTCCTGGCAACGTGGGATTTCCTGGAGCACTAGGAATGCTTGAGAAAGGACCAAGCGAGCACCCTTTAATGCCCTCAGAGGGGCAAGCAGGCTGCTTAATCTCTCCATGGTGTGGGAAGAGTGTGGCTACTGCAGCCTTCTGATCGCTCAGTAGCTATTAACCAGCAGACATATCTAGAGACAAGGGATGGAGAGCTGCAGCTAAGGAGGGCAGRAATGCTCCGCTCTGCCGGCACACAGCTGGAGTTTGGGTGTCACTGACGTGTGGGTGACGCGCAGGAGCGAGCGCTGCTGACAGGGCCAGTGGAAGAGCAAGTGGCACAGTCCTGTGGGGCGGCCAGTGCAAGCCCCTGCCTGGCATCATGGTATCGGGACAAGCCCTGCAGAAAGAACAAGGCTGAAGAGGATGTCTTTTTTTTTGGCAACCCATGTACAATATGTTGCTGTCACCCTTTGCGAGCGCTCTGTAATCTCCTCATTCCCTGCTAGTGTTGTTGTTTCAGTTTCCAAGGAGTAGACAGGGAGGATTTGTTCTTCTGGAGTAGGAAAATTCTTCAGCAGGAAAGAAACGAGTGAAGACAGACTCAGGAAATTCTTCACTTGTCTATTTTTATTTACAGTGTAGTTCCTGCTATTACCTTGAACAAAAATAGCACAACAGCAAAGCGGCAGCCAAGTTTTCTTTGCCTTCCTCCAGAAGCTCCTCAAAACCAGCACCCTCTCCAGCTCCAGGGACAGTTTTCTCCTGCAGCTGCTCTCTGGGGCCAGCCCCTCTAAAGTCAGCAGCAGCCCTGGGGGACAGCAGCCCCCATCCATCCCCAGCAGACTGCAGCAGCCCCCATCCATCGCATGTTTGCCAATTCGCACATCATGCTGGGCAGGCCTGCWTGAAACACTCACCGCCCTCAGCAGACCTTATCTGTCTGCACTTGATGGTCCTGATACTGCAGAGAGCAGCGGCGATCCTGCCTGGCGTGTGTTGCCCTTGTGGTCACCGCCTCCAGGGCTTTACAGGCAAACCACTCTGGTTCAATAGTTTAATGCTGGCCAGGAGAAGCAATGGGTTGTGATATGACTGCAAAAAAGTAAAGTATAAAGGTTATATAAAATACTGGTGAAAAACAACAGAAAACAAAACAAAAAAGCTCACAGAAGCTGTCTTGTCTCAATCAATAAAAGCCTTTGGGTTGAGAGGTTTCCAACAAAGTTACATTACACCTGCCATGACAGGTGTAATGACAGGTAAGAACATCTGGCAACATCTGAGCTATCCAAAATCTTCTAGATGGAGCAAAAYCACAGGCTGCTTTTAAACAATCCTCCTTTAAAAAGCAGCTGGCAAACTTCACAGCGAACCTGAGAGTTTTGGACATCATCTTCAACTCTATCATGTTTTATCTTCAGAAAAAAGGCAGTGTGCCTTTTACAAAGCCAAAGAGCTGCCAACTGCTTCTCACTTCCTCCCCAACAAGGGCGTACATGTAGGACAAGATTTTCAAAAGCATCTCCAGGCATTAAGCTCACATCTCCTGTTGACCATCAATGGGATGCTGGCACCTAACTCCCTTAAGCTCCTTTAGAAATTTCATCCTTTGATGTCATTTCAAAGGCTTCAAAGCTAAGGTTTGTCTCTTTGAGACAGGAAGAAAAGGAGGAGTGCAGGAGTGCTGAAATAATTCATCTTGAAGCTCTTTGCCTAGTACTACCCAGTGAGGAGCATTGCTCTGTGACACTAAGCATCGAGAGCCGTCCTCCGCTGCAACGGCCTGATGGCACCTGGGCAGGCCACCTTGCACCATGGCAGCAGCCAGAAGCCTCGCTCAGGGGCAGGACCAAGCCCCAGGACTGGTGACCAACATCTTCTCCTYGGAATGCAGAGGAGAGCACAGCAGCTGAGCCAGCAGCGCTGAGGAGGCACCTGCTCAAGGTCAGAGGCAGAGCCTCCTGCCAGCTTGTCCACAAGCACACATCCTTTCTTTCCTGGCCATCCCTTCACCTTTCCTGCATCAGTTTGCCCTGACACTGACCAGAAAAATTTTCTAAAACATTTCAGCCTCAGAGACAGGAAATTGTGACTATAATTTTCATGGAAATAAGCAGCTGGACAGGGTCTTCACAAATGCATCTTCTGAGGAAAAGATATCGAGCATCAGAGAATCCAGTCTTCAGCCAGTGTCACTCCCCAGTATGGACCCACTGGATTTTAACACCTGTGACACTGAAGGGTTTGTTTCTATGATTATAGCATCCACAAGAGTCCTAGTATGACTGGATTTCCTAAGGCCCAGTAAGATGTGCTCATATTCTTCATCATTATAATAGTTCAGTTCAAGTTATCCCTCAGTACCACAAGGGCAGTATATATCCATTAGGCAGGGGGGGAGAAATCAGTCTTATATAGTTCCAATATTCACAGATTTTTTTTTTCCAACACAGACCAGACAACCTAAATGAAAAGCTTGATGTTCTGGTTTGTATTGGGCATGAAGAGGTAAAGGCTTTCCCCCTTTTTTTTGCAAATTTTAATATATACTGCTACAAAAAGTGCTGTAAGCTAAACCAAATCATCACAACACTGTCTTTTTTTTCCTCTTTAGAAATACTTCCTATTTAGTATTTAGCTTTGATTTCAAGAATAAAAAGTCACCCATGCAAAGCTCCAGGTACTTCAAACATGCAACTACCGCAAGAAGTCCTCCCAAGACATGGCAAGTGCTCCTSCTTTGCTCACTTCCCAGGGGCAAGAGCCTTGCTCCTGAACCCGGCAGTGGCTGCAGCTCGTCCCTGCCCTCGCAGACCACCCTTCCCTCCCACTTACGTCATTTTTGCAGAGCGGAGGGCAGGCGCCAGCTCCCGTTTCCATTGCAGCATTCCAGTCCGACGATAAGGAGGATTTATTTTGATTACGGTACCTAGACACTCCAGTCAAACAACCAGGCCCCCAGCATGCCAGATGCAGGGTGAAACAAGAAACACTGAAGGTCACCTCCTCCCTGGTGAGCTTGCCGTCTGGGAGACAGCTTGCACAAATACCTTAGAAATGTAAATATCATCCTGCAATTTACTAATGACCTCAGCGGTTTCAAGAGTGGGCCCTTGTTTGCCTTATGAAAATTCCCCAAAATAGCACAGCACACAGAGAGCTTACGTGTGCTCTGCAGCCTGTCACCACTTTGCCATCTCCAGGGTCCCACCTCTGCTCACCTGGACAGGSGACAGCAGGGTGCAGCTCCTTAGTGTGCCCCAGCCCTTTGCCATGGAGGGATCATCGTTTCCAGGCAAAGCCACAATTGCTCCTTCCTTCCCTCTGCCAGCTTTCGGGGGACCGGGCTGCACTGCGCCTGCAACACAGCCAGCTTTCATGTCAAGAGAGGGAGGAAAAAAAGTATATTTGAGAACTTTAAGGAAACAGAGATTAGTCAGCACAGCTGCTTGTTTGGCTGCTTTTTATTGGCCTCAGGAACATATTCACTGGAGGTGGCAGAGATGCTATTCAGCTCAAGGCATGCTGAGATGGGAGCTCCCACAAGGTGCTGCGGGTTACTGTCCTGCAACCATTACTCATGAAATTACTTCTTAGGCACCTAAGAAATCCCACCGAAGTCAATGGAAGTTTTCATGTAATTAGATACTTCTTGGACCTCTTGGAGCAAGCAATGCATAAGGAAAAGGGACTGCCAGGCTCCCCATAAATGAATAGGTATATTGTTCCTGCCTGCCTGCCTACAGCTTTATGAAGTGTAACATCTTTCATAAGATATTAGAGCTGGTTGACATTTCTCAGCCAACACTTTCAAAAATTTTTTTTCTGCCAAAAGTTGCCTTTTGAAAACCTTCTGGTGGAATTTAAAAGTGCCAAGTTTATCAACTTTCTTTTTTTCTCCACAGAAAATGCCTGACTTCTTTGACTGTTCCTTATTTCTTTCTCACTCCTCCAACTCAAGAAATGAAAAAAAAAAAAGTAATCTTATTACTTATAGGACAGTAGACTGTGATATAATGTTGATAATCATTCAGTAATACTTTCCTCAACATTATTTGCTTTTGTCAAAACCCTGAGCTAATTTCATACACTTCAAATATAAACCTCTGAGAGAACTCCTTAATCAAATCAGAGCTCTGGACCCTAAACAGTGCCGAAGTCTGAGGAATGACTTGGGTCCATGGTGGGGCCACAAGGTGATGGAGCTTGGACCAAGACCAGCACCCTATCGGAGCTAGCTTGAGAGGGGAATGGGTTCCTCCTGAGTTGAGGATGGAGTGACAGGAGTGCCAGCACCAGCATGGGTCAGTGGGATTTGCACATGGTACATAGGCCAAAGTGCGGAGGTAAAAGGCAGGGCTGAAACCTCAGCATCAGTAGAGCTAAGGAAGTACCCCCYCCTCCTTTCCTCCCTCCCCGAATAACTCCTAGGGCAGCTCTAAAGAGGCCAAACTCTTTATGGTGGTCGCCAGTGACAGGACAAGGGGTAATGGGTGCAAGCTGAAACACAGGAAGTTCCATCTCCATGTGAGGAAGAACTTCTTAACAGTGAGGGTGACTGAGCCCTGGCACAGGCTGCCCAGAGAGGYTGTGGAGTCTCCTTCTCTGGAGATCTTCCAAACCCGCCTGGATGCCSCCCTGTGCCGTGTGCTCTAGGTGTCCCTGCTGGAGCAGGGGGTTGGACTAGATGTTCTCCAGAGGTCCCTTCCGAACTTAACCATTCTGTGATTCTGTGTGATTCTATGATACAGAACCAAAATACATGAGAGAAGAAAGAGGACCAAGAGAACAAAACAACAAACTACAGCTGTACAGTGTAACAGTCATACAGAACTAACTTAAGGAGCCTAATGTAAGTATTGTTGTGTGCATCATACTGGCATAGTGGCTGCATCCATTATGGATGGAAACAGAAATTTGCTGATTCAGCTGTGAGGTCTTTTGAAGTGACGGCAGCTGACTGCACTAAGTCGTCTCCTGTCAATTCACGCTTTCAACTACATAGACACACAGACAAGTTTCTAACAAGCCACCACTTCTCCAACTTAACAAATGGTATCTAAGACATCCCATCTCTCTCAGTTGTTCGTCACTCTCTCATGTTTCCCCAAGTATGGACTTCTTTTTCTCTTTTTTTTTTTTCCCCAGTAGAGCACTCTGTCTTTCTCTCCAGCCCATCTGGCTATGCAGCACCACACTGCAGAAACTCTTACACAGCACCAAAAAAAAGAAAACAGCTGGGGAAAGGTTACCATCTCATATGCCCTCCTCCGCACATGCTATAATCCGATACGATCGGTTCCCAGTATCAGGGGTAACAAGGACAAAGAAGGAAAAGCAAAACACAAATAATAGAAAACACATGTAAATTAGGCTCCAGGAATGCACTGCTTTAATAACTTTACCTTTGAAAAAAACAAACATAAGATACATCATGAGGTTATAAAAAGAGAGAAAGAAAGAAAGAAAGAGAGAGAGAAAGAGAGAGAGAAAGAGAGAGAGAAAGAGAGAGAGAAAGAGAGAGAGAAAGAGAGAGAGAAAGAGAGAGAGAGAAAGAGAGAGAGAGAGAAAGAGAGAGAGAGAAAGAGAGAGAAAGAGAGAGAAAGAGAGAGAGAAAGAGAGA